>JABJUM010000023.1:600000-1117500 GCA_016169955.1 Phytophthora vignae f. sp. vignae | reverse complement strand
GTTGGCGAGGCTTCGACACGAACTACGAGAAGTTATTGCTACATTGTCCGAGCAGCAGCGCGTTCAGCATCAGCATCAGCATCAGCGCGTTCAGCAGAGAAAGCAGCACGACAGGAGGACTCAATCACGGAAAACGCGAAAAGGGGAGGCACGACACTCAAAGGGCACAGCGGAAGCGGAGAAGGCGTGTGATAACAGCACAAGACATTCACGATATCCGGTCATCCATGGACGCAGCACTCAAGCGCGCGAACGACCATGCTGGCCATTATCAACGCCACATCTTTAGCCATACCAACTTTATCGTTCTAAACACCAACGCCATAACGAATTGAAGCGAATAAATGAATATTTTTCACAGTATCTGCATTGAATACCCCATAGCTGCCTATTCAGGCCGCGCCAATCGCGTTTCGGAGCTTCAACACCGCCTGTTGTAAGCGTGCACCGGCGGGATCACGCGGCGCAATCGTGTAGGTGTCGGGTTGTAAATGGCGGTTTGCAGTCTGTACGATTCCTGTAGTGACTTTTCAAATACAGCACTTTTGTCTCCTGACCTAGCCGCGTATTCAGGTAGCGCCGACCCGTGTTTTGGAGGTTCAGCACCGCCTGTTGTACGCGTGCACCGGTGCGATGAAGCGTACGATAACGTTTGCTGACGAGTTGGTAGATTTGGTTTCGTCCGACTTTTGGGGATTTCGTTTTTAACAGTTGTTGTTACGTTATATGATACGGTACCAGGCACTTGATTAGTGTACGCGGGGGTGAGAGCAGGTAAAGATTGAATGCTGGTGAGTTGATGACGGCATGATTTTCGTTCGGTAAAGAGCAGACACTGGCAGCTGTATTACGGGACGTCTGCTATGGACCAAAAAAAATACCGCCTCGGCAGACGCACCTTAAAACGTCCCGTAATCAAGATACGATCCGCGGCTGCTCAGAGGGCATGTTTTTGTTAGGTAAAGATCAGACACCCCGTAATCCAGATACCCACGTGTGCTCAGGCGGTAGGTGGCATATGCTAAAGATGCAGAGTGGCATGCAAATCGTCTAAGGCACAGAATCCAGAACCGATCCCGCATTGAGATTGTCACACCGACTCTTTCCCGAAGCTTAGTTGCGCATTAAGTCGCGCCCAGATCCGCTACTGCACGTTGCGTACCAGTTGAGATTTAATCATGCCGAAGCGCAAGCACACCAGCATGTCAAATCGTGAGCAAGAGCGTGAGGAGAAGTTGGCGAGGCTTCGACACGAACTACGAGAAGTTATTGCTACATTGTCCGAGCAGCAGCGCGTTCAGCATCAGCATCAGCATCAGCATCAGCGCGTTCAGCAGAGAAAGCAGCACGACAGGAGGACTCAATCACGGAAAACGCGAAAAGGGGAGGCACGACACTCAAAGGGCACAGCGGAAGCGGAGAAGGCGTGTGATAACAGCACAAGACATTCACGATATCCGGTCATCCATGGACGCAGCACTCAAGCGCGCGAACGACCATGCTGGCCATTATCAACGCCACATCTTTAGCCATACCAACTTTATCGTTCTAAACACCAACGCCATAACGAATTGAAGCGAATAAATGAATATTTTTCACAGTATCTGCATTTAATACCCCATAGCTGCCTATTCAGGCCGCGCCAATCGCGTTTCGGAGCTTCAACACCGCCTGTTGTAAGCGTGCACCGGCGGGATCACGCGGCGCAATCGTGTAGGTGTCGGGTTGTAAATGGCGGTTTGCAGTCTGTACGATTCCTGTAGTGACTTTTCAAATACAGCACTTTTGTCTCCTGACCTAGCCGCGTATTCAGGTAGCGCCGACCCGTGTTTTGGAGGTTCAGCACCGCCTGTTGTACGCGTGCACCGGTGCGATGAAGCGTACGATAACGTTTGCTGACGAGTTGGTAGATTTGGTTTCGTCCGACTTTTGGGGATTTCGTTTTTAACAGTTGTTGTTACGTTATATGATACGGTACCAGGCACTTGATTAGTGTACGCGGGGGTGAGAGCAGGTAAAGATTGAATGCTGGTGAGTTGATGACGGCATGATTTTCGTTCGGTAAAGAGCAGACACTGGCAGCTGTATTACGGGACGTCTGCTATGGACCAAAAAAAATACCGCCTGGGCAGACGCACCTTAAAACGTCCCGTAATCAAGATACGATCCGCGGCTGCTCAGAGGGCATGTTTTTGTTAGGTAAAGATCAGACACCCCGTAATCCAGATACCCACGTGTGCTCAGGCGGTAGGTGGCATATGCTAAAGATGCAGAGTGGCATGCAAATCGTCTAAGGCACAGAATCCAGAACCGATCCCGCATTGAGATTGTCACACCGACTCTTTCCCGAAGCTTAGTTGCGCATTAAGTCGCGCCCAGATCCGCTACTGCACGTTGCGTACCAGTTGAGATTTAATCATGCCGAAGCGCAAGCACACCAGCATGTCAAATCGTGAGCAAGAGCGTGAGGAGAAGTTGGCGAGGCTTCGACACGAACTACGAGAAGTTATTGCTACATTGTCCGAGCAGCAGCGCGTTCAGCATCAGCATCAGCATCAGCATCAGCGCGTTCAGCAGAGAAAGCAGCACGACAGGAGGACTCAATCACGGAAAACGCGAAAAGGGGAGGCACGACACTCAAAGGGCACAGCGGAAGCGGAGAAGGCGTGTGATAACAGCACAAGACATTCACGATATCCGGTCATCCATGGACGCAGCACTCAAGCGCGCGAACGACCATGCTGGCCATTATCAACGCCACATCTTTAGCCATACCAACTTTATCGTTCTAAACACCAACGCCATAACGAATTGAAGCGAATAAATGAATATTTTTCACAGTATCTGCATTGAATACCCCATAGCTGCCTATTCAGGCCGCGCCAATCGCGTTTCGGAGCTTCAACACCGCCTGTTGTAAGCGTGCACCGGCGGGATCACGCGGCGCAATCGTGTAGGTGTCGGGTTGTAAATGGCGGTTTGCAGTCTGTACGATTCCTGTAGTGACTTTTCAAATACAGCACTTTTGTCTCCTGACCTAGCCGCGTATTCAGGTAGCGCCGACCCGTGTTTTGGAGGTTCAGCACCGCCTGTTGTACGCGTGCACCGGTGCGATGAAGCGTACGATAACGTTTGCTGACGAGTTGGTAGATTTGGTTTCGTCCGACTTTTGGGGATTTCGTTTTTAACAGTTGTTGTTACGTTATATGATACGGTACCAGGCACTTGATTAGTGTACGCGGGGGTGAGAGCAGGTAAAGATTGAATGCTGGTGAGTTGATGACGGCATGATTTTCGTTCGGTAAAGAGCAGACACTGGCAGCTGTATTACGGGACGTCTGCTATGGACCAAAAAAAATACCGCCTGGGCAGACGCACCTTAAAACGTCCCGTAATCAAGATACGATCCGCGGCTGCTCAGAGGGCATGTTTTTGTTAGGTAAAGATCAGACACCCCGTAATCCAGATACCCACGTGTGCTCAGGCGGTAGGTGGCATATGCTAAAGATGCAGAGTGGCATGCAAATCGTCTAAGGCACAGAATCCAGAACCGATCCCGCATTGAGATTGTCACACCGACTCTTTCCCGAAGCTTAGTTGCGCATTAAGTCGCGCCCAGATCCGCTACTGCACGTTGCGTACCAGTTGAGATTTAATCATGCCGAAGCGCAAGCACACCAGCATGTCAAATCGTGAGCAAGAGCGTGAGGAGAAGTTGGCGAGGCTTCGACACGAACTACGAGAAGTTATTGCTACATTGTCCGAGCAGCAGCGCGTTCAGCATCAGCATCAGCATCAGCATCAGCGCGTTCAGCAGAGAAAGCAGCACGACAGGAGGACTCAATCACGGAAAACGCGAAAAGGGGAGGCACGACACTCAAAGGGCACAGCGGAAGCGGAGAAGGCGTGTGATAACAGCACAAGACATTCACGATATCCGGTCATCCATGGACGCAGCACTCAAGCGCGCGAACGACCATGCTGGCCATTATCAACGCCACATCTTTAGCCATACCAACTTTATCGTTCTAAACACCAACGCCATAACGAATTGAAGCGAATAAATGAATATTTTTCACAGTATCTGCATTGAATACCCCATAGCTGCCTATTCAGGCCGCGCCAATCGCGTTTCGGAGCTTCAACACCGCCTGTTGTAAGCGTGCACCGGCGGGATCACGCGGCGCAATCGTGTAGGTGTCGGGTTGTAAATGGCGGTTTGCAGTCTGTACGATTCCTGTAGTGACTTTTCAAATACAGCACTTTTGTCTCCTGACCTAGCCGCGTATTCAGGTAGCGCCGACCCGTGTTTTGGAGGTTCAGCACCGCCTGTTGTACGCGTGCACCGGTGCGATGAAGCGTACGATAACGTTTGCTGACGAGTTGGTAGATTTGGTTTCGTCCGACTTTTGGGGATTTCGTTTTTAACAGTTGTTGTTACGTTATATGATACGGTACCAGGCACTTGATTAGTGTACGCGGGGGTGAGAGCAGGTAAAGATTGAATGCTGGTGAGTTGATGACGGCATGATTTTCGTTCGGTAAAGAGCAGACACTGGCAGCTGTATTACGGGACGTCTGCTATGGACCAAAAAAAATACCGCCTGGGCAGACGCACCTTAAAACGTCCCGTAATCAAGATACGATCCGCGGCTGCTCAGAGGGCATGTTTTTGTTAGGTAAAGATCAGACACCCCGTAATCCAGATACCCACGTGTGCTCAGGCGGTAGGTGGCATATGCTAAAGATGCAGAGTGGCATGCAAATCGTCTAAGGCACAGAATCCAGAACCGATCCCGCATTGAGATTGTCACACCGACTCTTTCCCGAAGCTTAGTTGCGCATTAAGTCGCGCCCAGATCCGCTACTGCACGTTGCGTACCAGTTGAGATTTAATCATGCCGAAGCGCAAGCACACCAGCATGTCAAATCGTGAGCAAGAGCGTGAGGAGAAGTTGGCGAGGCTTCGACACGAACTACGAGAAGTTATTGCTACATTGTCCGAGCAGCAGCGCGTTCAGCATCAGCATCAGCATCAGCGCGTTCAGCAGAGAAAGCAGCACGACAGGAGGACTCAACCACGGAAAACGCGAAAAGGGGAGGCACGACACTCAAAGGGCACAGCGGAAGCGGAGAAGGCGTGTGATAACAGCACAAGACATTCACGATATCCGGTCATCCATGGACGCAGCACTCAAGCGCGCGAACGACCATGCTGGCCATTATCAACGCCACATCTTTAGCCATACCAACTTTATCGTTCTAAACACCAACGCCATAACGAATTGAAGCGAATAAATGAATATTTTTCACAGTATCTGCATTGAATACCCCATAGCTGCCTATTCAGGCCGCGCCAATCGCGTTTCGGAGCTTCAACACCGCCTGTTGTAAGCGTGCACCGGCGGGATCAGGCGGCGCAATCGTGTAGGTGTCGGGTTGTAAATGGCGGTTTGCAGTCTGTACGATTCCTGTAGTGACTTTTCAAATACAGCACTTTTGTCTCCTGACCTAGCCGCGTATTCAGGTAGCGCCGACCCGTGTTTTGGAGGTTCAGCACCGCCTGTTGTACGCGTGCACCGGTGCGATGAAGCGTACGATAACGTTTGCTGACGAGTTGGTAGATTTGGTTTCGTCCGACTTTTGGGGATTTCGTTTTTAACAGTTGTTGTTACGTTATATGATACGGTACCAGGCACTTGATTAGTGTACGCGGGGGTGAGAGCAGGTAAAGATTGAATGCTGGTGAGTTGATGACGGCATGATTTTCGTTCGGTAAAGAGCAGACACTGGCAGCTGTATTACGGGACGTCTGCTATGGACCAAAAAAAATACCGCCTCGGCAGACGCACCTTAAAACGTCCCGTAATCAAGATACGATCCGCGGCTGCTCAGAGGGCATGTTTTTGTTAGGTAAAGATCAGACACCCCGTAATCCAGATACCCACGTGTGCTCAGGCGGTAGGTGGCATATGCTAAAGATGCAGAGTGGCATGCAAATCGTCTAAGGCACAGAATCCAGAACCGATCCCGCATTGAGATTGTCACACCGACTCTTTCCCGAAGCTTAGTTGCGCATTAAGTCGCGCCCAGATCCGCTACTGCACGTTGCGTACCAGTTGAGATTTAATCATGCCGAAGCGCAAGCACACCAGCATGTCAAATCGTGAGCAAGAGCGTGAGGAGAAGTTGGCGAGGCTTCGACACGAACTACGAGAAGTTATTGCTACATTGTCCGAGCAGCAGCGCGTTCAGCATCAGCATCAGCATCAGCGCGTTCAGCAGAGAAAGCAGCACGACAGGAGGACTCAATCACGGAAAACGCGAAAAGGGGAGGCACGACACTCAAAGGGCACAGCGGAAGCGGAGAAGGCGTGTGATAACAGCACAAGACATTCACGATATCCGGTCATCCATGGACGCAGCACTCAAGCGCGCGAACGACCATGCTGGCCATTATCAACGCCACATCTTTAGCCATACCAACTTTATCGTTCTAAACACCAACGCCATAACGAATTGAAGCGAATAAATGAATATTTTTCACAGTATCTGCATTGAATACCCCATAGCTGCCTATTCAGGCCGCGCCAATCGCGTTTCGGAGCTTCAACACCGCCTGTTGTAAGCGTGCACCGGCGGGATCACGCGGCGCAATCGTGTAGGTGTCGGGTTGTAAATGGCGGTTTGCAGTCTGTACGATTCCTGTAGTGACTTTTCAAATACAGCACTTTTGTCTCCTGACCTAGCCGCGTATTCAGGTAGCGCCGACCCGTGTTTTGGAGGTTCAGCACCGCCTGTTGTACGCGTGCACCGGTGCGATGAAGCGTACGATAACGTTTGCTGACGAGTTGGTAGATTTGGTTTCGTCCGACTTTTGGGGATTTCGTTTTTAACAGTTGTTGTTACGTTATATGATACGGTACCAGGCACTTGATTAGTGTACGCGGGGGTGAGAGCAGGTAAAGATTGAATGCTGGTGAGTTGATGACGGCATGATTTTCGTTCGGTAAAGAGCAGACACTGGCAGCTGTATTACGGGACGTCTGCTATGGACCAAAAAAAATACCGCCTGGGCAGACGCACCTTAAAACGTCCCGTAATCAAGATACGATCCGCGGCTGCTCAGAGGGCATGTTTTTGTTAGGTAAAGATCAGACACCCCGTAATCCAGATACCCACGTGTGCTCAGGCGGTAGGTGGCATATGCTAAAGATGCAGAGTGGCATGCAAATCGTCTAAGGCACAGAATCCAGAACCGATCCCGCATTGAGATTGTCACACCGACTCTTTCCCGAAGCTTAGTTGCGCATTAAGTCGCGCCCAGATCCGCTACTGCACGTTGCGTACCAGTTGAGATTTAATCATGCCGAAGCGCAAGCACACCAGCATGTCAAATCGTGAGCAAGAGCGTGAGGAGAAGTTGGCGAGGCTTCGACACGAACTACGAGAAGTTATTGCTACATTGTCCGAGCAGCAGCGCGTTCAGCATCAGCATCAGCATCAGCATCAGCATCAGCGCGTTCAGCAGAGAAAGCAGCACGACAGGAGGACTCAATCACGGAAAACGCGAAAAGGGGAGGCACGACACTCAAAGGGCACAGCGGAAGCGGAGAAGGCGTGTGATAACAGCACAAGACATTCACGATATCCGGTCATCCATGGACGCAGCACTCAAGCGCGCGAACGACCATGCTGGCCATTATCAACGCCACATCTTTAGCCATACCAACTTTATCGTTCTAAACACCAACGCCATAACGAATTGAAGCGAATAAATGAATATTTTTCACAGTATCTGCATTGAATACCCCATAGCTGCCTATTCAGGCCGCGCCAATCGCGTTTCGGAGCTTCAACACCGCCTGTTGTAAGCGTGCACCGGCGGGATCACGCGGCGCAATCGTGTAGGTGTCGGGTTGTAAATGGCGGTTTGCAGTCTGTACGATTCCTGTAGTGACTTTTCAAATACAGCACTTTTGTCTCCTGACCTAGCCGCGTATTCAGGTAGCGCCGACCCGTGTTTTGGAGGTTCAGCACCGCCTGTTGTACGCGTGCACCGGTGCGATGAAGCGTACGATAACGTTTGCTGACGAGTTGGTAGATTTGGTTTCGTCCGACTTTTGGGGATTTCGTTTTTAACAGTTGTTGTTACGTTATATGATACGGTACCAGGCACTTGATTAGTGTACGCGGGGGTGAGAGCAGGTAAAGATTGAATGCTGGTGAGTTGATGACGGCATGATTTTCGTTCGGTAAAGAGCAGACACTGGCAGCTGTATTACGGGACGTCTGCTATGGACCAAAAAAAATACCGCCTGGGCAGACGCACCTTAAAACGTCCCGTAATCAAGATACGATCCGCGGCTGCTCAGAGGGCATGTTTTTGTTAGGTAAAGATCAGACACCCCGTAATCCAGATACCCACGTGTGCTCAGGCGGTAGGTGGCATATGCTAAAGATGCAGAGTGGCATGCAAATCGTCTAAGGCACAGAATCCAGAACCGATCCCGCATTGAGATTGTCACACCGACTCTTTCCCGAAGCTTAGTTGCGCATTAAGTCGCGCCCAGATCCGCTACTGCACGTTGCGTACCAGTTGAGATTTAATCATGCCGAAGCGCAAGCACACCAGCATGTCAAATCGTGAGCAAGAGCGTGAGGAGAAGTTGGCGAGGCTTCGACACGAACTACGAGAAGTTATTGCTACATTGTCCGAGCAGCAGCGCGTTCAGCATCAGCATCAGCATCAGCATCAGCATCAGCGCGTTCAGCAGAGAAAGCAGCACGACAGGAGGACTCAACCACGGAAAACGCGAAAAGGGGAGGCACGACACTCAAAGGGCACAGCGGAAGCGGAGAAGGCGTGTGATAACAGCACAAGACATTCACGATATCCGGTCATCCATGGACGCAGCACTCAAGCGCGCGAACGACCATGCTGGCCATTATCAACGCCACATCTTTAGCCATACCAACTTTATCGTTCTAAACACCAACGCCATAACGAATTGAAGCGAATAAATGAATATTTTTCACAGTATCTGCATTGAATACCCCATAGCTGCCTATTCAGGCCGCGCCAATCGCGTTTCGGAGCTTCAACACCGCCTGTTGTAAGCGTGCACCGGCGGGATCAGGCGGCGCAATCGTGTAGGTGTCGGGTTGTAAATGGCGGTTTGCAGTCTGTACGATTCCTGTAGTGACTTTTCAAATACAGCACTTTTGTCTCCTGACCTAGCCGCGTATTCAGGTAGCGCCGACCCGTGTTTTGGAGGTTCAGCACCGCCTGTTGTACGCGTGCACCGGTGCGATGAAGCGTACGATAACGTTTGCTGACGAGTTGGTAGATTTGGTTTCGTCCGACTTTTGGGGATTTCGTTTTTAACAGTTGTTGTTACGTTATATGATACGGTACCAGGCACTTGATTAGTGTACGCGGGGGTGAGAGCAGGTAAAGATTGAATGCTGGTGAGTTGATGACGGCATGATTTTCGTTCGGTAAAGAGCAGACACTGGCAGCTGTATTACGGGACGTCTGCTATGGACCAAAAAAAATACCGCCTGGGCAGACGCACCTTAAAACGTCCCGTAATCAAGATACGATCCGCGGCTGCTCAGAGGGCATGTTTTTGTTAGGTAAAGATCAGACACCCCGTAATCCAGATACCCACGTGTGCTCAGGCGGTAGGTGGCATATGCTAAAGATGCAGAGTGGCATGCAAATCGTCTAAGGCACAGAATCCAGAACCGATCCCGCATTGAGATTGTCACACCGACTCTTTCCCGAAGCTTAGTTGCGCATTAAGTCGCGCCCAGATCCGCTACTGCACGTTGCGTACCAGTTGAGATTTAATCATGCCGAAGCGCAAGCACACCAGCATGTCAAATCGTGAGCAAGAGCGTGAGGAGAAGTTGGCGAGGCTTCGACACGAACTACGAGAAGTTATTGCTACATTGTCCGAGCAGCAGCGCGTTCAGCATCAGCATCAGCATCAGCATCAGCATCAGCGCGTTCAGCAGAGAAAGCAGCACGACAGGAGGACTCAACCACGGAAAACGCGAAAAGGGGAGGCACGACACTCAAAGGGCACAGCGGAAGCGGAGAAGGCGTGTGATAACAGCACAAGACATTCACGATATCCGGTCATCCATGGACGCAGCACTCAAGCGCGCGAACGACCATGCTGGCCATTATCAACGCCACATCTTTAGCCATACCAACTTTATCGTTCTAAACACCAACGCCATAACGAATTGAAGCGAATAAATGAATATTTTTCACAGTATCTGCATTGAATACCCCATAGCTGCCTATTCAGGCCGCGCCAATCGCGTTTCGGAGCTTCAACACCGCCTGTTGTAAGCGTGCACCGGCGGGATCAGGCGGCGCAATCGTGTAGGTGTCGGGTTGTAAATGGCGGTTTGCAGTCTGTACGATTCCTGTAGTGACTTTTCAAATACAGCACTTTTGTCTCCTGACCTAGCCGCGTATTCAGGTAGCGCCGACCCGTGTTTTGGAGGTTCAGCACCGCCTGTTGTACGCGTGCACCGGTGCGATGAAGCGTACGATAACGTTTGCTGACGAGTTGGTAGATTTGGTTTCGTCCGACTTTTGGGGATTTCGTTTTTAACAGTTGTTGTTACGTTATATGATACGGTACCAGACACTTGATTAGTGTACGCGGGGGTGAGAGCAGGTAAAGATTGAATGCTGGTGAGTTGATGACGGCATGATTTTCGTTCGGTAAAGAGCAGACACTGGCAGCTGTATTACGGGACGTCTGCTATGGACCAAAAAAAATACCGCCTCGGCAGACGCACCTTAAAACGTCCCGTAATCAAGATACGATCCGCGGCTGCTCAGAGGGCATGTTTTTGTTAGGTAAAGATCAGACACCCCGTAATCCAGATACCCACGTGTGCTCAGGCGGTAGGTGGCATATGCTAAAGATGCAGAGTGGCATGCAAATCGTCTAAGGCACAGAATCCAGAACCGATCCCGCATTGAGATTGTCACAACGACTCTTTCCCGAAGCTTAGTTGCGCATTAAGTCGCGCCCAGATCCGCTACTGCACGTTGCGTACCAGTTGAGATTTAATCATGCCGAAGCGCAAGCACACCAGCATGTCAAATCGTGAGCAAGAGCGTGAGGAGAAGTTGGCGAGGCTTCGACACGAACTACGAGAAGTTATTGCTACATTGTCCGAGCAGCAGCGCGTTCAGCATCAGCATCAGCATCAGCATAAGCATAAGCATCAGCATCAGCATCAGCATCAGCATCAGCGCGTTCAGCAGAGAAAGCAGCACGACAGGAGGACTCAACCACGGAAAACGCGAAAAGGGGAGGCACGACACTCAAAGGGCACAGCGGAAGCGGAGAAGGCGTGTGATAACAGCACAAGACATTCACGATATCCGGTCATCCATGGACGCAGCACTCAAGCGCGCGAACGACCATGCTGGCCATTATCAACGCCACATCTTTAGCCATACCAACTTTATCGTTCTAAACACCAACGCCATAACGAATTGAAGCGAATAAATGAATATTTTTCACAGTATCTGCATTGAATACCCCATAGCTGCCTATTCAGGCCGCGCCAATCGCGTTTCGGAGCTTCAACACCGCCTGTTGTAAGCGTGCACCGGCGGGATCAGGCGGCGCAATCGTGTAGGTGTCGGGTTGTAAATGGCGGTTTGCAGTCTGTACGATTCCTGTAGTGACTTTTCAAATACAGCACTTTTGTCTCCTGACCTAGCCGCGTATTCAGGTAGCGCCGACCCGTGTTTTGGAGGTTCAGCACCGCCTGTTGTACGCGTGCACCGGTGCGATGAAGCGTACGATAACGTTTGCTGACGAGTTGGTAGATTTGGTTTCGTCCGACTTTTGGGGATTTCGTTTTTAACAGTTGTTGTTACGTTATATGATACGGTACCAGGCACTTGATTAGTGTACGCGGGGGTGAGAGCAGGTAAAGATTGAATGCTGGTGAGTTGATGACGGCATGATTTTCGTTCGGTAAAGAGCAGACACTGGCAGCTGTATTACGGGACGTCTGCTATGGACCAAAAAAAATACCGCCTCGGCAGACGCACCTTAAAACGTCCCGTAATCAAGATACGATCCGCGGCTGCTCAGAGGGCATGTTTTTGTTAGGTAAAGATCAGACACCCCGTAATCCAGATACCCACGTGTGCTCAGGCGGTAGGTGGCATATGCTAAAGATGCAGAGTGGCATGCAAATCGTCTAAGGCACAGAATCCAGAACCGATCCCGCATTGAGATTGTCACACCGACTCTTTCCCGAAGCTTAGTTGCGCATTAAGTCGCGCCCAGATCCGCTACTGCACGTTGCGTACCAGTTGAGATTTAATCATGCCGAAGCGCAAGCACACCAGCATGTCAAATCGTGAGCAAGAGCGTGAGGAGAAGTTGGCGAGGCTTCGACACGAACTACGAGAAGTTATTGCTACATTGTCCGAGCAGCAGCGCGTTCAGCATCAGCATCAGCATCAGCATCAGCATCAGCGCGTTCAGCAGAGAAAGCAGCACGACAGGAGGACTCAATCACGGAAAACGCGAAAAGGGGAGGCACGACACTCAAAGGGCACAGCGGAAGCGGAGAAGGCGTGTGATAACAGCACAAGACATTCACGATATCCGGTCATCCATGGACGCAGCACTCAAGCGCGCGAACGACCATGCTGGCCATTATCAACGCCACATCTTTAGCCATACCAACTTTATCGTTCTAAACACCAACGCCATAACGAATTGAAGCGAATAAATGAATATTTTTCACAGTATCTGCATTGAATACCCCATAGCTGCCTATTCAGGCCGCGCCAATCGCGTTTCGGAGCTTCAACACCGCCTGTTGTAAGCGTGCACCGGCGGGATCAGGCGGCGCAATCGTGTAGGTGTCGGGTTGTAAATGGCGGTTTGCAGTCTGTACGATTCCTGTAGTGACTTTTCAAATACAGCACTTTTGTCTCCTGACCTAGCCGCGTATTCAGGTAGCGCCGACCCGTGTTTTGGAGGTTCAGCACCGCCTGTTGTACGCGTGCACCGGTGCGATGAAGCGTACGATAACGTTTGCTGACGAGTTGGTAGATTTGGTTTCGTCCGACTTTTGGGGATTTCGTTTTTAACAGTTGTTGTTACGTTATATGATACGGTACCAGACACTTGATTAGTGTACGCGGGGGTGAGAGCAGGTAAAGATTGAATGCTGGTGAGTTGATGACGGCATGATTTTCGTTCGGTAAAGAGCAGACACTGGCAGCTGTATTACGGGACGTCTGCTATGGACCAAAAAAAATACCGCCTCGGCAGACGCACCTTAAAACGTCCCGTAATCAAGATACGATCCGCGGCTGCTCAGAGGGCATGTTTTTGTTAGGTAAAGATCAGACACCCCGTAATCCAGATACCCACGTGTGCTCAGGCGGTAGGTGGCATATGCTAAAGATGCAGAGTGGCATGCAAATCGTCTAAGGCACAGAATCCAGAACCGATCCCGCATTGAGATTGTCACACCGACTCTTTCCCGAAGCTTAGTTGCGCATTAAGTCGCGCCCAGATCCGCTACTGCACGTTGCGTACCAGTTGAGATTTAATCATGCCGAAGCGCAAGCACACCAGCATGTCAAATCGTGAGCAAGAGCGTGAGGAGAAGTTGGCGAGGCTTCGACACGAACTACGAGAAGTTATTGCTACATTGTCCGAGCAGCAGCGCGTTCAGCATCAGCATCAGCATCAGCATCAGCGCGTTCAGCAGAGAAAGCAGCACGACAGGAGGACTCAACCACGGAAAACGCGAAAAGGGGAGGCACGACACTCAAAGGGCACAGCGGAAGCGGAGAAGGCGTGTGATAACAGCACAAGACATTCACGATATCCGGTCATCCATGGACGCAGCACTCAAGCGCGCGAACGACCATGCTGGCCATTATCAACGCCACATCTTTAGCCATACCAACTTTATCGTTCTAAACACCAACGCCATAACGAATTGAAGCGAATAAATGAATATTTTTCACAGTATCTGCATTGAATACCCCATAGCTGCCTATTCAGGCCGCGCCAATCGCGTTTCGGAGCTTCAACACCGCCTGTTGTAAGCGTGCACCGGCGGGATCAGGCGGCGCAATCGTGTAGGTGTCGGGTTGTAAATGGCGGTTTGCAGTCTGTACGATTCCTGTAGTGACTTTTCAAATACAGCACTTTTGTCTCCTGACCTAGCCGCGTATTCAGGTAGCGCCGACCCGTGTTTTGGAGGTTCAGCACCGCCTGTTGTACGCGTGCACCGGTGCGATGAAGCGTACGATAACGTTTGCTGACGAGTTGGTAGATTTGGTTTCGTCCGACTTTTGGGGATTTCGTTTTTAACAGTTGTTGTTACGTTATATGATACGGTACCAGACACTTGATTAGTGTACGCGGGGGTGAGAGCAGGTAAAGATTGAATGCTGGTGAGTTGATGACGGCATGATTTTCGTTCGGTAAAGAGCAGACACTGGCAGCTGTATTACGGGACGTCTGCTATGGACCAAAAAAAATACCGCCTCGGCAGACGCACCTTAAAACGTCCCGTAATCAAGATACGATCCGCGGCTGCTCAGAGGGCATGTTTTTGTTAGGTAAAGATCAGACACCCCGTAATCCAGATACCCACGTGTGCTCAGGCGGTAGGTGGCATATGCTAAAGATGCAGAGTGGCATGCAAATCGTCTAAGGCACAGAATCCAGAACCGATCCCGCATTGAGATTGTCACAACGACTCTTTCCCGAAGCTTAGTTGCGCATTAAGTCGCGCCCAGATCCGCTACTGCACGTTGCGTACCAGTTGAGATTTAATCATGCCGAAGCGCAAGCACACCAGCATGTCAAATCGTGAGCAAGAGCGTGAGGAGAAGTTGGCGAGGCTTCGACACGAACTACGAGAAGTTATTGCTACATTGTCCAAGCAGCAGCGCGTTCAGCATCAGCATCAGCATCAGCATAAGCATCAGCATCAGCATCAGCATCAGCATCAGCGCGTTCAGCAGAGAAAGCAGCACGACAGGAGGACTCAACCACGGAAAACGCGAAAAGGGGAGGCACGACACTCAAAAGACACAGCGGAAGCGGAGAAGGCGTGTGATAACAGCACAAGACATTCACGATATCCGGTCATCCATGGACGCAGCACTCAAGCGCGCGAACGACCATGCTGGCCATTATCAACGCCACATCTTTAGCCATACCAACTTTATCGTTCTAAACACCAACGCCATAACGAATTGAAGCGAATAAATGAATATTTTTCACAGTATCTGCATTTAATACCTGTAACGGGGTTACACGCTCAAGTGGCTACAGACACTTCTAACTCTAACAGACGCGATGTCTGTTAAAGGTACAAACACTTCCTCAGCCTTGGTGTACGTTACATCAAGGGCCACATTCATTTACGACACCACGACGGGTGGTCCATAGACATTTAGGATTCCTATTGGTTGAAAACAGCATATTTTAACCAATGAGCGACATGCATAGCAATGGAATTCTGCCAACCAGTCGTTGGCAGATTCCCAACTTAGAATATTACATTTAGAGGAAGTCATAAACATAAAACAAAAATGGCACTTGTTGCTGCACCCTAGTGGGTGCAATAACACCCGACTAGACCGACTCAACCGGACTGAAAATAGAGCCGGGTTTAGAGCCGGGTTCTGGCTATACATTGGCTAGTGTATAGCTGGACAGCAAAAGTTGTATAAACCGCATTATAATAGACCGACTCATTCAGTCGGGTCAGTCGGGTACTCGACTCAGTCGGGCTGCCTCAGTCGGTGTGTGAACGCAGGATGCAGTCATAACTGTGAGTCAATGGATCCCCTCACTACATGTAGCAATGTTTGCGTTGCCGTCAAGTGTGGCTCTAGAGTCGGAAACACAATAGAACAGCAAAAAAAAACCGCGCATCATGCTACCCTATTAATTGTAAGCGCCCCACCCACGTGGGCACTGCAGCACTCCTATCAACGCCGGTTTACACAACGCTTTTCTCTAACGGTTGAAAGGTTCATTATTGCTATCAAACATGAACCGCTAAGCACTATAAAGAAGACAAAAAAGTGTGGAGAAGCGCTGGATAAGAATCCTTCTCGAATGATGTTCTCCGAGAAAGGCAACGCAGCCGATCGATGGAACCAGATGGGATCGGCGATCGGGCGACAGGCGTCGAGTGTGAACCCAGATCAAGAGAGGATATCAGGTGATCGAGTGACGTCGACGCGTAAGTGACGTATATCAGAGCGGGCGACGAGCGATCGCGTCGAGACAGTGGAGCGGAGTCAGCGAGTGAGGACCTAGACCAAGATCGAGGACCAGCATCGGAGATCCGGGTAGTCCAAGCACCGGGGCGGACGGATCGGTGGTGGATTGCCGTTTACCCGAGTCGATCGAGAGCAGATCGCCGATCGCCGATCGAGGGCAAGTTGCCGATCAAGGGTGAGTTGCTGATCGAGGGTGAGTTGCCGATCGGGGTTGAGTTGCCGATCGAGGATGGATTGCTGATCGCCGATCGGCCAAGATGGGGGGCACCGGAGAGCGAAGCCGGGGCAAGGATCCAGTGGTTGTTTGGTTGTAGGAAGATAGGCAGGATGGTAGCGGTAGGAGAACACCCGCTAAACATAAATCAGAAGAGCTTTTGCACAGAAGACCACAAGTCCCCTCAAGTCACCAAGTCCCAGGAACTGCATTGGCCTCGGCAAGTGTCGACACCTTGGGTTGTGAACTAGCGGTACGGTTAAGACTGGATTAATACATTGGCCAGCTTGACCTGCTCTAGCGATCTATCTCTTGTGTGCAAGTCCTCGATCGACCGGATACAGCTTGGCCGGCGATCGTTCTCCTCTCGATCAACCTCGATCCCGCTATAGGAAGCGGCAAGCAACTCAAGGAAGGAAGGAACACACCCGGAAAGGCAACTACAGGCCTTGGATCGACTCCAGGCCGACCGATCGCAGCGAATAACCCTCGATCGGAGCGTATACTCGGACGCAGAGCGAAGATTCCCGCGCTGCTCCACGAACTATCCCCGCGTCACGCCAAGACACTCGATCTTCACCAAGTGCTGCATCCTCGGAGCCCCGAGAGAGCAGATCCAGCCCGCCGACGGGTACACAAGGTGAGAACAAGTTCAGCCGATCACGGATCGTTGGGGGACCCCCTCCGTTAGTCGGTGTCTGGGCGCTGGTGGGAAGCTCGATCAAGCCTTAACCAGATTTTGGCTGATCCCGCTACACCACAATGGTGCGCGTGCCCGGATCTCTTGGGGACTCCGGATTTCACCGTGAGTCCGCAGAAGATGCGCAAGTGAAGAAAGAACCAGGGAAGAGGCGTCGTCAGATATCGGATCGACGGAGACGCTGCTGAACAAGACGAGATCCGCGGATCGACAGAGTGCTCGGAGGACTTCTGTCGACGGAATCGAGGGCGATCTGGAGACAGATCTAGAAGACAAACCTCAACATCCTCCCCAGGTCCCTTCGGGGACCCCGGTGGATCTCGGTGCGAACCGAGATTCACTAACAAAACAAACCAAAGCTGGATCGGACCGATATGCATTCGCAGACTCGCCGATCAGGCTCGATCCCGACTACCTGGACGCGATCGTGGACAAGGCCCAGATCGCGCGGAGGAAGCTGAGAGCGCCTGACTTGGACGACGAAGATCCCGGATCGCTGGCCCCCGACTGGTCTGAGGCTGACCTGGATCGTCAGTATCACCTGAAGAATCTGCGAGACTTCTTGCGTCAAGATCCTGTCATGGTGATCGTGCGGCCGAAGCGGATCGGCGACCCGAAGGGCCCGATCTCGGCCCCCCGCGCGACGGACAACAAGTTGTCGGCGGTGAAGAACCTGCTCGGACTGCTGAAGGAAGCCGGCTTCGTAGCTGGTGCCTTCGAAGCGAATGACCTTTTCGATCTAGATCTTGACGTGATCCAGACGGCGATCCAGACATTGGTCGACAAGCTGCGACCTCTGGTCGACGTGATCGCGGACCGTCCGGACCCGAAGGCACCAGATCTTGTGTCGCCGGCACCGGTGTCGTCGCCGCGGGTGGAGTCTACAGGGTACCGATCGTCGTCTCCCTACGTCTCGGCTGCTGAACATGTATCGGATACGTCGTCTGAACCTCAGCGGATGTCTCTCGGCCCTTCCAGATCGGCGATGTTGGAGGCCCGATCGCGCAGCCAACGTAAAGAACGCACGCGATCAGGACCTCGGAAGCAGAAACCCAAGTCGACCGATCGGACCACCAGTGCTACCGGATCGGACGAGTCGAATGGCAGACTGGAGTCCTACTTTCAGGCTGCGATGGCCAGATTCTTGAGTGAACAACAAGCCGCGGTGGCAACGCCTGCTCCAGCGGCCGACGACAACGTGGGATCACGGGACGTGGAGATGGAATCAGCCGGATCGCCGGATCAAGACTGCTCGCAATGGGAATACGATCCGGACGACATCGATCTGCCGAGTTCGGCCCCTGCGGTGGTGGCTACCGCTGCCTCGGGATCCACTGGGTCCTCCCTGATCCAACGTGTGCGGATCTCGGCGATGTCGGATCTTAAGGAGTTCAGCGGCAAAGATCAGGACGAAGATCGCGCCCGATCGTGGATCAGCAAGGTGAAGTCGGCCTTCATGCGCGATCAAGCCACGGATGAAGAGAAGTGCCTGACTTTCGCAGATCTGCTGACAGGGCCGGCGAAGAACTGGTACCGCCAGCTGGGCCGATCGACACGGAACAAGTGGAGCGATCTGCTCCGGAGTTTCCAGATCCAGTATTGTGGCCTAGGGGTATCAGTGGCTTGGCAGTACTATCACTCCCGCAAGCGATCGGATGAATCGCCGTTGGATTACCTCTATCGACTGAATGTGGCGGCCTCTGCGTGCGAGACTGAAGATCAAGGACGGAGATTCCAAGGCCCGTCGAGAACATGTCGAACACTTTATTGAGACGCTGGGTGATCACGAACTGGCCGATCAGCTGACCCTACTTCGGCTTGCAGACGCAGACGATCTGGAGGAAGTCCTGCGCGCTCGAGAACGTGCGAAGAGCAGGCAGAAGCGATCGGCCTTTGGATCGAAGTATCGCCAGAAGGTTCCGCCCTCAGCACCAGCCGCCACGACCAAGCGAGCGGTGCGTGCAGTTCAGATCGCGAGCCAGGAGTCCGGATCAGACACCGGGTCGGACGGATCGGATTCAGAGGGCGATCTACGTCGCGTTTACCTAGCGTCAGCCGAAGACAAGCCTCGCAACGCTGGGGGCGACGTGACGAAGCAGGATCGAAACACCCAAGCGCCGATCAGTCACGATTCACCTCGATCGGACCCAAGATCGCGATCGTCGCCCGATGGACCGGACCGATCGAACCGCTGCTCGCACTGTGGATCACGGAAGCACACGGATCTGGATTGCTGGAGGCGTTTGACGTGCGAGAAGTGTGGAAAGCGAGGACATCCGGCAGATCGCTGCCTGTTCGTGTGCCGCGGGTGCGGCGAGCTGCATGAGATGGGCAAGTGTCCGATGGAGGATTTCTACAATCAGATCCGTCAATGGTTCAACCCGGTGAAGCACGCAGGCATGTTGCCCGCGATCGCCGAGAAGATGTTAAACTAGGACGCTCGCCGGGTTGGAATCCGGTACGAGCCGAGCGTTCTAGGTATTGCATCTATGCATACGTGAACAAGAACACGGTAGATCGAGTAAGTGGACGGACTGATCTACGCGGTAATACATGTGATCTGCATGCGAAATCTGCCGCCAAGGTCTTGAGTCTACATCGATCGGACGACTTCAGCCGCTCTGACGCCGAAATGCCCTTGGATCTCCAGTCTGGAGAAACTCGGGGTTATTGGGAGCGACGCAGACCGGAAGAGTGGTTCAGGCCAGCTGATGGAGAGGTGACGACTGAGATCCCGACGCATGATCATGATCGGAGTCTGCCTCGCGTCAGCGAGCACCGCCGATCTGGTGATGTGGTGACCGATCTACTTCCGGGAGAGTCCAGGGGGTATTGGAAACACCATTCGCCAGGTAAGTGGTTCCGTCAGGCCAAGATCACTGGCAAGATCAACAATGAGAACTCGATCTTACTCTTAGACACCGGCGCCGAGGTGTCCATCGTGGACACCGCCTTTGCTCGTAAGGTGGGGTGCTATGTCGACACGAGTCAGAGCCAGGAATGTGTGGGAATTGGTGAAAGCGTGTACATGACGGAAGGAAGGACCAGGATCAAGGTTACGCTGGCAGGATCGCTGGTGTATTTCTTCGATATCTGGGTCGGCGATCTGTCAGGGCAGGAGGCGATCTTGGGTATGGACTTCATGGTTCCAGCTGGGATCCGCCTCGATCTCGCGGACGGCTCTATCTGTCTGCCCGACGAAGTCAAGATCCAGCTTAGCGGACGCCGGCAGCTGTATAACGACAACGTAAGGCACGTATGCGTGGATCAAGGAGTGCAGATTGCGATCGGAGCGTCGTTCGAGCTTCCGCTGCGAATGAAGGTGACAGACCGAGAGAAGCTGTGGGTTACCCGCGGAGATCGTTGGGTGCCGACCGTGGTCCGTGGACCTGGTCGGATCCGATATCTCCAAGTTACCAACATCGGCGACAAAGACCTCGTCCTACACCGGAATGAACGGATCGCGATGTGGCTGGCCGGAGATCGGATACCCCGGGTGCCGGGATACGTGTCGATCGGGTCCCGTCGCTACATGGAATGGCAGAACTTAGCCTTCCAAGCCACGACGGAGGACCGGCTGGCTAACGAGGAAATACCAGCAGGACCGCCAGTATCAGCCGTCGAGCGACCGACTTATCCGACACCCCGAGCCATTCTCCGGAGACCCGAGGCACCCCCGATCGCCGATCAGGCGATAGGGCCACTCGATCCGACAAGTGGATCGGAGGTGAGATGCTCCGATCTGGGGGTGGCTGCCGTTGATACGCTTCGATCAGGGGGCGGATCGCTGCTGAAAAGCGGTCACGTGGCCGAGGAGTCAGGGTTGTCTATTCCGTCGGCCTTAGTCAAGGATTCGCCCGGGCCTCGGTCAGATCCTATGAAGTCGGTGGGTGAACCTTCCGGATCGGAGATCGGTTGGCTCCCGAAGCAGGAACAGGTGTCGTCGGAGAACCGACCGTCATCGATCGCAGACCCAGTGCACACAGTGATGGAGGACGTGAAGCCACAAGTTGATCCGGTCTCAGAGAACGGTGGAACAGTGTCCCCTCACGTGCCATCGGTCGATCAGGTCGACGGTTGTGCCGTCGAACCAGATCTCGGGGGCGGGAGTACCGATCGGGTACCCTATGTGGTGACCTTAGCCGTCGAAGAATCGAAATCGAGTGATGATACAGCTGGCGGCGGTATTCTAGCATCGGAACGATGGCCGCATGTGGCCGAAGACCCATCGATCGTTGGAGGCGGTCAGGCAGAAGTCGAGACCAAATCCACTGCCAATCGGGAGGATCCCGTCGCGGCTGAACCAGATCGAGAGGTTGATACGGACGATCGAGATGTTGACGCTGATGATCAAATCCATTACCACGAGGGCGGGAATCTATCAGCCGAAGATGTTAAAGGCGAATTAGCTGTGCTTCCTGAAATTGTGATCTCGACGACAGATGAGGTCAAGATTGACGACATCAAGGTGGGAGATCTGGAGTTCAACACCCCGGAGGAGATCGACCGACTGCGAAAGAAGATCTGGCACAGGAGGCACCTGCTGATCGGCAAAGGCAATGCGCTGCCGCCAGCTGCCCGAGGTGTCACCTGCGACATCGACGTGGGCGATGCGAAACCGATCGCCCAACGAGTTCGGAAGGTCGCTCCTCAGTTCGTGGAGAAGGTGTCGGATCTGATCAAGGGATTGCTGTCAGCCAAGATGATCAGGAAGTCCCGTTCGCCGTGGGCTTCGCCGATCGTCGTGATCATCAAGAAGAACGGCGTGGATATCAGGTTGTGTATCGATTATCGGCTCGTCAACAGTCTGACTAGGCTGATGGTGTATCCAATGCCCCTGATCAATGATCTACTGGAAGATCTGGACAAGGTGCTCTGGTATTGCTCGCTGGACATGGCTAGTGGATTCTGGGTGGTAACGATGACCGATCGAGCTCGTGCGATCTCGGCCTTTATCACTCACATGGGTCTGTTCGAATGGAATCGGATGCCGTTCGGCCTGAAGAACGCTCCTCAGATCTATCAGCGACTTCTGGACGACGCGCTGTACGGGTTCACCAGGATCCCGCGATCGTCGGGCTCTGAAGTCACTACGGACTTGATCGAGTCAGGAGAACCAGAAGATCCGGGGCGTCCATCAGTGCTGGGGCGCAGATCGTACATCGATGACATCCTGGTGACGGCTGGATCATGGGATGAGCTGTGTGATCGTGTGGATCACCTGCTGGATGCTTGCGATAAGTGGAACCTCTCGATCAGTGTGGAGAAGAGCTCTTGGGGGATGCGCAAGGTGGACTATCTAGGACATCGCGTGTCGAACGATGGACTGGAGGCCAACCCGAAGGATCTCGCGGCACTGACAGATCTGCCGTTCCCTGGATCGCTCCGATCAATGCAGTCATTCTTGGGCAGCCTCAACTACTACAGCCGTTTCTTGGAAGACTACGCGATCTACGCGGCGATCCTGTATGAACTGCGCGAGGTGGACTTCGCTGAACTGAAGAAGCGTCCCGACCTGCGCCAGATCTTGGATTGTGATGCGCCGAACTCAGTAGATCGGAACTCGGCAGACCCCGATCAGACGCCGCCCATGCCTGAAGTCGAAGTGGGAGACGAACGTTGGATCCGTGCTCATCGTGCGTTCTCGACATTGAAGATGAAGATCGCGACGACGCCGATCCTGCGGCATTTCGATCGTGATCGGACCCCGGTTGTGATCGTGTACGCGAGTGACTGGGCGATCTCGGCCGCACTGATGCAGGAGCACGACCAGATCTATCATCCTGTTACCTTCGCCAGTCGAACGCTGAAATCGAATGAACTGAACTACAACGTGGTGGAGAAGGAAGTGCTGGCGCTGCTACGGATCCTGGACTTGAACTACAATATGCTGGTCGGACGATCGATCCGGGTCCTGACCCGACACTCGACGTTGGCGTGGCTGTTCCGATCGCCTGGTCTTCAAGGTCGATTGGGTCAGTGGGCTGCACTCCTATCACCCTGGACTCTCGAGATCACGAAGTGCACCAAGGGAGAGGACGAGATATTGGGGGCGATCGCCGCCAGTATTACGCCTCGATCGGATGTTGACGACGCGCTGATCGCGATCGCGCCGAAGAAGGAACCCCGGCGGAAGATCCAAGCCCCGATCCCGACTGTGCGCGCGGATGAGGAGCTGCTGGTGATAAGTTTTGACGGATCCGCCCGTGTCAAGCGAGGCGGGGGCGCGTACAGTGCGATCTTGTGGAAGTTGCCCGAATGGAGTGTGGTGAAGGCGCGATCGGGCTATGCTGAGGGGCTGACCGTCAATGAGGCGGAGTATCACGGTCTGTTGTTGGGCTTCGACCTCCTCGACGACATGGATCGCGGCCGATTGGTGATTTGTGGCGACTCCAACCTGGTGATCCGGCAAGTACGAGGCGAGATCGACTGCAAAGCACCCAAACTGACGTTGTTGAAGCAGAAGGTGCTCGATCGGTTACGGAACTGGCCAGATCATGAACTGTTACATGTGAAACGAGATTGGAACGGAAGCGCCGACAGCCTGGCCAGCACGGCACTCCAACGTGAAGGGGGCGTCGTCGTCGAGGATGAGGCCGATCACGTGGATCTGGTGACATTGAACCGGCTCGATGAGATCCTGGTTGTCAGATCTGACGAACCGATCGCCCGGCTATCGCCGATGACTACCCGATCGAACGCCCGATCACGACCGAATCCGACTGTCGTACAGGAAGAGTTCGTGCGAGGACTGCGGATCGATCGGATTCGTCGAGCACAAGATGAAGAGGTGTGGATCGCGGGCATGAAGAAGTACCTGATGGGAGACGTGGCTGATCTGACACAGGATGAGGCCCGATCTTATGGCAACATAGCGGCAGACTACGAGATCGATGACAACGATCTGCTGTTCTACTGTCCGCCCTCCAAGCGATCGGAGGCAGATCGAGACGGATTGATGAGACTGGTTGCACCAGAGACGCTGCACCAGGATATCTTGCATCACTATCACTCTACTGTGGAAGGCGGCCACCAAGGGATTGGGCGTACCTATCAGCGGATCCGTGATCACTTTCACTGGAGAGGTCTCTTCAGGAGTGTGCAGAAGTACGTCGGAGAGTGTGTCGATTGTGAGACCGGCAAAGGGCGACCCACGATCAGGGGCGAGTCGCCGGGGAACATCCAGGCGACCTACCCGTTCCAGATCATAGCGATGGATCACATACCTTCGCTGCCCAAGTCGTACAAGGGTAACACTGAACTGCTGATCTGGGTCGATCTGTTCACGGGATACGTGATCGCGAAGGCCAGCTCTTCTCGAACGGCGCAGACGATCGCCGAATCTTACGAAGAGTGCGTGTTTCGGCGGTTCGGTGCCAGCGAGGTGATCAGGCACGATCGCGAACCGGGATTTATGGCTGACTTCTTCCGCGCCTTTAACAAGATCCTGGGTATGCGTCAGCGAGCGACGATGGCCTATCGGCCCCAAGCGAACGGTACTGCGGAACGAATGGTGCAGACAGCGACGAGAGCCTTGAAGATGTTCGTGGAGGATCTGGATCAGAGGGACTGGGACGAGTACGCTGAACGATTGACCTTTGCGATCAACACGGCTCAAGATCGGATCCGTGGAGACTCGCCCTTTTACCTGGTGCATGGTTGGGATCCTTGATCGACGCTCGAGGCGACGATACCTTTGGGTAGCACTCGGACGCGGGATCGGAACCCTCGGCGATGGCGTTATCGGATCCAGAGGCACTACGATCAGGCTCGAAGTCAGGTGAATGCTCGCCTACGGGAGGCGATCGCGGATCGGGCCGATCGACACAATGAAGAAGTTCGACCGCACTCGATCGAGGCTGGATCGCAGGTGTGGTTGTACCTGGATCGCGTGAAGGAAGGATATGCACGGAAGCTAGCTCACCTGTGGCACGGTCCATTCCGCGTTGCCGAGAAGGTGAACGAGTACACGATGAAGCTTCAGATTGCTGGTACGGACTATCACCTGTTCCCGATCGTGCATGTGTCCAAGCTGAAGTTGGTTAAGGACTTCCCCGATCGACCGCAGATCGAGCTCACGGTGGACGAGGCGGATCGACTCGATTTCGATGAGATCCTACTTCCGGAGGACAGCTGGACTCCAGATCGAGATGCGAACGAGTATGAAGTGGAGAAGATCACGGATATGCGGACGGGCAGGAGGACGCGGTATGGCCGGACGTATCGGGAGTTCCTGGTACACTGGAAGGGTTACGATGATCCTGACTGGGTGGACGAAGCCGATCTCAACTGTGGAGCTCTGTTGTACGAGTTCCTTCGAGATCGTGTGAACCGGAACCGGTTTAACGCGATGCAGTCTCACGAGGAAGAGTGAGATCGGACCGCCAGGGCGAGCTGGTCGCCTTGGTGAGCGAGGTGGATGACGGATCGACGGGTAGGCCGTCGATCGGAGGAAAAGGTTGTATGTGGATGCATGTAGATGTACGAGAAGTGCAGATCGGAAAGCTATGAAGCGACCGCGAGGAGTTACGATGATGGATCTTGGCTGATTAAGGTGGAATGGAGTGGATCGACACGAGATGAAGACATAAGACAAAGAGATGGGGTATTGTAGTGGAATGAATTGAATCGAGTGGTGATCGCAGAGGATCGGCCTCCGAACGACTTCGATCCGGGGCGAGCTGCTTGACTAACGTGCTGGTCGCTGGAGCCGATCGTGCGAGGCTGAACTGAGCCTACGGCCGTTGAGTACCGACGTTGGGATTGAACTTGTTGCGGAGACGCGGGATCCGCAGAGCCGGGTGGTCCTGAGGGTGATCGCGATACTGGTTTCGCCAAGGATCATGGGTGTCGGCCTCGACCAGGGCGGTCAAGAGGTCGGTCGGCTCACCTTGGTGCTGAGTGGGATTACCGGCATTTGCCGCGCGAGAAACCACGCCGGGGTACCAGAACACCGAGTCCCGCGTCCGCACTGGGATATGAAGGGAAAACGGATCCAGTAGCAGATCGACGTCGGCCCACATCGCCCGCATCATCGGCAACATGGTGGCCACCAGCTGGCGCCATCGATCTCCGAGACGGATCCGCCGCGATCGGCGATCCGCATGGTATTGCTCGACGACCGGGTCTTGGCGCTGACGGCCGGTGATCGGAAGGTAATGGGTCGTCTCCCAAAAAGCTTGTTGGTGTTGCTCCTCGAATTGCAGATAGGCGGCTGCGATCCGGCCCAATGGAGTGGCGGCGCCTCGATGGAGTGCCAGATCGAACGTCAACGGGTCTTCAGGGTTCTGCAGAACTTGCCAAGGACGGGTTGCCAGTAGCGCCGTGATATTTGGCCCGGTGATCAGGTCGTCCCGGTAGCCGGTCCCGGCGACGGGCTGTCGAGTGCCCCGAACGGCGGCCGGGAAGAGCCATCCTTCGGGCAAGAGCAGATGATGGGTCAACGTGGACAAGATCATACCGGTGATCTGCAGCTGACGCAGTAGCATCGACGGCCACGGATCGGTGTCACCCTGAGTAAGCGCCCTGGGGGCGTTGAAGCCGGGGATCATGGTCCCGATCGGGAACAATGGCGGAGTCAGAGGCCGGGGCCCAGGCGATCCCGGCGGAGATCTCGGCGGCGATCCTGGCGGAGACCCGGGCGGCGAACGCGGGGGCGATCCGGGCGGCGATCCTGGTGGCGAACGCGGAGGCGATCGAGCACGCGCCGATCCGGACTGAGAGTGTATCGATATGATGGAGGGCGATCGCGATCGGGTCTGAGAAGTGTGGGTACGTGCCGGCGAGGCAGATTGGCGGCGGCGGGCCTCCGATCGGGACCGGGCTAGCGCCGCGAGGGCTTCTTCGTCCGTTTCCTCGGACTCAGACTCCTCTTCACCGTTGCCAAACTCCACCGAGGTCGACTTCTCCTCGGATGGCTGATCCGTCTCCTGAGATCGGTGAGATGAACCCGATTCCTCCCGATCGGGCTCGCCCTACTCGCGTTCGTCGCCCTTTTCGCGGCGATCAGCAGGCGGCTGGTCTTTGGCGGGCGATTCTTGGTCTTGATCCGGCGGAGAGAAGGCAGGAGACGGGGATTTGGATGGTGATCGACTGCGCGGTGGAGGTGCCGATCGTGCGCGCTTGTGAGTGTGCCCTGCAGAATCAGGCGACCCGGAACGGCTGCGGCTACGACGAGCGGGTGTGAGCGGCGCACACTGTCGACGCCCGATCCACTGTGCCACCCCGGACAGGGTGTCGGCAACCCTCTCAAGATCCTCGTTGGAGCGATCGCTGACACGCCGTAGCAAGGCGTAGGCACTCTGGACGTCCACGAACTGGGCATCCTGGCCCGGATCACCTGCTGCGCACTTTCGACGCAGGATCCTGTGCCACAGTGACAGGGTGAGTCAAGATCAGCGGGGGGATCGAAGTTGGGGAGAGGCTACTTACGGAGATCGGCGTTGTCTCGGAGGGCGGTGTCACGATCCTGATTAGCTTGTGCCAGATCGTCCCGGAGCTGTTGGACTTCTCTTGCCGACGCGTCCCGAGCGACACCCATCAGACGTAGTTCTTCCTCGGTCCGGCGGAGATCATCACGTAGCCGATCCAGATCGGCGCCGTCCCCAGCAGGAGGTGTCGGGACTGGGGCGGCCAGAGCAGGCGCGGAAGCAGAGGGTCCTCGTGCCGCTAGCGTAGCTTCGGCCGTTTGAAGGGCAGCCTGGACGCGATCGAGGCTCCCGCGTGTGATCTGCAGCTCATGGTTCGCCATGTCCAACTCATGCTCTTGAACCGAAACCTGCGATCGGAGGTCGGATATGTCGGCCGAGGCGAGATCCAGTTGGTGATCGAGGTCGTCGCGGGCGGCGCGAGCATCGGAGAGCTCGGCCTGAGTGCGAGACAGTCGACGATCCATATCCCGCATCTCGGCCGCCTGTTGCGCGAGCTGGTCCCGGAGATCCTGGATCAGTTGCGGGCCTTGCCCCTGCGCGCTCAGTCGGAGGTCGTCCACTTCGGTCTGGAGACGGTGGATCTCGTCTTCTTGGGACTTGCGGTAACGCTCGAGATTCTGCAGGTCGGCGGTGAGCTCCCGGACGGTGTCATCCAGGCGCGCTCGATCGCGGAACATGGTCGATCGCGAGGCGTAAGCGCACGACAGTTCGGCTTCAAGACGGGCGATCCGGCGAGCAACGTCGGGGGAAGCTGCTGCGCGTCGGGAGGTCGGCGATCGCGTCGATCGAGGCGTCGAGTGAGCTGATCGCGGAGAGCCGTGGGCGGAGTCGTCGCCGTCCGAGGGGCTAGGCGGACCAGGCGGTGGGGCACTCATTGGCGGGAGATCGGTGTTCGAGACGGCAAATTCGAAAGTGGCCAAGAAGCAACTGTCCGAAGTGAGCCGCTGTGCGACACAACTTACGGACAGGGGGCGGATGTGGAGAAGCGCTGGATAAGAATCCTTCTCGAATGATGTTCTCCGAGAAAGGCAACGCAGCCGATCGATGGAACCAGATGGGATCGGCGATCGGGCGACAGGCGTCGAGTGTGAACCCAGATCAAGAGAGGATATCAGGTGATCGAGTGACGTCGACGCGTAAGTGACGTATATCAGAGCGGGCGACGAGCGATCGTGTCGAGACAGTGGAGCGGAGTCAGCGAGTGAGGACCTAGACCAAGATCGAGGACCAGCATCGGAGATCCGGGTAGTCCAAGCACCGGGGCGGACGGATCGGTGGTGGATTGCCGTTTACCCGAGTCGATCGAGAGCGGATCGCCGATCGCCGATCGAGGGCAAGTTGCCGATCAAGGGCGAGTTGCTGATCGAGGGTGAGTTGCCGATCGGGGTTGAGTTGCCGATCGAGGATGGATTGCTGATCGCCGATCGGCCAAGATGGGGGGCACCGGAGAGCGAAGCCGGGGCAAGGATCCAGTGGTTGTTTGGTTGTAGGAAGATAGGCAGGATGGTAGCGGTAGGAGAACACCCGCTAAACATAAATCAGAAGAGCTTTTGCACAGAAGACCACAAGTCCCCTCAAGTCACCAAGTCCCAGGAACTGCATTGGCCTCGGCAAGTGTCGACACCTTGGGTAGTGAACTAGCGGTACGGTTAAGACTGGATTAATACATTGGCCAGCTTGACCTGCACTAGCGATCTATCTCTTGTGTGCAAGGCCTCGATCGACCGGATACAGCTTGGCCGGCGATCGTTCTCCTCTCGATCAACCTCGATCCCGCTATAGGAAGCGGCAAGCAACTCAAGGAAGGAAGGAACACACCCGGAAAGGCAACTACAGGCCTTGGATCGACTCCAGGCCGACCGATCGCAGCGAATAACCCTCGATCGGAGCGTATACTCGGACGCAGAGCGAAGATTCCCGCGCTGCTCCACGAACTATCCCCGCGTCACGCCAAGACACTCGATCTTCACCAAGTGCTGCATCCTCGGAGCCCCGAGAGAGCAGATCCAGCCCGCCGACGGGTACACAAGGTGAGAACAAGTTCAGCCAATCACGGATCGTTGGGGGACCCCCTCCGTTAGTCGGTGTCTGGGCGCTGGTGGGAAGCTCGATCAAGCCTTAACCAGATTTTGGCTGATCCCGCTACACCACAAAAGCACACACCACGCTCAGTCGGGTTTCATCAGTCGGAACTGTGGTGTGGTAATTCCACTAAAATCCTCCTTTACCAAAAGGTATTAGAGACACCAACAACACGCTAACCCGCAAAGGTAAGCGCTTATTGGAAAAAAAAAAACCGGAAGACCAGGAACGATCCCTTACACCGGGTCGGTTGCAAGCGCCTCTGTGCACTTTAGGTTACTCGGTCAACCCAAAAACCTGTATCACTAGCCACGAGCTTAGGCTAGGATACTATGTAGCGCTTTCGCACAACCCACTGCAGTCCCTCAGAAAGGAAGGGTACCGGCGTGTTAGGCCTTATGCAGGGGGACCAAGGTAAAACTTTGGTAGGTAGACTAATGCACTCAGGGACACTCTTGTCCCACAAATATACAGTAGACGACACTCCTATGTCCCTCTTGGCGTTGCCAAGGAAACTCTCGGTCAAAGCACGATAAGCTCCCCGACAGGCATCCACACGCAGCCGAGCGTGTCCAGGCACTACAATAAGCTAGCTACACTTACCGAAGTCGGACTTGACCCTTGTTGGCTTTGGGGGAAGACTGTCTTTTTATTACTGAATTTTACGAGGCCCTGGGGGCCTCGTTCTGGTCATCCTATGATGAGTCCTATGCCCCTATACAAATATCTAGTGTGAACGATCGCAATAAGGCGATTCCGGACGCATCAAATGACGACCGCGGCCACACTAATAAGTGCGGTCGAAGTACGCAACTAAATGCATATGTACCTAAAAGTGGGTACCATGACGCCTCGCTCGGGGTTCTATTAGGACCCGACGAGGCTCCGGCCACTGACTGTCACTCCAACGAGGATAATGTCATCATTCAATCAGAAGCAGCCATCTCCATCTCTCGCTGGTCTAGCCTCGATTGCCCCTTGATTAAACTTGATTGTCGGGCCGGCGGGGCAATCACTTCGGAAACTCACGCTTTCCGACACCACAACTGCCCCCGCCTCGACGCGAGCCTCCCACACTGGTGAGCGTCTAGGCGTTCTCGATTCTTCGTCTCCATGGTTCCTCCGTCGCGCGCATTCGCCGACGCTGCTGCCGCTGCCCTCTGGGCTCTCCAGTGCTCTGGGCCGGTACGTTCGTCACCCTTGCCGCTCCTCCTTGCCCTTTTGACTCTCGTTGTTGACTCCTTATCCTTCTTGGTCTTCCCAGGGAGCTGTTGATGTCACCACCGACACTTCGCGTCGTCGTCCGGCGCGCCAAACTCAGTCAGAGGGTGCCTCTATCCAGGGCACCGCTGGCCATGCATCTCCGACCCCGACCGTGCCTGCCGGTGACCCGGCGCACCTTCCTTCCGCCTCCGAGGCGTCGGCCGAACCTCCATCAGCTCCTCCAAGTAGCCCTGAGCAGGCTGCTGTGGCGACCGAGGCTCGTCCGTCGCCAGTTCTCGCTGACGAGGCTTCTGGTTCGCCACCGACACCGCCGCCAAGCGCCAGCGCTACACCGTCACCAACTCCCGCGCCTTCCGTCACGTTGGCAACTCGCGGGGCGTCGGTGGGGGGGGGGGGGCGAGGCTGCTGCAGGTGGTCGCACTGAGGTTGACGCTGGCCCAACCGAGGTTCTTCCGGCAGCGGTTGTCTCGGGCGATCAGCAGATGCTGCAACTCGCTCGTCTCGTCGTCGGCGTCACTGGTAGGCCTCCGACGCGGGTCAACTCCGCGCTCGACCGCGACCTCCAGGCTGCCACCAACGTCGGTGATGTGCTGGCCGCTGCTGTTGCTCCTCCACGTCTCTCGCTCGCGGAGGCCGATGAGTTGGTGGATCTTCGTCGTGAGAACGATCGACTTCAGGCGGAGCTCAACGACACCAAGGATAAACTCGTCGATGAACCTTCGGGCCAAGTCGGATTACTTCTTCGTTTCGGCCAACTCTGACTGCGAGCGCGCGAGTAGTAGATTTCAGCACATCTCGTGACATCCTAAGCATACTTGGAAAAGCTTTCGAAGCCTCTATCCAAATCAACTGATGGTGTGAAGGTGGTACCTCCTAAGCACCAAGCACCAAGGTAGGTACCTTCACAAAATATTCGCCAAGGTAGGTACCTTCACAATTTCAAATTTTGGTTAAAAAATATTGATGATCTAGTGAAGTTCACTTAGCTCTTTTACTAATCGGGGACACTTCTCAATAACGAATTTCTTTTTTCGAAGCCAATCGGTATAGCTTGGGTCCAGTTCATGAATAACTTTAAGTTTTCTATTTTTGTATTTGCCGAAATTAAGGGCATATTCATCAGGATCATCAGTTAGCTGGAATCAAGAAATTGACGCATTTCATCATTTAGGAAATTTGGTTGGTTATTTAGCCATCGGCAATAAGAAGGGTCAGAAGCAAATACTTCTTGAATGGTCTTGCCTTTAAATTTTCCGAAATTTAACTCAGTCGACATGTTATATACAGGTAGGTATCTAAATTAACAAATTTAATTAATTAATTTAGATTAGATACTTCACCAGTTAGACGATCAACATCGAGAGAACGTTCATACACTACGAGAACAAGAATATTCATTCCGATAGCACAGGCATTAATACCGCTTACTTGAACGCTTTGTGGGACATCCTTCTCACTGACGCGCGAACAATCAGCAATTAGGACGCGGTGAGCATAAGCCCATTTATTAGCATCGATTAACCCATTGCAAATCTCACGAGAATGATCACCGTTGGTAGCCGCTAGCTTCGAGCATTCGGCTTGGAAATTTTCATAATCATATTCGTGAGTTTTGCTAAACACATTCGAAGTACCAATCGTTACTTGGAAGTTTCGAATGCTTGCGCCAGGCATGACCGTCCAAGGAGCACTGTCGAATGGTGATTGGAATTGCTGAGTACCATGAGCGCTAGCAAAGTGGCCAGCCGAAGTTTCAGCAAATGGAAGCAGAGCAACATATTTAATATTTTTGAATGTACCTGATAGTTGGAAGTTGAAGTCAGCATTGAGTTGGCCAGTTGGCGTAGCAGGGGATGTTCCGGCCCGCCCAGCAAAGTATTGAGCATAGACATCATTAAATTGGATATGCTTAATCGGTTTGTTAATAATCGAACTAGGATTACGTAGATCATAGAAAGGAATGTTTAGACGCGTTGTAGTGTACGGAACGTAATTTCCTACATCAGCAACAGTGGAGTATTCGTTTTGTAAAACACCAAACGAGAAACCGAGTTGTTTACCAGATGATAGAACATCAGTCATGGGTTGTTTTGCAGCAGCACTAGAGATCATGATAGGACAAGTCTGACCAGAAGTCATGGTTACGCTGTCTAATTGCATTGCGGTAGCCGTTCCGCTAATTTTAACAGTGCCAGTATTAAAATGAAGACGAAGTTTGAACTGCGGGTTCGAAATTAGATTAAGCTCTTTGAATAGCGGATGTAGATCAACGAGACGAATTTTCAGCATATAAATCCATCGTCCTAAAACGGCAGACGTTGAAGCATCAGCAGCACACGATTCCTTAAAGCAACCTTTAGCATTTTGGATAACGATATTATTCGTTGCAGTCGTCCCCATCGATGCCCAACCCCAAGAAGGAGTATCTTTCGTTGCATCAACGATAGGAAGCATATTAGCAAGACGATTATAGTGTCCGTTGTTAAATGCCCTGTTTTCTTGACTTTGGCTTAAGGTAGAGTCAAGAGACGCATCGATAGCTACTTGGTTATAAGAGTACCCATCTCCAGCGCCAGAAGCACTAGAAGTGAAATTAATCGAATACCAATCGTCAGGGTAAAGAAACGAATCGGCACCATGCTTGTTAATATCGTCTAGCGATCGTTCGGTTTGAGCGCGGAGATTGTTCCAAAACATGCGGTATTCACCATCAGTTAAAACGGTTTGACCATTCATTTCAAGGGATAGCGAATCAACAACATTAGTTACATTACATTTAAGGGCGCAAGCAAAACGACTTTGACCGCTTGTAATAGCATTGGTACCTGTGCTAACGCTCTTGGCATAAGGAACCGTGATATAGGCATCCTTAAGCGATGCATAGCCCTGAGATCCGGCAGTAGCCGTAGCATCGTAAGTAACGCTACCAGAGGTATAAGAACCTTGCTGGAGATCGGGAAGTACTACTAGCTTCTTTCCCTTCGAAACGTCGACGATTGGGTCATTCTTTAGCGAGGACTGTAGAATAAATTCATCCGATAGCTGAGTAACGTCAGTCATGATGAAATAATAAACTTAATACTATATAAGGATATCGATACTAGATAGAAAAATAATTAATTGAAGATTAGTGGCGCCAGCACGAAATCGAAATTTCTTAGCTTGCTAAATTAAATGTCTCATTTAATCAAAGGTATTACTAACGATTCAGATTTAATTGAATGAGCTAATATTCTTGTGAGGCGAGGCGGGTGAACGCCTTTATCGTCCAGGTGTATAGTGCACTATGCCGGACCGAATGAGATTCGGGTTCGGAGTACCAGAGATTGTCCACGCGATAACCACAGCCCACGGGGCGCCGAATGACCCGGGCCTGGGAACCGCTTGGACGTTTTGGCGTGTGTCCTTGTGTCAACCCCTATAGGTATCGTTTACCTTTGGCGGACCGGACTTCACCGAGAATGAATTGTCGGAAATACAGAATAAAGTCTGCTGGGTGTGTTCCTGAGATGAACCACACCGAATGAACAGAAGGTCAGACCGAATCAAAGGGACCACAGTCAGATCCGTAATTCAGACCAACCAACCACACAGAAATATAATGCCGAGCTAAACGTCACACAATATACAGCCACCACTTATTCTTAGAGACCCTTGGGTGGGGGGTCTATTCACCAGTCAACTTCGGAGCCGTCACCCAAGGCACTGGTCAGCCCTGGATGCACACTCACTTACGCGCACCACCCTCACAGAATGAGGGAACAAATATTACAAAATATAATTCAGTCCTATCACACAGTAGTCGATCAATACAGTCTCGGGGGTGACTACCTCAACCACCACAGACACACAGTAGGGAATATGAAATGGATGCCCGGTTAGAGCACGCAAATAGAAAATGAAGCTCTCACAGGTCACTCCAGGGCGCGAAACCCCAGTCACTGCCGACCTCGCCTTGGTACCTTTGAGTCCCCACTACACCGGTGCTCGCTACACCAGTGAGGCCTTGGAAACGTCCCAAAACGTACTTAGTCCGCGCGCAGGCAGTCTCCCGGTGGGCTCTTGAAGACGAAAAAGTCGAGGCTCTACTGCTGTCCTCGGGCGCCAGAGTCGTCCACGTGTTCTTCGGCAAATTGGTTTCTGTTTGATCTTTACGTTTGGCTAGCTATCTTCTATCACTTCGCTGACTTTAATGTAGGTTTCACTATGCTTGATTTGTCTTGAGTATGCTTGTGTTTCTTGGCAGTTCTTCAGTATGCTTGTCTTGGTTTGGGTATGTGGAGACTTGTTGACGCCAACGTTCCATCTGGTACACTCATCAAATGATGACCGAGGTATCTGGGTACAGCGTCCCTTCGTTCTGGATACTGGACCTCTCCCTCGGATGTGCGGCTCATTCGGTGTCGCTTGAAAGTCTTGGTGGATCCTGGTCTCATCCGGTCTGGGTCGACGCCGCTGTGTGAACGCATGCGGCGCGCACTGGACTTGTTCTTGGTGCGTTGTTATCCAGTGAGGGTACTGGGGTTGGACCGAATGCTCGATCCTGTTTGGCCCCATCCGGTGTGGCACTTCTTCATTCGGTACGCCATCACCGGGTATACCGCGATCCATCTCGGGCAACACGAGGCTTCATCTAGCGGGATCTTGTGTGCGTATGGTCGTGCTGGGTGCAGTCGATTCAGTGGGGTGGTCCGACAACTTGACTGAGCCAATGCAGGCAGTGGCCAGGATACGTTCGCTGACCACACTTTCACGCCTTGGGCCTATCCTGCAGTTAGGGAAGTCGGCGGATGGACAGGATACGTAACTCCACACCGAATATGAGCGCTCATTCAGTGGGCGCATCTCCAATCCTGTGAGCCCATGCTTGCTGCAAGTGCCGGGTCCCACCAAATCGCCACACGCATTCACAATCCACACGTCACACTCGTCTCTACCGGATCTCTACGCCGTGCGACCAATCACATCTCACCGAAGAGTCAGCGTATCCATGGGGTCGGACATGGGTGCAGACAGAAATCTGTTTCCACATCGTGTCAACCGCCCCTCTGCTCAGGTTCTTTCACAGAGGATCTTGCCACCGAGGTGACAGAACATGACCCGACCCAGACACGATGGCTCCCAGTCCGAATGGAGGGTCGCACCGAATCGCAAAACCGTTGGGAGAGTAATTCCAGGAACGCATATCACCCAACGTCCCGTCTCCGTGACGGGTCTCCACACATCACAATCCAACTGGCAGAAGCAGTCTGCCTCCAAACACAATCCATTCTCCATCGCACGTCTCATCAGCGCCATGGCTGAGGTGAACGACGCGGCCGATGCGCCTGGCAGCAAGCCGTCGAGCCCGGCACAACTTCCGCTAGCTCCTCCACCGGGAGGCGGTGACGCGGGTGCCAACTCGGGCTCGGACGGAAGCGCCGGCGCGTCTGGCAGTCAGCGTGCGTCTGGCAGTCAGCGTGCGTCCAGCGACGACGTCAATCAACACGACGGCTCCACCGAGAAGACGGGCGGCGGGGTCGCGGCGCTCCTGCGCGCCTCCGACAGCGGCAAGGAATCAGACCTCGGGAACACCGGCGACGCGAGCGATCGGCAGGCCTCGGCAGCTCCAGAGGGTAACGGCTTCACCGAGCGCGTGCTCCGCAAGCAACGCAGCATCTCCGGGCGCATCCTGTCTGCACAAGAGGCTCTCGCCATGCCAGCGGGTGCTGGACTTTCAAAGGTGGCCGACTTCGGCGCGCCTGGGAACAGCGACTCGCCGGCGGTGTGGGATCCGCCGCTGGAGTACAGACCGGATGGGGCATTCCGTCTGGTCGGTATTCCTGCGCGCCTGTGTGGCGTAGCGGGATCAGCAAAATCTGCGAGATCGCCGATCCAACTTACCAACTGCGCCCGAACACCGACTTACGGAGGGGGTCCCCCGATGATCCGTGATCTGTGTGCTGAACTTGGTCACCTTGTCTACCCGTCGGCAGGGCTGGATCTGCTCCTCTGGTGTCTGCTGAAGCGTCCGAGCCTTGAAGACAGAACAGTCTGGGCGAGACGCGGGGATGTGGGTGGAGCAGCGCGGAAATCTTCACTCTGCTCGCAGTTTACTCCAAATCCAGTAGTCTTGTACTTGGATCTGGCGGCCTGGATCTGGATCCGGCCGGGTTGTTGCCTTTCGGTTGTTGTTGTTTTCCTTTTCGTTGCCTTCGCAGGTCTTCCTTGGTCGTGCTTGCCGCTTCCAATGACGGTGTCGTTGACAGTTGAGAAGCGAAGGACGCACCGGCCAAACAGATAACTCCGGTGGATCTTGGATCCGCACTTGACAGTAGTTCACTAGGAAGGTTTTGGATCTGGTCAATGTATTACTCCAGTCTTACCACCAACACTAGATCTGCTACGGCTAACCTCTCTACGCCGCGTAGGGCCAATGTAGTTCCCGTTTCCAGGCGAGGGAGGAAGCACTTGCGTTGATCAAGGCAAATTCGTTTCTGATTTATGCTTAAGTTCGTTCCTATCCCAAAGTCCTATCATCATGTGGATCCTATCATCCCATCTGTACCTACCGACTCTATGGGCTCCCTTTACCTTCCTTGCGTGTCAGCTGCTTGCCCGTCGTGTTGTGTTTACGGCCTCTTGATTACGCCCGGATAAGGGATTGAACCCATCTTGGATTGAACCCATTTGGATCTGGGTGCAGATCCAGATCCATCCGAGTCTGGATCCAGATCCATCTGATTCTGGATCCAGATCCATATGAGTCTGGATCCATCTCTCACACAATCACTTGCCATCACACACTTCCGAGAATTGCACTTCACCACACCTGGAACACGTGGGCAACGACCGGTTCATTCGCGAGGGGTATGGTGGACTGGAGGTGATGACGTCCATCGAGGGTCTCACGGCCACCGATTTGGCCGAACTGAACGAGTTGGTCGGCGAATCGGAGGACGTCAACGAGCTCTTCCTTCGCCCCCGCGACTCGCCTCCCAGCTCGTCCGAACTGGAGAATGCACTGAGCTCCCTCGCTGTGCGTCGTGAGATGGCATCCCTCCTGTCCGTATACGATCCGTCTGAGCTGGCCGCGCGGGTATTTGGTATGACCACTATCATGCGTCGCATGCTCGTCAAGTACCGATTCATGCGGCACCAACACGAGACTCAGGGATCCGGCACGTCCGACATGCTGTTTGCCGCTCAGAAGGAGAACACACAGCTTCAGAACGCCTTGGGTCAGGTAGCTGGACAGGTGCAGGTCATCACGGTCCACTTCCAGAAGGAGAAGGAGACTATCGCGGCACGTTACCGGGCGGACTTCAAGAATCTGATGGCGGAACATGAGACAGAGAAGCGATCTTTGCGGGACCAGATCTCCGCGCTGGAGAACAAACTCGGTACATCCAACCGGTGTGTTGAGTCGCTCGCGTCCAGCGCCTTCAACGTGGACCGAATGATGAACTTCCTGAACCGCAACCAGACTAAGGTGACCGGAAACTGGCGCCGTCTCGAGGGGCTCTTCCAGCATCACCGGTCCGGTACGTCTCCGCCGTCAGGATGGCAGACACTGATCAACGTCACATCTGCCGATGACATGTTTGCCGAGCCCGGTCCGTTCAACTATCGTCACGAGGACGACACGGAGGAAAAGGGCAACGGTGACGACTCTGACCCAAGTGGCAGCTCAGGGCAAAGAGGGGGTACCGGGTCTAGCGGCCGACGCGTTTCCATCCAGGATCTCACAGGCGACTCCGAATCCAGCGGGCCGTCTTCGGCGCGTAAGCCATCCGGTGCTGCCAAACGTCAGCGCGCTGTGCCAGACCGGATCCAGTGGCGCCCCAGCGCGTGGGACCCGTCTGACGATTCCGCTCGCTCTGTCGATGATGAGTACCTCCTCGATGAGAAGACTGCATGCGCTTCTCTGGCCAACCTCCCCATCGTGTGGCGCAAGCTCCGCACGGACATGCAGCTCATCATGCGAGCCGGATGGACCTATCACGCGGCAATGAAGCTGCTAGACAAGGACACGGTGGCTCACCACTTGTTCTTCCCGTATGACTTGGCCTGTATGCTGGCGCGCATGATGTACTGGAATCGGCTGGACACAACATACTGGACCACTTACGTGCCGGAGCGCTACTACCTTCGCGCCGAGAGCATTCTGGACCAGTGGGCGGAGGACGACGAGGTGCCCGAATATTGGCCCGACCTGGTGGATTACACTCAGGACGACAGCGAGCTGCTGCTCGGACCGGATGACGACGAACCTCACAACGAGAGTCAAGATGCGTCGTGGGAACCCAGTCCGGAAGACCGAGCCGGACAGCGCGCGACTTCTGCAGCATCGCAGGGAACTCCGGCCACACAGGATGCCGCGTCGCCCTCGGTCCGTCGGTCGAAACGTCGCGCGAGTTCGGTGTCTTCCCAGTCTGATTCGGTGTCCAGTGGATCTGCCACCAAGAAGAAGCGGCGGGTCCGTGCTAGAGAGGACCGGAAGAAGTCGCCCGTCGCTCGGAAAGACATGGAGGACTTGACACCTGAAGAGCTGGCAGTTATTGAGAAACCCGGTCCGGGCATCACGTCCTGGCGTCACAAAGGCATCCTGGTGACGTTCGCGCCAAGCCCGGTTCATGCTGTTGACCAGTCTTTCGGCTTCCCAGACTACGCACCCAACCACAACGGCGGCACCAAACCTCTGAAAGCGCGGTTCGGGCCGGATGAGTATGACTCCATCCTGGAAAGCCGGCCGGGTGAGCGAATGTTCGACCGTCGCGTGGTAAACCTCCTGTTTCACAAGCGGAGTGCACTGTCAGCCAGCACCCTCTCAGTCCTGAAGGAGATAGTGGGGTTCATGGAGGCAAACGCGACGACTATCTGGCACGCAGGTCACTGGGTCACGTTCGACGCCGACAGCACGGACGCAGCCAAGGCACAGACACTCCGCAAGAAGCTCCACGACGCCGCCTCCAAGGAGTACGTCAAGTTGGCTACCAAGTTGGCGGCGACGAAGCCTCCCGAGACTCTTTCGTACGAACCGGGCATCTGGGTGTACCCCGCCAAGCTGTGTCACTGGATCCTGTTCGATCGTTCTGAGGAGACGGCGGTCCACGAGCCATACACGATGGCGGAGCAGCTGACGATCTTGGATCGTGAGGAACCGGCTCGCATTCAGTGGACGGGCTGGTCTGTCGATCGTCTCATCTCGGAGCGCCCTCAGGAGATCCAGGACATGCTCTTGACTCCCGACGAGCTGCGCGGCAATTGGGTCTCGGAAGATCACCAGTCGTCATACATTCGGTGCATCTGCACGCTAATCTGCATAATTCCACACACTTCACGTCCTTCGTTCTGTCCGTTCGCCTCTTGGTTCGGTCTGTCCATCTTCACCCATTGCACAATTGTCTGCTTCTTCAGTCTGCTATCACTTCGTTCATTCACATTCGTTTTCTCCACAAATCGCCACCACCAAATCCACAATCGAAATTCACATTCAGGTTCAGTCGATTCACACTTCGGCGGTCAGGATCAGTTGAGTCATTCGGTGTGCTAAGCACTGGGGTGGTCATCGCCAGCCTGCATAGACTGGAACCTGGCCTTAGCGCGGGCACTCTGATTGAACTCATACAGAAGTGCACCACAGCTGAGCTGGGTCGCTGGCTACCACTCCGGTTCGTCGTATCCCTTCCACTTGACTTGGTATTCACGGATGCGCTTGGACGTGCGCGTACGCTTAGTCCACCGGAGATCCAGAATCTTTCAACTTCATATTCGTCATTCTGTTCGTCCGGCTGCCAGCTGTCTTCAGGCAGAAGCGCTGCGTCGAAGTTGGCATCGTCATCCAGTTCGAGTTCCACAGTGGGGCGTTTCGGGAACAACGCTCGAGGCTTGAGCCGACTGATATGCACCCACGGGTTGGCACGATACCCTGTGTCTTCGACCTTGAGCTTCACACGGAAGTCGTCGTGTACCTCGTCGATCCTGAACGGCCCGTGCCACATGTGAGCCAACTTGCGACTCAATCCGGTCTGGACCTTAGGAATGTAGAGCCATACCGAATCTCCCTTCTCAAATCCGGTCTTCAATCGTTCGGAGAGTTCTTTCCACTTTCGTGTCTGCTCCTCGGATCGGGTCCGTTTCGCTTGTCTCTGGAGATCTTCGGCACATGCAATCGCGTAGCTGTAGTCGCGCTGAAACTTCCGGTGCCACTCATACGCTGTACGTTCAGGCGGACTGGATGGCTTCGGTCCCAGCATCGCCGACACTGTTCCTTGAGCGTCCCAACCGTGTACCAGATAGAACGGCGTATCCAGTCTGGTCGCGTCGAAGGAGGTATTCAGTGTGAACATTAGTCGTTCTGCATGGTCATCCCAGTCAGACTGGTCTGCTTCAGCGATGTAAGCACGGACACTCCGAATGACAGTCCGGACGGACCGCTCCTGTTGGCCGTTCGCCTGAGGGCGATAAGCCAGCGTCGCGCGTTGACGGCTACCCAACAGCTCTCGGAAACGAGTGAACACCTCACTCATGAAACGTGGGTCCTGGTCGTGTCTGATCATCGAGGACGCACCGCAACTCCGAAAGACTCGCTCTTCATATGCTTCCGCCACATCCTGTGCCGTTGTAGACGACATGGGTTTACACATCACGTAACCTGAGAATGAATCTTGGAACATCGACAGAAAAGTGTTTCCCCGTGCTGACTTGGGCATGTGCGTCACAAAATCCATAGACACCACTTCGAATGGGCGTCGAGGCTCGATGTTACCAGGCGACGGTCCGGGATTGGGAGGTCGCCCCTTCCCGCTTGCACAGTCGACACACTCTTTCACAAAACGCTCGACATCGGCATACATACCGGGCCAATAGAATTCGGTCCGGAGTCGTTCGTGCGTGCGGGTGATGCCCTGATTCCCACCTTGAAAGTCCTCGTGAGCGTAGTGCAACAGGTCGGTGTACAGAGTCTGTGGCACCACCAGGCGAGGCTCATCCTGTACGTCCCGAGGTCGGTCCCGTGTGGAGCGTGCGAGTCGATATAGGACGCCCCCGGCATCCAGCGCAAACAGGTAAGAGAGTTTCGCGATCTTCCGTAGTCTCCGAGGAGAGAATCGATCCAGGTCCCCACTCAGATATGCTTTGACTTCTGCGATGAACTCATCCTGGTCCTGGTGCGCCTTAATTCTTCGCCATCGCTCGGCTTGGAACTCCAGCGGACCCAATGGCTCGCCGGACTCGGTCCGCTCCTGGGCTCTCGACCGGGTTAAGACCGCCATGACGCGAGCACAGTTTGGGAGCGGCGCTGACTCAGGGTCCGGGTCGACACCCTCCGGTGTCTCCTCATCTGGTGTCGCCACGGCTTCGGTCACATCTTCATTCGGTACGTCCTGCTCTGCTTCGGCGACACCCGGTGTCACCACAACTGGCTTCATCAGCTTATGAATTTTCGACACTCGTTGCAGGTGGGTTCGCTCTTCCTCATCCTGTACAGTCCACGTGGCACCCAGTGCCAGTGTCTTGGAGGTCAGGTAGTCTGCGGCCAAATTGTATTCACGCTTGACGTGGACTAGTCGCAGCGTACCGAATCGCCCCTCCAGAGCTTTGCACTGGGCCAAGTGACGCTGCAGGTTGGGCTGGTTACAGTTGATCAGCCCTTGGACCTGCTGTATCACGATACGAAAGTCTCCGACTACGATCAGGTCCGTAGCTCCACGGTCGAGTGCCATGGTGAGCCCATTCAGTAAGCCGTGATACTCCGCGTCGTTCACTGTGACGTCGTTCAGAATGAAGCCTTGCGCATCCAGTACGTCCCAACCGGGTAGACTCCACAGAATGCATCCGCAGCTCCCTTGGCGTGTCGATGTCTTTGCAGCTCCGTCAAAACTGAGTACGATCCCTTCGAAGTTAGCGTCCAGCATCTCCACACTGATAACTGGAGGTGGCTTGACGCGCCCCTTGGCTGGGATCAGTGACTCCGCGATTCGGTCCAGATGCTCCCGGGGGGTAATACCCGCACCGAGTATAGCGGCCAGACCATCTTCGTCTCGCTGAACGCGGCGAACTTCCAGGTCCCATTGGGATAAGGCGACGCCCCTGGGCACACAACGTCCATCCGCGGATTTGGACTTGATCACCCACTTGAGTACCGAATAACGGGTGTACACAATCAGAGGGCACCCCTCCAGGATCGTCCTGAACACATCCAACACTCTCATGACCGCAATGACTTCTTTCTCCGCGACGTGATACCGAATCTCTGATTCATTCAGTACGCGCCCCGTGAAACGCACGGGCTGGATCAGTCCGTCATGCTCCTGGCCGAGGACCGCGCAGGCGGCCCACTTGTTGGCGTGCGGGATGATGATGAACGGTTTGGTTCGGTCCGGATGTCGGAGCAACGGAGTAGACACGATCTTCCGTTTCAGAATCTCGAACGCTTCCTTCGCTCTGGACAGGTCTCTGCCGGCGCGCACCTGATCATCACTCAGCTCATACAGAACGGCGGCCACCACCGGGAAGTCTTCAATGAACTTGTGGTAATAATTCAGACTGCCCAAGAAAGACTGAATGCCCTTCAAGGTGGACGGAAACGGCAAATCCAGCACTCCCTTGGCGATCATCGGTGTTGCTCGAAGTCCTTCAGCGCTGATCTCATGTGAAAGGTACCGAATCGAGCGCTTACCGAATTCGCTTTTCGGCAGACTGACCGAAATGTTCCAGTACCGCAACCGGAAGAGTAGTGCGTCCAGGTCGATACACAGCTGGTCCCACGTGGGCGCCCCATGCGCGATGTCATCAATGTACGAGCTCCGTCCGAGGACCGGGCTTATCTGCATCGGCGCCGGAATATTGCGTTGGAACACGGTCATCCGGTCCGTCAGTGCAGGAAGTTGTCGACCGGACAGGATCTTCTCATCAGATTCGGTACCGCTCGGCGCAACATTGTCCTCTTGCGGCTTCAAACCCAGATAGTCTAGTACGTCCTGATCCACTTCAGCTTCCTCTTCGGGCGACAGCCGAACAAAACCCCACAAACAGTTGTTGAGCATTTGCTGGTAGACTAACGGAGCATTCTTCAGGCCGAAGGGCATGCGTCGCCACTGGTAATGACCGAATGGCGACACGAACGCCGAAATCAGCTTAGCTCGCTCCGTCATTCTGATTGCCCAGAAGCCGCTGGCCATGTCGAGGCTCATGAACCACATCGCACTCTCGAAGCCGATCAGAAGATCGTCGATAAAGCGGGAGTGGGTAGTTGGACAACTGAATGAACCCGTTCACAAGGCGATAATCGATGCACATCCGGATGTCGACCCCATTCTTCTTCAGCACGATCACTATTGGCGAAGCCCAAGGTGACGTAGAGGTCTCGATCAACTCGGTCTCCAGCAACTTCTTCAGCAGTTTATACACCTTCATCGCGAGATGTGGTGCGACCGAGCGAGCTCTCTGTACGACCGGTTTGGCATCTCCCACATCCAGATCGCAAACAACTCCACGAGCTGGAGCCGGCGCTGCATTGCCGTCGCCTAAGAAAATCCGCCGGTGGTATTTCAGGATGCCACGCAAACGGCGTTCGTCATTCGGTCCGCTCACGCCAGGTTCACCGACATCTGCTTTGTCGATGTCACATTCTGGACTCAGATCCTGTACCTCCGGAAGAAACGCTAGCTGGTCCCGTAGCTGCGACAACAAATCACTGCCTTCGTGAATATACACGGCGGGCTCGAAATTCAGCTCCTCAGCATTCAGTCGCATAACCCGTTCGTACTCCATTTTGAGCCTCTGGACAGGGGTACCAGACAGAATCTGGGAGGCCAAGTCGGACACATCTTCGGTGAGCTCATCCGGTTCACCTTCCGACACTTCGGGTTCATCTGGTACAACCGCGTCGAAAAAGGTATCTTCATTCTGCATGGTGTCATCATCCTGTTCGGCCTCGTCGAAGAACTCTTCGTCTTCATCCGATTCGGTGTCGTCGAAAGAGATCTCATCAGCATTCTGACTCGCGACCGGCTGAGTCGTCCCGTCCGGCTCGGCTTCGCTGGCAAGGGGAGTTAAGCGTTTGAATGAGTCTTCCTCCTCCACCAAATCCCGCAGGTCTGGATCTTCAGACAACTCCGCAATCCTGTCTGACTTGACAGCTGGATTCCGCAACACCGCTATGAAACACGTCACGTCCTTCTTTCCGTCCGGATGCATCATCAATTTGGTCGGCCAGTTGTACTTTGCAGGTTCTACAGCAGGCGGTTGACGATCCCAGAGTGCTTGGAGACGGCGCTGCTCTCGTAACTTGCCCTGTTTCGACAAAGTGTTTTCGTAGATCAGCACTTGCCATTCCTTATACGCCCTCGATCCTGGACGAACAAAACGCCCCACAGACGGGAAAAACCCATACTCCACGATATAGGCCAACGTCGTTCCGGCCGTTATCCAGAGATTGTACTCCAAGACATTCACCACCTTGACTGCTTCGGGCCATCCCTTCGCTCCATACACAATCTTAGTCACCCAGCGATCACCACGTCCGGCCCACACGACCTCTTGCTGTGGGTTGGCTTGGCCGAACCGAATGCGGACCACAGATTCGTCGCCCGGTCGGAGGTACAGGGTTTCCGGTGCTTGGACCGGCAACCTCAGCCCTTGTCGGCGTTGCACTCTGTCTCCGTACATAAGCACAGGTTCCTCATCCGGTAACTGCAGCAGGCCTTCGCGCACACACAATCGAACTCCGGCACAGAACATGAAGTTCATACCCAACAGCACGTCCACACCTTCGCCGATGTTGGCGACCCACACACCCATGACATACACAACTCGTGCACCGAGCGTGATCTTGACTTCCGCGCTAGCAGAGATGTAGGTGGTTTTGCCACCCAGTCTGGACACCTTGATTTGTTTGTGTCGGTTTAGCTTGATCTTGAGTCTACGCGCAAGATTCAAACTGATCATGCTCACCGACGCTCCAGTGTCCATCAGTATCTCCAACCGCAAGTCATTCACCGCGCCATGCACTGTAGCCACCTCATGCGAGTCCTTATCTGGCTCATGATCCACCCACCATCCGTACCGCTCCGGTTCCAAACGAATTCGGTCGGTCCATCCGGTCTCTGCAGTTCGGTATGGTTCAGTCCAGAGCGATCATCAACTTGGTCAAACTGAATCGGGCCATCGTTGCTCAGAGAAATCATGCATTGTTGGTGGTTATCTTGGCGTTTGGTCCGCAGTTCTGGTCCGACATAGGCTAACACACACAATTCAGGGGGCTTACGCCCGGCGCGTAGTGGGTCCCCACCCAGCGGGCTTAGTGGTTTAACGGCCCACCTGAAATTGTTGCTTTGTCGTCCAGCAGTTGATCCAGTATGTTCTTCGGTATGTTCTTCAGTGCTCCTTCTTGGGCCAGCTTCTTCAGCGCCTCCAGGGTCTTCATCATCTCACAGGGTCCATCGTGGAACAGTCCGCACATCTGGCATGGGAGAACTTTGTACACACGCATCGGGTGTCCACGTCGGTGACAGCGGTCGCACACGACGTCCACCCAGCAATTCTCCGGCCGGTGTCCGTGTCTCTCACACTTCTCGCAGAATTCGTTCCAATCAGGATTGCTCCCTCTTGGTGGCTGCGGCGCCGAGGACGGACCGAATCTTGACACCCCGGTCTGTTGTCCCGGAAGCGGGGGCTTCCATCCTGAACTGGTCATCACGCGGAACACTGCATCGCGCAGTACACCTTCATCGAGTACGGGCTGCACCGGATCCGGGTCCGCTTGCCGAGTCGGGGCAGGGGGGACTGGATCGGACTTCGGCGCGGCGGGGATTCGGTGACCCTCTACCTCATCCTGAAAACGCACGTGTCGGTCTTCTTCGTCCGACTCGTCTTCGCTCTGCGCGATGTACGCACGTCCGGAAGGCTTCGGTCTGAAACGGTCCCGGTCACGGTCGCGGCGAGCGTTGTCCGCACGGAAGTCGCGCGGTCTGGATGACGGGTCCTCGCGCTCGCTGTCCTGGTATTCTTCATCGTGTTGACGCAGAATGAACTCCAAATCATCGATACTGTGTATGCGCTGACTCTTCAGACTGGATCGAAGCCTTGATTCGGTAAGCTTCCTGATGAATCGCTTGATGTACATTTCTCACGTCTTCGGTGACTTCTTGAAGTTCACGTTAGCCTTGTAGGCCGCGGCGTTCAACCGGTAGAAAAAGTCGAGGGCGGATTCGGTCCGTTTTTGCCTGACCCAGTAATAGCGCTCCGAATCGAACACCTTCGACCGACAGTACTTGTTCTTGAACTCGCGGGATAACAGACTCCAGGTGTCACGCGTGTGTCTCGGCAGTTGTGCGCGCCAGTGGCGAGCAGACGTTGGCAGCTTCAGGCGCAACTCGTAGACCTTCATGCTGTCTGTCCAGCCACCTTGGACTGTCAGAGCGAGGAATCGCTCCCACCATCTTGTCCGCTCTTGGTACGAGGCCTTGTCGTCGAAATCCTCCAACGAACTGGAACTCACATACGGTCTGAAGTTCATCACCGTTTTGCCATCCTGTGTCGTCACCGACGTGGAGTGCGTGGGCACATTGGCCAGTGAGTCATCCGAGTCGCTGGAGCTGTAGCCTTCGTTGGAGTCGTCATCCGAACTTGAATCCGCGTCCGACCCGGAGGGGTCACCACCTTTACGGCTCCGCCTACCGGATGGGCGCTTGCGCGCCCCAGACCCGGTGTCCTTCGCACTCTTGGAGGCCTCATCCTTCACGGGCGGAGCCTTGTAGTCCTTCGCGGATAGAGCTTGCTTGCTCTTGGTCGGCGCGGCTTGCGCGGCGCGAGCCTTAGCCCCTGCGGTCGCTTTCGCCTTGAGAATGCCGTCGATTGTCGCTTGGAGCTGAGTTGCTAGAAGCTCGTCGGCACGCGACGTCGCAGATCCGTTGGGTGCCGGACCAGACGGCGGGATAGGCACACCGGATACTGGGTGCGGTGTCTCACGTCCGGTCTCTGTCTTCACTTGCGTTGCCGAATCAGCTCCCGATGTTGCCGGAGCAGCTGGATTTTCCTGACGTGTTGCACGAAGGTTGCGCAACTGATGGGCCTGAAACCGCTGAATGTTCCGGGAAGATTCTCGCTCCCTCTCACGCTCAGCCTCAAGCTGGTGGACCTTCTCTTGGAATAAATCCAGTTGGGCGTTCAGTCCCCGCTGGACGTCCTCGACCCAGCGTGCTCGTTCGGCTTCGGCTTGCGCTTCCTGCTGCTTCCAACGCTCGGTGAACTCCGCGGTGGCGCGCGCACGCTCCAGGCGAGCGGCCTCAGCGCGGGCATTCTCAATGGCTGCAGCCACTTCGCGTTCTTGAATCGGCGACACTGGGGACTGTCCAGACGGAATCGGGGGCTCAGGGACCGGAGCACTCTGTCCCCATCCGGTCGGCTGACCGTCTTGGACGACAGCATTGCGTCCGGCCAGCTCCTGAATCGCATGGAATGCGCTCTGGAGGCCTTCACCCAGTCGGGCCGTGCTAGCAGCGGACGCCGCCTGGTTCAGCTCCATCCTGGCCAGGGCTTCTTGCGTTTGGCGCATCGTGTTGAGCGCGACTTGGGACGCCCCAGACATCACGGACATCGCTGAACGGCTTGACCGACTGGATCGACTCGACCTGGACGACCGACTCGGTGCGCGCTTCGATCTCGACGACCTTCGGCGACGGTTCCGGTCGGTGTCACTGGAGTTGGAGTCGCTTGGTGACGGGCTCCGCTTCTCGCGTCGGGAGGAAGTATGCCTACCGGATGAAGCTCTCGACCTTCGGTCACTCCGGACAGTAGTGCGATCGGACTCCGACATAACGACATCGTCCTGATCCACTACTGTCGATGACCGAGGGAGTGCTGTCCGGGTGATCTCCACGGTTCCTCCACCTGCGCCAGACTGAATCGCACCTGCCTGCGCGGTCATCACCATGGGTTCATACCCAATCGCGGACATGTGCCTCGCGGCATCGTGTCCGGACCACAGTGACGACGACGACGAGCTGCCTCTAGACGACCGAGCTCCCGATGCTGCACTGAACGTCGACTCGTTGGATCCTGCCGTCGTACCGAACAGGCTCGAATCAAGATCCGAGGGTGAGCGGGACGGCGGCCCGAGTGGGACTAGTGCTCCGTTACCGGATGCGCGTCCAGACTCACTGGATGCGTGGTACGACGGGAGCGAAGAGAGCGACGGCGTGGACAACGGCGGCGCTGACGGGATCGACGACACAGACTGGATGGACGGCGGGCGAGGCGGTCCGTGCTGTGGCCGCTTCGAATCCGGTTCGCCGGTGGACGACCCTTGCGGGATCCGTGTTCTTCGGAGTCCGGCCACTCGTAGACGCAGGCCGAATTCACGTCCTAGTAGTCCAGCCTCGTAATCCGACATCAATAACTCTCCGTCGTTGTCCTCAGCATGGTAGTCCAGGATCGGTACTCGCGCAGCTTGCGGTAGCGTTGATCCAGTGTTCCCGGCATTCGGTCCCGTCGGGTCTTGTACGTCCGGCGCATCCAGTACGATCTTGAAAGGCACACCGGATGCCAGCTCGCGCCACTCGATCAGCTCGAACGCGAGGAAATGTTGGACGTCTTCGACCACAGAGCGTACCAGGCTCGGTGCGACTCTGGATGACTTCGACTGGAACCACATCGGGATCAGGTTGTGAAACCTGAAACCAGCAGCGAAGAGGAGAGACTGGATGAGCGCAACGCACTCGCGTGGCGAGAGAATGCCCGGCGGAATCACGATACCCGTGACGTCCTGGGCCAGACACAGCTCGAGCCGTATTGAATCAGGCTCCGCAATCCATGCAGCGTCTTGACTTGCCATCGCCATTCGGTCCGACAGGTACTTCGACGTCGCCAGCGCAGCAGCCCACCATTCAGTGAAGTCGGGTGCCGGCTCGGGCCAGGCATACTCCACCTTGAGCGGGACTACCACACTTTCGCGGTGCTGCTCCCATTGGCGCACTTGTTCAGCCACGTACGCCTTCGCCTGAGCCTCGCTCACTTGGGCCTTGTTCTCGCTGGGTCCTCGAGGATCCGAGGACGCCGGACCCGATTGGGGCTCAGTCTTGAGCGTGGGTGCTTGGGCGGTCGCAGCCGGACGGGATCGCGCGGGCACAGACCGGATCTCGGGTTCGTCATTTAGTACGCCGTCTTCCTCAACGGTTGACAGCGGGCCTTCGTGCTTGATCGTCGGGGCTTCGTCCAGGATCTCGACTTCATCATCCGGCTGAGGAGAGTCCGAAACTCGATCCTCGGCCGGGGGCTCAACCTCATCGGCGCCTCCCACAGACGCCTTGGCGGGTTCATTGTCCTGTGTGGACTCACCCTCATCCGGACCCGTCGCCGGGTCTGGGACACATTCGGTGCCGGCAGGCACAGACTCGGTCGAGTCCGCCTCCAGAGCCTCATCCTGGTTGGCTTGGTGCGCATCCGGGACGGAGGATTCCGTAGCCGCTTGATCTTGAGCAGCCGACGACGCCTTCTTCTCTTCCAGGGCTGCCTTGCGCTTTTCTGCGCCAGCCTTCCGAGCCTCCCGGACAACGTCGTCCAGGGCTTTGTGCTCCTCCGGCGGCAACCCTTGTCCTCGACGCGACTGATGAGACGCCTCACCGCGTCCGCCTCCGCGTCCACCTTCACGTGCTTCCTTCCTTCCAGTCATAACCAAACTGTTAGTCCAGGCAGTCAGTAGAAACACCCCTGAAGACCAAATCAATATATAAATAACTCCGGTGAAATCCCTGGTTCGAATCCGGGCACGCGCACCAGCTGAGGCGAGGCGGGTGAACGCCTTTATCGTCCAGGTGTATAGTGCACTATGCCGGACCGAATGAGATTCGGGTTCGGAGTACCAGAGATTGTCCACGCTGTGGAGAAGCAGGATCCAAGAAATTGGGGCGAAATGTGTTCGGCAGAATGATGGATCCAGACTCCGTCGCGGATCCACCAGACTGACGGACCGGGCCCCACGCCAGTGTTAGCGCTCGCAACAGAAGACACTACGGGTGCGACCAGACGTCGCGGATGTGTACCCAAGCGACGCCATGCCTCGAGACCCAAGATCCAAGAGATGCAGCTGTCAAGTGGACTGGGCTACATCCCGATCCAGATCTGATTCTGAGTCCGACTCAGACGGATTCGGACGGTGCCTGGATCGAGGAAGCGGACAATGGATCCGGGGTCACGGTACTACTGGGACAATTAAGCGACACGCAAGGAAGGTAACCAAGCTCCATAGAGTCAGTAGGTACAGATGGGATGATAGGATCCATAGGGAGATAGGACTTTGGGATGGGATCGGACTTAAGCATAAATCAGTGTCGAATTTGCCTTATACATCGCAAGTGCCTTCGCTTTCGCCTGGAAACGGGAAGTACATTGGCCCTACGGCTTAGCAAGGTTCTCGTTAGTGATCTAGCGTTGGTTAAGACTGGATAATACATTGGCCAGTTCTACAACCTTCCTAGTGACCTTCCTACAAGTGCAGATCCCCGATCCACCCGGAGTTGCTACTTGGCCGGGTGCATCCTCGACTCTCAACATCTACGGATCCCGCTATAGGAAGCGGCAAGTACGACCTACGAAGGCAACGGAAAGGAATAACAACAACTACAAGGCAACCCCACGGCCGGATCCAGATCCAGGCCGCCCGATCCAAGTCGACTACCACTGGATTGGGAACTACTACTGCGAGCAGAGTGAAGATTTCCGCGCTGCTCCACCCACATCCCCGCGTCTCGCCCAGACTGTTCTGTCTTCAAGGCTCGGACGCTTCAGCAGGCACCAGAGGAGCAGATCCAGCCCTACCGACGGGTACACAAGGTGACCAAGTTCAGCACACAGATCACGGATCATCGGGGGACCCCCTCCGTAAGTCGGTGTTCGGGCGCAGTTGGTAAGTTGGATCGGCGATCTCGCAGATTTTGCTGATCCCGCTACGCCACAATGGTGCGCGTGCCCGGATCTTCTGGTGACTCGGGATTTCACCGTGAGTCCCAAGAAGAAGTTCGAGTGAAGAAGGAACAAGGGGATCAAGCGTCATCGGAGTTGAGATCGACGACGACGCTGCTGAATGAAACAAGATCCACGGATCGGCAGAGTGCAAGGAGGACCTCTGTCGGCGGAACCGAGGTGGATCCAGACATGGATCCAGAAAACAAATCTCAACCTCCTCCACAGGTCCCTTCGGGGACCCCGGTGGATCGCGACGCGAGTCAAGATCCACCAACAAAACAAACCAAGGCTGGCCAGGATCGGTATGTATTTGCTGATTCTCCGGTCAAACAAGAGGTCTACATCGTCCATCCAGACAAGATCCAGATGAAGAAGACGATTACGCGGAGGATGATGAAGGCCCCGGATCTGGATGACGAAGACCCAAAGGCGCCATCCGACGAAGAATCCGAGAAGGCAGGCTGGAGACGCTACCACGAGAAGCAGGTACGGGACTTCCTAGCCTGGGGTCCAATGATGCGGCTGCTTGGCGTAAAGCAGATTGGAGACCTGCAGGGACCTGTGGAACTCCCAGCACCCGCCAGGCGTGAAGGGATCCAGGCCGAGATGGAGCGACTCATGCAGCTGCTGAAGGAGGCCGGCCTCGTGGCCGGAACGTTCGACGCGAGAGCGATCTACGACGTCGACCCAATCCAGATCCACGCGACGACGGACATGCTGTTCAACAGGCTGAAGGCGCTGGTAGGTGAGACCCAGCCTCGGCTGGATCCAGCAGTCCCGGATCCAAGTTCACCTCAACCTGGATCCACAGGATGCCGAACGTCGTCACCGTACGTGTCCGCTGCGGAGCTTGGATCGGATACATCTTCGGAGCCGCGGCGTATGTCTCTTGGACCTTCGGGGGCCTCGATGCTACGCGCTCGAGCCCAGATCCAGCGTGAAGCAAGCTCACAGCCTCAACCTCAGCTTCGATCCAAGAAGCAGTCGGCTCCATCGGTGGATCCAACAGCTACGGTATCAGGATCCGACATGTCCACTGGCAGACTGGAGTCGTTCTTCCAAGCAGCCATGAGCAGGTTCTTGAAGGAGCAAGGCGTGCCAGTCCCGACGCAGGCGCCGGAGGCGGTGCAGAATCCCGGATCCCAGGATGTGGAGATGGAGTCGACTGGTTCGTCCGATCCTGAACAACATTGGGAGTACGATCCAGATGACATCGACTTCCCGGCCCCAGCTCGCGCTACAGTGGCCACCACCGCGACCGGATCCACAGGCTCAACCTTGATCCAACGAGTCCGGATCTCAGCGGTCTCGGATCTGAAGGAGTTCTCAGGGAAGGACCAGGACGAGGATCGGGCGAGAGCATGGACCAGTAAGGTGAAGTCTGCATAACTCCGTGATCAAGCCCCTGACGAGGAGAAGTGCTCGACCTTCGCGGACCTTCTGTCTGGATCCGCGAGGAACTGGTACCGCCAACTCCCTCGATCTACACGCAACAAGTGGCCGGATCTGCTCCGCAGTTTCCAAACACAGTACTGTGGATTGGGGATCTCCGTTGCTCGCCAGTATTACCACGCGCGCAAGCGATCCGACGAGTCTCCCTTGGATTATCTCTACCGACTCAATGTCGCTGGGCTCCGCGCTCGGCTCAAGATCAAGGATGGTGGATCCAAGGAGAAGCGAGAGCATGTGGACCATTTCATTGAGACCCTGGGCGACCAGGATCTGGCGGATCGGCTAACCCTGCTGCGACTGCCGGATGCTAACGAGCTGGAAGAAGTCCTCCGCGCACTGGATCGGGCGAAGAACCGGCAGAAGAAGGCTGCGTATGGATCAAGCAAGTACAGGCAGAAGGCCCCAGCGACGCCTGCACCAGCCGCTCCAGCCAGACATGTTCGTGCAATCCAGATCCAACCTGACTCGGGATCAGAGTCCGGATCCAGCGATGGGTCCGACTCCGAGTGTGACGATTATTGCAGGATCTACCTCACGGCTGCCCAAGATCCCGCGAAGCCAGCAGAGGAAGAGCACAAAACTCTGGATCGGAACCCTCCAGACCGTCTGCAACAGGATCCTACGTCTCGCGACACTAGATCCAGGACGCATATGGATGGACATGGGCGCAGTCGCTGCACGCACTGTGGATCCAAGAGGCACTCGCATCTCGGCTGCTGGAAGCGCTTGACGTGTGAGAAGTGCGGCAAGAAGGGTCATCCAGGTGACCACTGTCTTTTCGTGTGCCGCGGATGTGGTGAGCTTCATGACGTGGGCCGATGCCCGATGGAGGAGTTCTACAACCAGATCCGCCAGTGGTTCAATCCAGCCAAGCATGCGGGGATGCTGCCAGAGATGGCGGAGAAGATGTTAAACTAGGACGCTCGCCGGGTTGGAATCCGGTACGAGCCGAGCGTTCTAGATATTGCATCTATGCATTTGTGAACAAGACATCGACAGATCCAGTTAGCCAAGGACAGGATCTACGCGGTAATACATGTGATCTTCATGGGAAACGTGCTGCTGTGGTCTCAAGTCTCCGACAAGTTGATGACTACTCCAGATCCAACACGACAGTGGAAATGGATTTGGATCCGGAGACGCGTCAGGGATACTGGAAGCAGCAGGATCCAGACCAGTGGTTCAAGCCTGCCGAGGGTGAAGATACCGTTGGATCCCGATTCAGGCGTGTGGCTGCAAACCGGCGGACCGCGGATCCAGAGTCTTCGTATCTCCTACCCGGAGAATCCCGAGGATACTGGAAACAACATTCGCAGGGAAGTGGTTTCGTCAGGCCAAGGTCCACGGCAAGATCAACAATGAGAAAGCGATCTTACTCCTAGATACAGGTGCCGAGGTGTCCATCGTGGATACCGCCTTTGCTCGTAAGGTTGGGTGCTACATCGACAGGAGTCAGAGCCAAGAGTGTGTTGGGATCGGAGACAACGTGTACACGACGGAAGGAAGAACTCGGATCAAGATTACCCTGGGTGGATACCTGGTGTATTTCTTCGACATTTGGGTGGGAGACCTATCCGGACAGGAAGCCATCCTCGGTATGGACTACATGGTCCCGGCCGGGATCCGGCTGGATCTGGCTGATGGGACCCTCTGCCTGCCCGATGAAGTCCGGATCCAGCTCAGCGGACGCCGTCCACTTTACAGTGATAAGGCTCAGTCGGTGAAGTTGGATCGGTACTTGCAACTTGGGATCGGAGAGTCCGCGGAGCTGCCTATGCGTCTACGAGGATCGGAGCATGACAAGTTGTGGGTTACCCGAGGGGATGGGTGGGTGCCAACGGTGGTCAAGGGCCCAGGCAGGATTCGATACCTTCAGATCACGAACATCGGTGAGAAGGAGCTGGTGTTGCGTCAAAACCACCAAGTCGGGATGTGGCTGGCCGGAGATCGGGTTCCACGGATCCAAGGCTATGTGTCCGTCGGATCCCGCCGTTACATGGAGTGGCAGAACCTCGCGCTGCAGGCCACGACGGACGCCGGATCTGGGGAGGCGGAGCCTCCAGAGACCCCGCCAGGGCCGATGGTGGAGCGCCCCGAGTACCCGACGCTCTTGAAATGTAATGTCGAAATGCACATATATCCTCCATTTTTGATAACATGATCGATTCTATCAATACCAATTACAGAGAATAATTCATTACGAATGAGATTAAGATCATATGAACCAGAATTAAATCCTAGAACGGGTGTTTGATCTATAATTTTCTGCAATTTATTTAAGTCATTGTTAATAGCTTTGTTTGCTGTGATAAAAGATTTGAGATCGCTATCCTTCTTTTGTCTTTTCATTAAGTCTTTAAAATCTACCTCATCAGTTAGATTAGGATATCGTTTATAAAGAGCTTCCCTTTGAATCTCAATAGATTTGAAGATTTTACTGAATTTATCGTGATGATAATCGCTAATCTTATGCGATATGTATTTGATATAGTCGATCATATCCACGATAAGAGCTTTAGGATCTTTATTAACTAAGCATTCCTTCTTCTGAGTTAGACTATCGCAGATACTCACGGAAACGGGCTTGTGACGGCTCTCAAACTTAGTGTTCACTCCACGCTTCTCATCGATTTCTAGGATAGCTTCGAAGTCAAATACTATAAAATGATCAAGATAGTGATCAACACCCTTGACTTTATACTTTCTAAGCATATTTTATGCTCCTTAGGTCTATAGACCGTTGGTTTGGTTGGGAAAGATTCAATATTGATTTTGTCGCATTTATTTTTAGTGTGATCGCGCAGTCTAATGCTATCATCAAAGATCATATTACACTTTGAGCAGATGTAGTTGCTCTGAACACGATCCGCATTAGTTATGTAGAAAGCGTGCCCATTGTGTGATAGGATATTTAGAGTGTTATCATACTCAGCTTCGCTTGGTCGCATTAGAGATACAGACTCCGCCTCTTCGTTGAAGGAATAGACGTTGATATTCAGGTTGAAGCACTTCTCAAGCTGATCAAATTCAAGAATATCAATTGGCTTGAAATTCTTGTATAGAGATAAAGAATAAGTTTGGTTCTTGTATTCGCAATAACGTTGGAAAAGTTCTTTTACTTTCTTAACAACTCTTTTTTTGTTTGATTCCTGAAGATGGTAAGCTAAGCAAAAGAAGACGCATTTATTGTTCGTTCTTAACGAAATTTACGATATACGGGTTGATTTTAATGAATGCAGGAACCAGTGCATCGCTATCTCCTAAAGCATGATCGCGATAGTCGATAATGATCTGAAAAGCTGTAATCTCTTTAAGCTTGACAACTGATTTAGGATAGTTGAGACTGTTCGAAAGCTCTTTTTGACGAATTTCCGCGATAATATTTTTCGCATCAGCGCGGCTATTGACCCTGAAAGGTCTATCGAAGACAGCTGTATTAGCAATGTTCGGGTAAAAGTAAAACCCAACGTCGCTAACAGGGTCGTAGAGAGTGTAGCCGAGTGCGATATTAATTTCGTAAGCCTTCTTCTGTATTAAAAGAACGTTCTCTAGCTTTTCATAGAACTTACCCTGAGGAATGTGTTCATAGAGGTGCTTTTCACCATACATTTCTTGTTGGAAATGGTATCCGGAATTGTGCTTGTAGTCGGGTGAAAGATGCTTCTTAAGTTTCTCAATCGAAGCCTTCTTATATGTTGCTGCAATTAACGTATAATACCGAATAGTACGCGGTAAAGTATTTGAACACCCTGTGAATTGAACGCCCTCCTCTGGGGCGCTCTATAACCAATACAACACCTTCAATTAAAACGCCTTCGAATAGAACGCCGTCGCTCAAGCGAACAGCGGCAGCTGCAGCTGCAGCATTATTCGGGCTGTAGAATTGCGTACCAGGATTGCCTGTGAAATTACTGGAGTAGACAATCATCTGTCATTCGAGCCGCCAAGCACAAGGCTTCAACTCTAGAATGCATGATATACAGTGCGCGCCGAAATTATAACCGCACCTGAAAAATGAAGTTCTTGGGTCGGCAACTGAGCTTTTCCTGCAAAGGGTGGTCTTCAAGGGCGTCGTAAAACAATAGAAAACTGACAGAGAAAACAAATTTGAGAAAGCTTAGGTTGTCTTAGCACAGTCCCCCAAAAACTGCTTTTGGGTCGGGTCAAAATTATAACCGCACTCGGTAATCCTACATGCGATCGCCTCTAGTAACCTGTCTTCGCTCCTTTTAGAAGTCGCACTGCCTCCAACCTTTTCGGAACACTTCGTACTAACTTCTTGATGTACGCAGGGTCAATGCGGGACCATTCGTGCTTGATCTGCTTGATCAACTCGGCAGGCTTGTCAAATTGGCGGCCATTGGCATACACTCGGCGGGCCAGGAGTCCCCAAACATTCTCAATGATGTTGAGATCGGGGCTCTTGGCAGGCCACGTCAGTGTTTCGATGTTTTCGGCAGCTAGATAGTCCTTGGTGTGCCTTGAAGAGTGTATAGAGGCGTTGTCGTGCTGGAAAATCGGGGTCAAATTGCCCAACTTTGACCGGAGTTCTCGCATACTAGGTAGCAAGCTGGTGGTTAGCGTCTCAGTGTACTTGATAGAGTTCTGCTTACCCTTCAAGAAGACCAGCTCAGTGTTGCCGTGCCAGTTCACCCCTGCCCAAATCATGACGCTCCCCCCCACCGTTGACCCTCCTCGACATGAGTTGTGGTGCCGCTCGCAAGTCGTGCCAGTAGAATCTAAACCCATCCGGACCATCGAGGTTAAATTTTTTCTCGTCGGTAAAGACAACACGCCTCCAAAACACCCTTTTACCAGCATGCCGCTCCGCAAAAGCCACCCTTGCTTTCTTGTGATGAGGCTTCATAGTTGGCGTGAGTTTGCGCTTTGCATACGTGATGTAGTGGTTAGCGCGTAGCACACGGAGCACCGTAGACTTGCTAGGTCTGCAAGGCAACAGACCGGAAATCTCTCGCGCCGACAGGTTCCGAACAATCGCCAGTCGTACAACGCGCCTTGCCTCCCGGCCATCAATCTTGGGCCTTCTCCCAGTCCTTTTGGTCGCCGATGATGCCTTGCCGCGCTTCAAATAGTTTCTTATAGCTGTCTCGTCGCGTCCAAGCAGTCTCCCGATCTCTCTGTTGCTCTTTCCACCTCTTAGGTGCTCATGTATCTTCATACACTCTTCCTCCGTTAACTGCTTGCCTCGTGGCATGGTTATGCCTTCCCCAACAAAACTAAGAGTGCTCTCCAAACCGGCTTTTAACAGGCTTTCTGTCTATCTCATTTATTACGCATTTAGCCGCCTAGCTTTTGATTATTACCATGCTGAACTTTATATTACCGAGTGCGGTTATAATTTTGACCCGACCCAAAAGCAGTTTTTGGGGGACTGTGCTAAGACAACCTAAGCTTTCTCAAATTTGTTTTCTCTGTCAGTTTTCTATTGTTTTACGACGCCCTTGAAGACCACCCTTTGCAGGAAAAGCTCAGTTGCCGACCCAAGAACTTCATTTTTCAGGTGCGGTTATAATTTCGGCGCGCACTGTATGCATCTTTACATCCTTAAGAACATTTCCAACGCTAGATGCTATAGTCTCCAACGGTAGATGCTCTAGTATTGTGATTCCTACTCTAATTTGCCCATGCTGTGTGACGCGCAGAAGCGCACGGAGCAAGTTAGAGACACACACGCGACAGAAATCCTTGATCCCTGTCGATTTAGACGTTAGTATAGTGGGCGGCCATGACAGTTTTTTCAAGTTCACTAGAACGACAACTCTGAGGAATTAGGCCTCGACAACAAACTACAAGTGCAGTTTCAACAACTTAAGACCAACAATCAAGAAGCCGGCCCAGCAGCCGCACTCACCAAGGACTTGGGCGCTATTTTCTCAGTACTGTGGGGCACACCTGCTGGAATTGCGCTCCGAGCGTCTAAGTTGATGGCAAAAACAAGCACTATGATCATCTACGATACTCACAGCACGGGAGGAGCTTCGATCCCCAACTCCATGACAAGGAAAACGATTGTAGACTCCACACCCCAGCAGCAGAAACAACAAAAAAACTGAAAGACGGTCGACATACAGACAAGTCTCACTACATATCAGGCTTCTATAGGTTAGTGAATTAAGCTCAAATAGAAGCACTTTACCACAACTCTGAGGAATTATGTATTTAAGCCCCAAATCTGAACAGCATGAGACGTTGCTGCTACTGGCACATGTGTTGATATAGATAAGCTGCTTGTGGCGTTCGTTAATCGAAAATTAGTTTCTATTTATCTATGACTATCTGCTAAGGACCACTGGTATTTGAATAAAATATAACGCGGTCTTAATAGAACGCCTATCATGTATAACACCCTCCCATGCCCGGAAGGGTGGTTTATAACATTAGACCGCCGTGTACTATTCGGTATTATACGTTAGTCGCATATTTTTTGTTCCGTCGGATTTCCGATATAAACCATCTTGCCTGTACGTCCACGTACCTTTAGACAGTAAGAGGTTCCCCATCGGATAGGACGAATGCCAAGTCTTTGTAGTCCTTCTAATTCGTGTGCAAGCATCTTCTATATTATGCTTAGTATATTAATTTCAGTGAAATTACTTAGTATATTACTAAGGATAAAATTCAAATATAAAATTATTTAATTCGATGAGTAATATATTCAGCTTAGTATATTACTGAGGATAAATTTCAAATACAAAAATATTTGATGAGTGATATATTTCACTTACTATATTATTCGCGCAAAATTACTTAGTATATTTATATGGTTAAAGTTCAAATATAAAAAGATTCGATGAGTGATAAAAAAAAATTGATGTTTCTAATCAGTAATAGGAAGTCTGCCTGCTCCTTTCCTACTACGCTCACGAATCTGTTCACGATGTTGATCATCATAGGCCTTTTGCTTGGCTAAGATCTTCTCACGATTCTTTTGGTAGTATCTCTTTTTGGCTGCTACAATAGCTGCCTTGTTCCTTTGGTAAGCTTCAGGTGAGTATGCCATATCTGTTTTTATTATATACTAAGATTTTATCTCTTAAGATAGAAAATATTAAAATAGCAATCACCTTCAAAAATAGTGCATGAGGATAAAAAATATTCATGCATCTAATTATCACTCAATGTCTTAATCTCAGTCAATAACGTTCGTTTCAACTCATTTTGGCGAACATATTGCTTATGTTCTTCTCTAAAATCATCACTATTCTTAGATCTGAGCAATCTTTGTTTGTTCTGAGGCATAGTCATTAACCATGATATATGTCTTTTAGTTTTACAATGATGAGCAAAGTTCCATCTCTTCGTAAAACTTCCGCAAGGACATAAAACTCTATCTCCTTCATACAGTTTCATATTCAAAATTTTCTTAATCATTTCGATAGACTTATCCAAATCAACGAGTGGATTAGGATACTTAGCGAATGAATGATTACTACATCTCTCATCATTAGGAGACTTAGTGCATTTTCGTCCGTTTCTGCAAATGTAATTACACATGCTACTTTGTTTTATACTGAGTATACTGAGTACATTCTTATATCAGGATCAACTCACTTTTCTATATTGAAAAAATTCAAATGGTATGATAATCTAGTATTTTGAAATTGTGAAGGTACCTACCTCGGTGCTTGGTGGTTAGGAGGTACCACCTTCACACCATCAGTTGATTTGGATTAGAGGCTTCGAAAGCTTTTCCAAGTATGCTTAGGTTGAGAGAAAGTCTACTTTTCATCAGAGGTGGTTAAATGGGATTTGGTTGAAAAAAGGTTTTGTTGAATATTTGAGGTAGAAGGAGTATTGAAACTGTTTAAAACAAAAGAGAAAAAAATCAAAAATAAAAAATGTCACGAGATGTGCTGAAATCTACTACTCGCGCGACGCCATGGACAATCTCCGTGCCGAGCTCAACAACACCAACGCATAGTTGGTAGAGGCAAACGTGGCTATCGCTCAACATGCTGCCATCACTCGGTCATTGGAAGGTCAGACGCAAGCCGCAGAAGCAGACGCAGCTGCTGCCGTTCGTCGGAGCACCCAGATCCATGAGCAGGTCAAGGCAAGCCTCGTTACCTACAACAAGCAGTTGGAGGAACTTCGGAGACGACTGGCCGACCGCGACCGAGTCAACGGAATCCCCGCTCGCATTCGGGCGTTGACGGATGAGAACAACCGCCTGCGGAGGGCGAATATCACCCTTCATCGGCATTCGGTGGCACACGGGTTGGACGTCGACACTTTGGTTTTGGCTTCGGCAGGTATCTCGGCCGCGGAGATCGACTGAAACCTTATCGGGTTGTCTCCGCCGACGGTCTCTGTCGAGAGCCCTCGTCACGAATAATCCTCGTCCGAGGAAGAGGACGAGTCTAAGGCAGCCGACGCGTCGATGGCTGAGTCCGCCGAGAGTTCGTCGGCTCCAGCGGCTTCGGAGGTGATTTCCGCTGGTTCATCCGAGTCCACAGGGTCGTCCAAGCGCAAGCGCGATTCGCAAGCTGAGTCGGCCTCTACCGAGGGGACGGCGTCCCAACCTTCCCCGCCCAAGCGTCTCCGTAGGCCGTCCGTCGACCTGAGAGCTAGAGCTGCAACAGCTGCCGAGTCTTCTAGTCCTCGGTCGGCGTTGAGTGAGGTTCCTGCACTCCCGCCATCGACGCCGCGACCCTCACCGACGTTCCGGATGAGCCGACTGGAGTCCCAGCCTCTTCCATACGAGCAGTCGGACGAGCCGCTATACCCGCGGTTGACGGGCGGTACCAGCCTGCTCGGTCACTGTCTCCGCGGGACGGAGGGTCCCCCGACTTCGAGTTCGACAGTACTGGGAGTCCGGATGATACCCCCGCAAAGCGGTCTCGAGCCCGGTGAGGTTTCGGAGGCGTCGGCCAGTGCAACGGAGGCTGACGATACTCCTCCCGTTGTCCCTGCTACTGCCACCGAGTCTCCGTCTGACGTCCCGGTTCCAGTGGCTCCGGCCCCGTCAATCGCGTCTCAAGTCTCGGCCGGCGTTGATTCGGAGGGTGGCGTGCATGCCGAGCTTCCTGCTGGTGACAACGAGGGTTCGTCTGCCTCGAGAAGTTCGCAACCGGCTTCTTCAACTGGGTGTGCTGCTGGTCCTGGTGGTCCTTCGCCTTCCGGGGGTTCGCCGGATGGAGCGTTGGGTGACTCGGAGAGCTCAGAGGACCGCGCGGCACTCATGCGAGAGATGTTCGGCTCTGGCGACGAAGCCGAAGCTTCGGTTGCCCAACGTGCAGCTCCAACAGCACCTCGGGGGTCTATGGCTACGGTGACCGAGACTCCGACAGCCGCCCAAGCTGCCCCAGCTGTGCCACCCCGTCGACCTCACACACGGTCGGCTTCAGTTCATGCTCACGCGTTGGTGACTGCTATGGTGACGGCTTCACCAAGGGCTGTCCTGCCTCCATTGCTCCCGCGGTGGTCGATGCGTCGGACGTGGCCGTAGGGTCGCGCAAGCTGAGCAATTTGGCGACTCTATTCCTCGAACCTGGTTTCGCGTCGCCGGGGGGCCAGGAGTGCTGGAGTTTGGTCCATAATGCCAGCGTGCCCCTGATCTTCGAGGACGACGTGGTCGCGCCATGCTCGGTGGATCGTATCACGATTTTCGGATACTGGGAGGACGCTAATTACCCGTTCCAGGTGTTGCGTCGACTTTTCCCTGATCCCTGCTTAATCGACCTGACTGGGTATCCTCCGAGCCAAGCGATCTCTCGTCGGGCTACAGGGCGTCCACTCCTCGTTCGCCTCAGCAGGCAATTCCAAGGGAACTCGTTCCACCCCGGCGAAAAGGGTGACCTCGCCTCGGGTTAGCTCTGTGAGAGCACCGACACTGGATCAAGGCGAAAGCGGTCAAGGCCTACATTGCTGACCTCGCTTCAAACCTCGGTGACCGTCATGTACTGGTCAGGGCTCTACGGCAGGCGTGGGCCAAGTTCCACCGAGAACGCAGCTATCGTGCTGACCGTCTGGGGGAGCAAATGGTCAGCAGAGTTTGGGCTGGATGCATCGAGTACGACGGGCAACCTCGTCAGCATCGGACCGAGGTTTTGCTGGAACCCTCCTACCTGCAATACTCGTTCGAGGTAATGGAGTGGGTTCCGTCGACCGACGACTGGGTCTCCGAGATTGCAGAACTGAATGCACGCGAGCCGTGGCGCAGCTGCTGGTTTCAAGATCCTGCAAGCCACCCGTATAATACGGGGTTTGCCCCCTGCAACGATGTTCCTCTATATGTCCCTCGTGGAACAACTCGGGAAGTCGTGGCTTCGTCGGTCGTGCTAGAGCCGTCGTTGCCGACGTCAGTGGTCGTTGCAGCGTGGGTCGCTGAGTTCGCTGTGGCTCGTGGAGCTCGCACCCCCAGCCCCGACAAGGAGACCAAGGAATCGGACCAAGCCATCCGGTAAGGAGTCGAACCTTGGTGTGCTGGCACAGGCTGCGTCGGACATCTAGCGTCGTTGGGCAGCGCGTCAACTCCACCATGACGCCCAGTTCTTCTCCAGGGTGTACCGTCGTTCGTGTCCCTTTCGTTTTCCTTGAGGCGGTAGCGTAGGCGTCATCTTAATCAGAAATAATATCGCTTTGCTCGTCCACTCCATCACCTTCTTCACGCCTACATACATCGCATTCCAAACTCGGTCGCAGCTCCCAGAACTTTTTCTCAGTCCTCGACCGTCGTGGGTGACACGAACGAGGCTTGGCTCGTAGCTGTAGCAACCGGGTTCCGCCTCGTTTTCCAGCGAGAGAACCGGGCTTCCGCTCGTTGAAGACCAAATTCGGTTCGCGGACGCCCGAACTCCGTTGCGGGTATGTTTTCGCATGACAGCGTGATTGTGACAACCGTACACCCGGGTATATTTTTGCATGACACACCGATTTTGACAACCATACCTCAGCTCGCTGCCAGTACCAAGTGTTCGACCGCTTACAGACCCACTTCACCATCAACTCCTGTCACACGTATCGAGTTCACTTGACGCATTACCACTTCACCAGAAGCTTCAGAGGCTTCGGTTAACGGTTCATAGAGTACTTCGTGGATTCGATTCAGTTCCATCAATTCGCGTTTCCAATCTTCGTTGTTCACCCTCATGGACGCCTTCTCCTCCAGAGTTTCGCTCGCCAACGAGTCTGCAGCGGCATTGAAGTCTCGGATGGCATGAAGGTTCTTCACCGAACGGAGTTTCGCAGTGAGCTCCTTGTGCTTGTTCAGTTGTGCCATCAGCGACTCCTTACGGCAAGCGATCACCCCTAGGGATTGCTGGATTGCGAGTCTCGAGTCTCCGACGATGACTAAGTCCTCGGCCCCATGTTCTAGGGCGGCCGAAACTCCATTGTTCATTCCGGTGTACTCGGCGAGGTTTACTGTCGTAGTCTCGAGATACGCACTCGTAGCGATCACTACACTCCATTCAGGAAGTCGCCATAGTATCCAGGCGCAACAACTATAACCGTGCTTCTCAGTTTTCGCCGACCCGTCAAACGAAAGTACATAGCCACTGCAGGTGCGCGACAGGCGTGTACAAAGCAACTGCGGATCCATCCGAACACTCAGTGACCCCTTTGTCGGAGGTGTCACGGGTGTCAGCGAGTCTTCAAGGTCAACGAAACTTGTGGTCGTCGACTGTAAGAGCTGAGCGAATGCACAGTCTTTCTCTTTAACTCGTTGCACCACCAGACTCCCGGAGACAGTAGGACGGCGAATTGCGTCGCCCGTCCGAAGAGTGTCTTCGACTTGTGGACCCAGTCGAGCGTCGAAAAACACTAGACGTGGATGGTCCGATCTGCCAATTGTGTGTAACACATCTTCAACAGCTGTAACACAGCCAATACTTCTTTCTCCGCCGGGTGGTAGTTCATCTCGGCGTCCTTGAGCACTCGGCCGCATAATCGAACCGGGTGCATCAATCCATCGTGCTCTTGCATGAGCGTGGTGCTCACTGCCCATTCATTTGCAAACAGCGTCACGTAGACCTCCCGATCACGGTCGAAGTGTCAGAGGACAGGTGCCTCAGCGACCTTTCGTTGCAACGCCGCGAAGCTTCGCTCGGCCGCAGAGAGGTCACCCCCTGGTGCGAAATCTTCGTTTCGTAGTTGGTAGATTGCAGCATCATAGACCGCAAAGTCCCTATGAAGCGACTGTAGTAGTTCAGAGCGCCAAGGAAGGCTTGCACCCCCTTCTTCGACCCTGGAAAGGAAAGCTCGGTGATAGCTTTCAACTTCTTGGGGTCCGCTCGGATACCACTCCGTGACACTTCGTGGGATTAGAAGTCCACCTTGGGCTGCACGAAGATGCTCTTGGTGAAGCTCACACTGATCCGACACTCCTCGAACCGAGCGAGTAGACGATCAAGCGTTGCGAGACATGCATCGAAAGACTCGCCACCAAAGCACATATCGTCGACGAACGATCGCCGTTCAAACACTGGTACCAACGAAGATTCGTCGGGTTCTCCATTTCGCGAACATGTCGGCAATAGGGCTGTTGATCAGATCCAACACCGAGTTATCGGTCGAACCTACTCCCAGTCCTGCCTCAAACTTCATTGGTGACTTTCCGGGGTCTGGTGGCAGCTCGGGTAGCTGTTCAGTCGTCGAGTGGACGTGTTCCTTGTCGCGCGCTTCCGCTTGTTCCATCAGACGCGCGTAGTTCGTCCATCCACCTTTCGGTTGAACAAAACCCAACAGAGCATTGTTGAGCATTCATTGGTAGATCATAGATGCATTCTTTAGCCCAAAGGGCATCCTGAGCCACTCAGAGTGACCCAGGGCGCACATAAACGCAGAGATATGGCGAGCCCTCTGAGTCATCATGATTGCCCAAAATCCACTCGCCACATCAAGCGAGCAGTACCACAGATATTTCTCCAGGTCTGTGAGCAAATCGTCCACTAGGGGCGTCGCGTACTCCATGATGGCAGTGACTGCATTCACCATCTTGTAGTCGATGCATAGTCTGATATCAACGCCATTCTTTTTCAGTACGATCACGATCGGTGACGACCATGGGCTGTTCGAGAACGCAATCAGACCGGCCTTGAGCCAACCTCGCAGGAGTTCGTACAACTACTTGAGGTGTCGGAGGGGAATCCTCCGTGCTCGTTGCTTGATCGGAGCATGGCTTTGCACATCGATGTCACACACCACGCCGTACGCCGGTGGTGGCAAAGCATTGCCACTCGAGATCATAATCTTCTAATGCTTCTTCAGAACTCTCACGACACGATCCTGTCGTCCTCGCGCAGTTCCGGATGCCGAACATTCTCCGCCGAGTAGTCCAGTTCCGTGACCGAAGCTTCCGTAAGGTCGGGCAAGAAGGCTAGCTCATGGGGCGTAATCTTCCAAGTTGATTTCATTAGACAAATGTGTGGTTTGATCATTGGCAGCCTGGATGTCCGGTTCTTCGTCCTCGACTTCAACAGCAGTAGCGACTGAGAGGTAATTTTGAGTCAGCGCCACCGCATCCTCATCTTGGACCGTGTCCTCGAGCTCGGGGGATCGTTCGCCGTCACCCCAGTCCGAGCGGTCTTCCGGTACCTCTGAGGATTCAGCGTGATGCTGGCCCCCGGTCACCCCTTGTTCTTCGCCTTCCGCATCGGCTCTGACATCCAAATCTCCATCACTCTCGGTCTCAACCGAACTTTCGGTACTCGTGTCATCGGTTTCCGCGTGTACGGGAGGGAGCGCCGCCGGATCATCATCCACTGGTGAGCCGTCGGCGGCGAGTTGCTCCTGCTCCTCACGCTTCGCGATTTCACGTTCCCATTGTTCAGCACAACTCAGCTGGCGACCTTGCGTTCGCGAAGCCTCGGGCGGCCGAAGCAACACTCCAGCCGGCGACTCATAATCTGGTCGATCAACGGCCGAAGGTTGAGAGGCCAACCAATCGGCGTACGGATCGCACTCACGCTTGAACACCGTTTCATCCCGACTCCCGTCGTAAGCTAGTTTCTGCCAGTCCTCGTATCGTTCTGAACTGAGCCGAACGTAGCCTTCAGACTTTGGTAGATCGCCAATGGGCACCCACATCAGCATAGGCGAGTGAGCGCGGCAGACTGTAAAACGTTTTGACACGTTCGTCAACAGCACCCTGTCGACCTTGCCTCGCCGAAACTTCGTCACCGTTGGCAACAGGGACTTCGTGCGGCGCACCCACACCTCGTGTGTATCCAGAGGTGGTTGCCGCCTCGGCACTCTGTACTCCGCGAACTCTCGGCTTTCGATGGTCAAGTCCTCGGACGGGCCGCCGTTAACGTGTGGGCCTTCACCTTGATCGCTCGGCATGTTCAACGTCTTGATGAGCGGAATGCTCACCTCGTCCGGCAACCTCGCGGTTGCACGGAACAAGTCCAATCGCACTCCTGTGGGAATCATGAAGTCGGTGCCAAGGACTACGTCTGGTCCATGATCCACAACTCGAACTCGTACACTCTGCTCCAGCCGAGAGTTACCTTCACGAGAGTTCGTCGCTCGCTTGTCATGGTTCCTTTCGTAAAACCCTTGAGCTCCAGCAGCGTCCGTAACCTTGGATATCACGTAGCCGCAACTGATTCGCGAACCTATCGGAGACCACACTGACATTCGCTGCTGTGTCCAATAAAATCCTCGTTCGCGCATCGTTCACTGCGCACTTGACCAGAGCTCTCATGCGAGCCTCTTGTCGAACTTCTGCGCAGACCACCACCCCAACCTCTCGCCTGGGAGTAACTTCGTCACCCCATTGGGTGTTCGGCCAGGGCGTCCCTCTTGCACCGTGCTTGAGACCCAAGCCTCGGTACCATCTTCATCTTCATCATCATCATCATCATTCATTCCACTTGTTACACCTCCACCGAGGGTTGCCCCTCTCTCCTTTTCATTTTCCATCGTCTTCACACATTCCTTGTCTTTGTCGTTCGGCCGTTTGCATTCACCCACGCGTAGACACAGTCTGCGTCTATCGCGGGTTCAGCTACCTGTGGCAGCCCGATTGGGGCCAACCCAGTTTCAGTTGGCGGGCTGCCTAGTTTAAATTGCCACCGAAGACTAGGCTTTGGAGCTCTGGCGAGAGGTCCTTCTGATCGACCTTCGTTTTGATGAACGAAGTGAGGGCTTGCAGCGCCTCGCACTTGCCGATGTCATGCACTTGTTCGCACAGTCGGCAGCGGCAGTAGCAGTTGTGAGCAGAATGTCCTGCTCCTCCACATACTGCGTACGGTCCGTACTGACGCGGACGGCCATCCCGTTTGTCCCGGCCAGAGTGGCGGTTGCCTCGGTCGAACCCTCGGCCGGGTCCACCGCCCCTGCGTTGACGTTGGTCTGGTCGTGCGTACGTCCCTTCCGCTGCTTGACGTCGTTCGCGCTCGTTAGCGGCAGCGACATGAGCTATTTCATCTCCAGAGCTACTAACGTCGCTGTAGCCACCATCACTCCGATCACTCTCAGAGTACGGGTAATCGCTCGCCTCATTCTCGCTGTCACTGCACGAAGCTCGACGCGGCGGCGAGCGCTCGGCGCTGCCACCCGAGGTACCGCGGACTTGCAATTCAGCGACCAAGTCCGTCAGCGAAGCTTCGTCTAGCGAAATGCGCGGGACATGGCGCGAGTCGTCACGGCGACGCGAATCTTAACAACGGCGCTCGTAGCCGCGGTCACGATCGCGACGGTAACTGTCACGCGAGGCTTCGTGGCGACTATCATCGCAACGGCGCGACCACGTGGGTGGTGAGACGAAGTCTATCGGGGCTGTCTGCGCTCTTCCATCTTCAAGATGCCGTTGATCATGTCCTCAAGCTCGTGAATGTCCTTCACTCGAACGTGGCAAAGCCGGCGTTCGAGGCTTCGGTCGCCGCACGTCTCGAGGAAACGCTGCACATGATCCTTCGCATCGCAACCATCACTCTTGAACTGAAGGCCAGCGTTACGAGCGTAGTCGTCCAGTCGGTTGAGGTAGTCACACAGGTGTTCGGAGGACTCACGCCTCGCAGAGTAGTAGCGAGCCTTCACAGACTGGCTGAACTGCGAGCAATAGTACTTGATGAACGCATCGCTCAGTTTCTTCCAGTGGCGTTTGGTCTTCTTCGGGAGCTGACGGTACCAATGAAGGGCACCGTCCCGAAGGCTCAACTCGAAAGCCATGCACCACTCATTTGGCGGAGTGTGCGCTCCTTTCATCTCATAGACGAAGGCTCGGAGTCACTGCATAGAGTTCTCACTCCGATTGCGGGCCCTTGAGAAGTTCTTGATCTGCGCGAGCGGCCGGTGTGTGGCGATCTCGAGCCGAGGAGTCGAACTCAGTCTCTCCATCTCGCTCACCTCATGCACTTGCCGGGCCAATTCGTCGCTGGGACTGTCAAACCCATCGTCGTAGTCAGTAGCGTCCTCATCAGCTTCGTCCGACGAGGAGTCTTCACGCAGTGTGAACCGACGGCTCAAGCGTCGTGTGGAGCTTCGTTGTGTGCTCCGTCCGCGTCGCGAGCTCTCGGTTTCGCGTGCAATACGTTCAGCACGACTCGCCGACCTAGGAGGCATCATGCGCGAGTCTTGGAAGTATGGCGTGCCCTCGGTCTTGGCGGAAAACACTCCATCCGTCACTTGACCGCGGTTTGAACGCTCGGTTGACTTATTGGGAGTCTGCGGCAGCGGGAGCTTCGACGGGTCAACTTGTTCCTTCGCAGAACGAGCGCTCGGCGGGCGTCTCAAGGTCAGATCCGTTTCTCCGAAACTCAGACGAAGCTTCCTCTTCCACTTGTGCAATTCCTTGCCAGCAAGGTCTGGCGTCCAGCTCTTGATCGAGACTTCGGCAGGCCGAGTCATCGGCTCGCATCCCATCGCTCGGAGTAGGGATACTGTATCCTCGGCCACCTGGGTAAGCGAGGTCGACTCAACGGGGTGTTGGAACTCCTCCTTCAGCTCAACCCATGTCGCTTGACGCGTCATCTCCGTGCTGAACTGCCACATCCACTCACTCGACTCCATCATCTTGTGGTGTAGTACCACGCACAAAATCTTCAGATATGGTACTCTAGCTACAAACACAACGGCTTCTGGTACGTTGTTCCACTGCGGCGGCAGGGGGGGGGGGGTGAAGGCTCTATTTGAGGGTTATTTTTGTCCTATAGTAGCCTGATATGCAATAAGCCGTGACTGGATTGACCCGACCGGCTGTCTGGTGGGGGTGGTAAAGCAAGGTTGAAGGTCCCTTGCCGTTCGTAGGAGGTAGCTATGCAGCGGTGTGAGCGCTGTCTCTGGTGTCATGCATCGGAAGTCGTAGGTCGTGGGCGTTCGGATCTTCGCCAGAAGTGTCGCTGGGCGCAGCTGCTGTAGTGGTGGTTTGCCCCACTGCACTCTAAAGAGCTGGCCGAGGAGCTCTGCAAGCGAGTCTGGGTGAGTGGTGTCCATCTTCCGTGGAGTACATCGCGCTTGGACTCCGATAATGTTCATGTGGCCTTCTATGCGAACGTAGGTGGTTGCGGGTGTGGCGACGTGGAAGAGTTCCTGAAGTGCCTGGATGATGACCTGTCGTGCGTTCTCTCGACTGGTGTTACCAGTTGCGGTTTCCGTACTGCCTGCGCTGTGGACTGCCCAGGACCCGGCCCGCAGTTGCTGATACAGGATCCACCCTCCGCCTGCGGTTGCTTGCTTCGGTGTGCTAATGGCACATCGTAGCAGCCAATATTCGATTGCTGGCGTCCCAGCGCTGGTGTCCACTGTCGTCAAAATGCTTAAGCATGTTTCTAAACACCATGCCTTGATTCGGGTCTTCTTCGATTTCTTCCAGGCTGCTCCAATTGCTTGCAGTTGGTAGATTCCTGCTGCCCAGACTGCAAGGATGACCGCGGCGTGGTAACTGCGGCCAAGACAACTGCATGGGGTGTCCTGCCAACAGGGACCGCCACGCCCAGCCTGAAGCTAGGAGAAACGTCGGCTGCGGTGTGTAGTAGCGAGGTCGACTGGGGTGAATACGACGCAGGGCCTAACGACGTTCCTACTGAAACCGGAACCACCACCGCTGACGCCGACACTGAGTTCGATAATTCGGATATAAGTGCGATCGATGATCCTGAGCAACTACTGGAGTCGACCTATATTTCGGTCATGCATGCCATGGGTGCCGAGGGGTCGGTCGAGGGTGATGACACCGCGAACGAGATTAACCTCAGCGACTACGCCCAGGAGTCACTACCTATACTTCGACTGAAGCCTACCACTCGGATTTGGCCCTACATGGAACGAGGTAAACCAAGACACGAGTGCTGAATCTCGGTAGCGGGCTAGTCGAGGTTTCGAAGTGGAACGGACCGGAGATGATGTACCTGTGCGCAGCCGAACGTCGCTCGCTGTGGTGGTGAAATGTACGAGCGGCGAGCCCAGCATGCTATGTTTGCACGTGGTCAAGGACTAGCTGCATACGCTGACGACGATCGAACTGCTCGAGGGGGCAATCCAGCCCGCGATGTCAGACGAACGAAGCTACTGGAGACGATGATTGAACTGCCTGCGAGGGCTATCCAGCTCGCAGTGACAGACGAAGGAAGTTACTGGAATCTGCATGTTGCATGTCATGTGAACGAGTCACGATGGAATGGAGATTGAAATGGAGTCAAGAAGACGCAAGCAAGCCTCGGTCAAATCCTCAACAGACGAAACAAGTGGTGATGAAGCGAATGGGAGGGCGACCGAGGCTTCGGACGCAGTGGTTAGTGTGGAAGTAGCTCGGGCAAGCGTGCTCGACGTCTTGGTTGAGTATGGAGTTGATGGTGTAGAGGATGTGTAATCTGTTGAACACCTGATACTGGCAGTGAACCGGGCGTGCGGTTTTTGATGCGAGAGAAGATTGCGACTTGAAACGAACATGGACGAAGCTCAAGCAAGGGTGAGCGAGTATTCGGACGTCGATATAACGTGGAAGAAGTTCGCGCCTGTGCACCAGACCTCGACTTGGGACTATGTATGGATTTGATGATGAAGTGGAGATGCGAGTGGATCTGGGACCGCTACGGTCGACAACTAAGTCTCGTCCAAGGCGGTGGTACCTGCTGTAGCCTGCGCCGAAACTGTTGGAACCCTGAACGGCAGTTGGTGCGGCTCGAAGAGATGTGATTGCAACACAGTGGGTCGCTTGGTGGAGGCTGGGGCACCCAGACCTTACGTTACGACCACCGACTATTTGCTGTAAGTGCATCACGAATCACGGTCAACACTGATACGGTTTCGCACGCCAACGATGAAGCAGTTGAAGGCACGACCGACGTTTCTGGTGCGGTGGTTCCCGAGCCACAGACTGGGCAACTAAAAACCCGACTTGGTTACGACCACCGGAAACCAGTATGGAACGGTAGAACGAAGGCAACGAAACCACGGTCGACACAGCTGTACTATCTCCGAGTGATAACGAATCAAGTGGTGGTGTGACCGACGTTGGCGGTGCTGCGATTCGCGAGCCTCAAGTTGGGGCAACCAACCTTGCCTCCGTTACGACCACCGAAGTCCCAGCGCTATGATGGTGTCACGCTGGTCGGGTCAACGCATTCCCTGTCTACTGCGCTTGCCGTTGAACCCTCGGACGATGTAGGCCTAGCTACTGCAGATGCCGGTGATGGCAAGAAGTATGCAACCGAGGTGTGACGAGCGGCGGCCTTCAGCACATTCATGGAAGGTCGGACCATACGACCACCGGAGCCCGGTAGTTTGGTATTGAGGTCAGACGTGTGGCAGGGCGTGTTGCTCCGTTTGACCCTCGGGCCAATCAACGCTATCTAAAGCAGACGCCGATGCCATCGAGGAGACGAAGCCAAGGTGTACACAAGGGGCAGTACGCGGGGCATCGATTGCACAACCAACGTCGGACCATACGACCACCGGAATTCCGGTGGCGTAGCAATGGATAGGCTACGGATTGGAAAGCTACCGACCGCCGTTCTGCTCGAGTTCAACACGCGGCAAAAGACGCCAGTGAAGATGGAGCAAATGGAACCAAGATGCAACGACCAGCAGTCCACATGGCATCGATGGAGCGACCAAGGTCGGACCATACGACCACCGGAATATTCCTGGTGTGTGCGTCGCCGTGCGCCCCGATGCGGCTTCAAGCGTTCTCAAAGTCTCGGTGGTCCTAGCAGAAGACGCAATACCACAGGAGGAACCTCATGGTTGGTCGTCCGACGCCTCCGAGGCGGCAGGAAGGAGCGCAAGGTCATCAGCAGGTGCGGATGAGACTGGTGGTACAGCACCAGCGGTGATAGCATCGTTGAACGAGCCAGGCGCGCCGGACGACGACCCCAAACGTCGGTGGCGGCTTCACCAGCTCCCTGAGATGACCAAGGAGTAGATGGAGTCAACAACGAGAGTCGAGGTGACGATGAGGAGCGGCAAGAGTGGTGAACGTACCGGGCCAGCACATTGGAGGCTTCGAAGAGCTGCGGTAGTCGCGTCGCCGAATGCGCACGACTGAGGGGCCATGGAGTCAAAGCACCGACGGCGCCTAGACGCTCACCAGTGTCGGAGGCTCGCGTCGAGGCGGGGGCAGTTGTGGTATCGGAAATTGTGTGTTTCCAAGGTGATTGCCTCGCCGGCCCGAAGGTCAAGTTCCATGAAGAAGCGACCCAGCGAGAGACGGAGACAGCTACTTCTGATTGGATGACGACATTATCCTCGTTGGAGTGACAGTCAGTGGCCGGAGCCTCGTCGGGTCCTAATAGAACCCCGAGCGAGGCTTCGTGGTACCCACTTTTAGGTACAGATGCATTTAGTTGCGTACTTCGACCGCACTTATTAGTGTGGCCGCGGTCGTCATTTGAGTGTCCGGAATCGCCTTATTGCGATCGTTCACACTAGATATTTGTATAGGGACATAGGACTCATCATAGGATGACCAGAACGAGGCCCCCTGGGCCTCATAAAACTCAGTAATAAAAAGACAGTCTTCCCCCAAAGCCAACAAGGGTCAAGTCCGACTTCGGTAAGTGTAGCTAGCTTATTGTAGTGCCTGGACACGCTCGGCTGCGTGTGGATGCCTGTCGGGGAGCTTATCGTGCTTTGACCGAGAGTTTCCTTGGCGGCGCCAAGAGTTGGCGTGGCCGGAGAGGCAAGAGCGACATAGGAGTGTCGTTCACTGTATATTTGTGGGACAAGAGTGTCCCTGAGTGTATTAGTCTACCTACCGAGGTTTTACCTTGGTCCCCCTGTATAAGGCCTAACACGCCGGTACCCTTCCTTTCTGAGGGACTGCAGTGGGGTTGCGCGAAAGCGCTACATAGTATCCTAGCCTTAGCTCGTGGCTAGCGGTACAGGTTTTTGGGTTGACCGAAGATAACCTAAGGTGCACAGAGGCGCTTGCAACCGACCCGGTGTAAGGGATCGTTCCTGGTCTTCAGGTTTTGATCCAATAAGCGCTTACCTTTGCGGGTTAGCGTGTTGTTGGTGTCTCTAATACCTTTTGGTAGAAGAGAATTTTAGTGGTATTACCACACCTGGCATATAGCAACCACAGCCCCGGGCATTGATGCCTCGGCGGATATCACCGCTCTTAAAGCGTGGGAGCGAATGAGAGGCCTGGTGCTACATCCGACGCCACGCACCGCACTTTACCCATGGGAGGTGCCAACAAATACCCGAGGCCTCTTGGTCACTGCAGCACTCCGCAAGCAGCGCTCCAGAACAATACGACTCAAACTGCTACTCCCGCTGCAGCCTATTCTTGACAAGCTCCGCTGGAGACAGCAACACTCTACGTGGGGCAAAGCCGCTCTGCAACAGAGCCCCACCCAGCTTTGGCAATCGCGAGGACTTTTCACGGAGTATCAATGCTGGACTCTTTACCGTATCGCAATCGGAGAGCTCAACCTCTTCCACTCAGGATGGCCAATGCATCGTGATTGTCCAGAACCCACGTGCTCATGCCAAGCCGAAACAATCGATCACATCGTATGGACTTGCGAGAAGGCCCAACTAGCTTGGAAACGCTGGGTTTCGAAGTGGCTCGGCAGAGCATGCCCACGCAGCGAAATGACAAAACTTCAAGCTGCATTTGCAACGCGAACAGCTCCAGGCACGACCCACGACTTTTTAGCACACGCACAACACTGTATACCAGCCTGGACACCCCACCACGATGAAGCAATAACGACGATATGGCGGGTCTGGGCTACAGTGACTCCTGTTTTGCTGTGGCGCCTGAGAAACGATGCTGTCTTCAGCAATGAACGGACTTCCCCGAGTGACACCAGCGCAAAAAGCGGATGCGGCGGCAACCTCGAGCTGCGTCTTCCCTCTTTCCAAGCGGAGCGGTCCACCCCTCCGCCTCATTGCAGCTCAAGAAGGCCCCGAGTAGGTGGGACACTGGGAAGACGCAGCTCGAGGTTGCCGCCGCATCCGCTTTACGCCCAGCTCCCACTATTGATATCACGTTCCCTACGCAGCACTCGTGGTGGCAGGTCTCGAACGATGACGGGTTATTGGCGAGTTTGCCCGTGTACTTCCAGACGCACAACTTTAATATTCCCCGTGACGGATTCCTGTTCGTGACAGGGGACTGCGTGCCTGAGGAAGGCTATCGCCAATCGGCAGCGACCAACTCGGTGGTGCTGGGCGGGATCGATCCGGGCACGCACTTCTGGAACTTGCAGCTCAGATCGTGGAGTGACAGCTCAGTTGCTGTTGCAGAGGCGACACTGCACGTGGAAGTCGTGGTGAACCCTTCGGACGAGCGTTCGCCGTGGAAATACACATTTTTTTTTGTCGTGATATTTCGCCTATCTCAACATTTTCTCTTAGGGCAAAACTCGCTTCACCACCTGGTTATAGTGACCTGATACAGAACACATTCCTTTTCTTAACACCGGAATACTGCTTTGTATCCCTCTTTATACAGGCATACAACGCTAACAACACCTGTCGCAATAACGCCCCGAGCCAAAAACCAATAGGTCGCCCAATCGCGAGCCAAAATGGCCGAGTCGGAGCTGCTCGGGCTCGCGGGGCTGCGCTCCGTGGCCGTGCAGTCCACCCACATCCACCGCGTGCAGCTGCTGAGCCCGCCCTCGCCCACCGACCTCGTAGCCGAGGAACATTTCGGGCACCACCTTGGTGAACTTGTTCCCCGAGAGATCCCTGTCAGTTCAGCCCAACGCCCCACATGAGATGAGGCCTAGCGTTCAGTTGTGCTGCCCAGCGCTGTCACGCGCGGCTTGACTAACTTCGTACAAGTGCGTGGTGGTTACCGGGATGTTGATCGGCACTTCCTGCGGCATTATATAGCAAAGGGGTCAGCCAGCATAGCGGTCGCGAGACCTGTGACCATCATGCAGCTCATCACTGGCTTCCGATGCCTCAACTGAGGCCTGTGTCGCTCCCTGGCCGGTAGAGTCGGCATTACTGTTCGGATTCGCGGGCAGGTGACTAGGCCGGTTGAGCAGCGAATCTACGGGTTCGTCCAGGTTATCCGGTGCGCTGGCTTCGTCGTCCAAACCATCGTTCGACACACCAACACCTTCCACCTCAGTTGTATCAGCTTGAGCACCCTCGATCGAGCCTTCACTGACCCTGGGGTCGTTGCCGTAATCATGTACATAGGATGACGAGTACTCATTACCCGACGATGCTTGTTGGCGGCCTCCCAGCCACGGTGGGGCATCTGCTGGCCTCGGCAGGATCTTCCGCGGCGTCGGGTAAGCTGGGCGCTCCACCGCAGGTGGCTGTTCAGCTAGCCACCGCTCGTAGAGGTGACGTTCCCGCCTATAAAGGGTCTCGTCTCGGCTCGTTGAGTAGGCTAGCACCTGCCACTCTTTGTACTTATTCGAGTCCAGTCTCGCGTAACCTGTCTCCCGCGGCAGTTCACCACGCGGTACCCAGAGCACCACGGAGTCGTGCTTGGCGCACCGTGCAGCCGTGGTCGTAATGTTGGTCAGCCGTACCCATGCCGGCTGCCCCCGTCGAAGCCTCGTCACGGTCGGCACAAGCTTGTCCGTACGCCGTACCCATACTTCGTATCCCGAACGAGGTAGCCTCTGACGTGACAGCCGAAACTCTCGCCACTCTCGACCGGGGATGTATAAATCCTCGGTCGGCCCACACGAAGGTTGCGTGCCGTAAGGTTCGTCATCCTCAACACTCTGCGACTTCAGCAGTGGTACCATGACCTCGTCTGGGAGGCGTGCGGTACCGTGGAATAAATCCAGCCGGATTCCAGCCGGGATCATAAAATCCATCCCAAGGACCACATCCACCCCGGCACTGTGGTCCATTATCCACACTTCGAATTCGTAGACCTGCTCCCATCCGAGGGTGATCTTGACGACCGCCCGTCGCCGGGTCTCCATCACCCCTGGGTTGATGCCGCGGACTTCGAGACTTCGTCCGTGGTCCAGAACTTCCCGTACACGGAGCCGCTTGGCGAAGGCAGCCGAGATCACGCTAACGTTCGCTCCAGTGTCGAGAAGTATCCTCGTCCGCGCGTCATCCACCGCGCCATGGACCAAAGCTCTCATTCGCTTCCTCTTGTCGTATCGTTGGGACGACCACCACCCCAGTCTCTCGCCAGGCAGCAGTCTTACTGCCCGGACGAGGCTCCGAGGTGGCCCTCTGACTTGGGCTAGGCTTGTGATCAAAGCCTCGGTCGGGTGTCCACCATGTTCTTCAGCATCTTCTTCATCAATACCAGTCTCAACGAGACTTGCGCCTCGGTCCAATCCATTTTCCGTCGATCTCACACTTCCATTGTTCTTCAGGTCGTCAGGCCGTTTGCTTTCGCCAGTGAACGCGAACAGATAGTCCGCGTCAAGAGCAGGCTCAGCTAACTGTGGCAGCCCGATTGGGACCAACCCAGTTTCAGTTGGCGGGCTGCCTAATTTAAATGGCTTCCATACACCAGGCTTTGCAGCTCTGGCGACAGATCCTTCTTGTCGACCTTGGACTTCAGGAGCTTGGTGAGCTCATGGAGTGCTTCGCACTTCCCAGCATCATGCACCTGCTTGCACAGTTTGCACCGCCGGTAGCAGAAGTGTACCGAGTGGGACGGGCTTCCGCACGCGGCGCACGGCCCATACTGGCGACGGCTGTCTCGTTCGCGGTTGGGCGGTCCTCCTCCGTTCCTGAAGCGTCGGTTGTCAGACCGAGCGAACGTTCCTTCGGCTGCGGCCCTTCGCTCAGCGTCGTTGGCGGCCGCGACATGTCCCGTAGAGTCGTCCGAGTCATAATCCGCGTCCGAACCCTCGTCCGAACGCTGATCATCCGAGTATTGGCGCTCATGCTCGAAGTAATCCTCGTTCGCCTCACCAGCACGTCGGGAGGCGTACGAAGCTTCGTTGCGTGCACCGACCGAGCCTCTGACGTTCCATTCCGCCATGACATCAGCTAGCGCGTCGACCAAAGTCACCCTCGATCGGTACGGAGATGCATCGCGTCGGTCCCGACGGCGATCGTCATCACGGTAGCGTCGTTCACGGCAGTATCCTCCACGAGAATCCTCGTTCGACCTCGCATCACGTCGGCGACCATCATCTTGACTCCTGGAGCGCCGGAACGACGACTCGCGAGTTGATTTGCGGTCGCGGTGGCGCAGGATGTCGTTGATCATGTCTTCGAGGTCATGAATGCTCTTGACCCGCACGTGGCACAGACGGTCTTCTAAGTTTCGGTCATCACACGTAACCAAGAAGTGTTCCACGTGGTCCTTCGCGTCGCGTCCACCGTTCTCAAACTGTACGCCAGCGTTGCGAGCATAGCCGTTGAGCCGGTTGAGGTAGTCACATACGTGCTCCTTGTCCTCTCGCTTGGCCGAGTAATACCGAGCCTTCGCAGACTGGGAGAACTTAGAACAGTAGTACTTGATGAACGCCTCGCTCAGCAACTTCCACGAGCGTCTCGTCTTGCGCGGGAGCTGACGGCACCAGTGCAGGGCTCCATCCCTGAGCTTGAGTTCGAACGGCATGCACCACTCGTTGGGGGGTGCATGCGTTCCCTTCATCTCATAGATGAACGTTCGGAGCCACTGCATGGAGTGCTCGCTCTTGTCACGCGTCCCGTAGAACGGCTTGATGTTGGCGAGTGGTAGATGCGTGGCGATCTCGAGCTTCGGGGTTGAGCTCTGGTTGTCGGTCGCGCTAAGTTCGCGCACCTGACGAGCCCATTCGCTCGGCAGATCACCCTCGTAGTGGTCAGACGCAAGGTCATCATCACTGTCCGATGAGTCATCTCGGGGGTCGTAACGACGGCTGGATCAGCGACCGGTCGCCGCGCGCGTGCCAGGCGTTGCGTACGAAGACTCGGTCTCCCTAGCCAGACGTTCACTGCGGTCCGTAGATCGCGGGGTTACCATGTGCGAGTCTTGCATGTAGAGCGAGGCCTCACCCTTGGCTGCAAAGACTCCGTCACTAGTGGCGGTCTTCTTAGGGGTCGCCGGTAGCGGGACCTTGGATGGGTCAACCACTTCCGAGGTCGAACGAAGCTTCGTTGAGCCTCGATCGGCCACCCCGAAGGCGTCACGCAACTTCTTCCTCCACTTGGTGAGCGCTGCAGCGGCGGCAGTCGGCGTCCAGCTCGCGAGCGCGGCCTCCGTCGGGAGAATCTGGGGCTCGCACCCCATTGCACGCAGGAGATCCACCGTGTTCTGGGCGACCTGCCGAGTGCTCGTCGAGTTGATCGGAGTGGCTAACGCGCCTCCGAGGTCCATCCAGATGGCCTGGCGGACCTGCTTCGGGGAGAACAGTTGCATCCACTCACTCTTGGTCTTCATCAGCTCCAGGCATCGGCCCAGGACCTTGTTGGCTGCCGGAGTATCGCCGTTGAGGGGAGGACGAGTGCCGACCGGCTTGGAGGTTGTCCCTCCTACCGTCACCGAGGTCTTGAAGTCCTCGGTTGCACCGTCATCCGCGTCGTAGGCGGGCTCGGGGCCCGGCATATCGTTGAACGTTTCGGAGAGGTCGCGGGTGATCGACCTCGATCCTCCACTGCGGCCTGCCGACACCACCGCAGCTTCCGAAGTCTCGGACATCACAGTCCGGACATCCCAGTCATCGTCTTCATCATCTTCTTTGGCGTCCGAGGAATCCATCGCCGTGTCATAGCTCGCCGAACGCTCGTCGATCGACTCCATCCGATCCGTCGCTGGGGACGAAAACGAGCTTCCGGAGCGCACCGAAGCCTCGTTGCGCGTTCCACTTGACTTGACCGGCGTCGCTGGTACCGCTGACTTGGTCCCCTTCACCATCTTCTCACTTCTTCTTCTTCTTCGCTTCTCTTCTTCTTCTTCTCCTCTTCGCTCGTTGGGCTAAGACCTACAACAACCCAGACACACAGAAGGTCACACCAAATAGGGGTCGCGGCACCAGTTGTGGTGTGGTAATTCCACTAAAATTCTCTTCTACCAAAAGGTATTAGAGACACCAACAACACGCTAACCCGCAAAGGTAAGCGCTTATTGGATCAAAACCTGAAGACCAGGAACGATCCCTTACACCGGGTCGGTTGCAAGCGCCTCTGTGCACCTTAGGTTATCTTCGGTCAACCCAAAAACCTGTACCGCTAGCCACGAGCTAAGGCTAGGATACTATGTAGCGCTTTCGCGCAACCCCACTGCAGTCCCTCAGAAAGGAAGGGTACCGGCGTGTTAGGCCTTATACAGGGGGACCAAGGTAAAACCTCGGTAGGTAGACTAATACACTCAGGGACACTCTTGTCCCACAAATATACAGTGAACGACACTCCTATGTCGCTCTTGCCTCTCCGGCCACGCCAACTCTTGGCGCCGCCAAGGAAACTCTCGGTCAAAGCACGATAAGCTCCCCGACAGGCATCCACACGCAGCCGAGCGTGTCCAGGCACTACAATAAGCTAGCTACACTTACCGAAGTCGGACTTGACCCTTGTTGGCTTTGGGGGAAGACTGTCTTTTTATTACTGAGTTTTATGAGGCCCAGGGGGCCTCGTTCTGGTCATCCTATGATGAGTCCTATGTCCCTATACAAATATCTAGTGTGAACGATCGCAATAAGGCGATTCCGGACACATCAAATGACGACCGCGGCCACACTAATAAGTGCGGTCGAAGTACGCAACTAAATGCATCTGTACCTAAAAGTGGGTACCACGAAGCCTCGCTCAGGGTTCTATTAGGACCCGACGAGGCTCCGGCCACTGACTGTCACTCCAACGAGGATAATGTCGTCATCCAATCAGAAGTAGCTATCTCCGTCTCTCGCTTGGTCGCTTCTTCATGGAACTTGACCTTCGGGCCGGCGAGGCAATCACCTTGGAAACACACAATTTCCGATACCACACAGGTCCGTCCGTCCGTGTTCTGCTGGAGTGTTAGCGCTGGTCGTATGGCTCCTCCAGTAGTGTATGATGCAGTTATTAAGCTGCTGCTGGAAGAAATATCCCACGCCCAGTCCAGAGAAAGCGTGGGGATTTCCAGAAGCCGCAATGGTCGATCAGGAATGGCCCAGTAGTTCCATGGAATGTTATGTACGATGATCTTGCATCAATCAAGTACATGTTGGAGCTTTCTGCTTGTTGTTCGGGCTGGTCTGATTAGGGTTCCTGCGGTCGATCCTGAGCTGCGTCCACTTGGAAACACGATACTGATATCCCGTGTACGCCCAGGTATGATGGTCCGTTAATCGTGAGTCTTGAGAGGACGTCCTTCGGCGTCTAGGATGCAAGCGTTGTTGTCCCATGGCGCATTCAGAATAAAAATCTGCATTGACCGATGGATTGGCCTGCCATGGTGCAGCACTTGTTTCTACGAGCACCTCTGCTGAGTCTTCTCCTATCCAGCAGCAATTGGAGACTTCTGGCCCGGATGGCAGCAAGTTTGTCAGTCTGGTCACTGTCTCCGTGGACGGAACTAAAAGCCGTGAGTGTACTTCCCAAAGCTCAAGTTTTCCGAGCTGTTGCGCTGAAATTTGTGGTTGTGCAGACCGTTCCCGCAGTGCTGCCGCGATCATGGCCGCTGATGTAGGTCGGAAAGCACAGCATAAAGCTGATCGTTGTTGCTCGGGGTGCACCAATGCATGCCATGCTGCGAAGTAGGCATCATCCGCAGAGTGGAGCCATGTGTCCGCCAAGTTGTTCCGTGCGATCGTAAGTGCGGTCGCGATATCCTGAAGCCCAAGGCCCCCGTAATGATGCGGGGTGTAGACGAGAGCTGGGTTTAACTTGTGACTGACGAGTTCCGTTCTTGTGGTAGCCGCCCATATGAATCCCTTCTGTAGCCTCGTAAGTTCTCGCAGCATTTCCTTTGACGGTATAAACTGCTTCCCCGTGTAGAGGATCGCTGGAAGTGCAATCGCATTGAAAAGGGTTACTCTCTGGGTGATAGGGTTTCCTATGGTAGCTGCGATGCGAAGTCCTCGTTGAATGCTCTCAATGCGAATGATCCAGTTGAGCTCGTTGGTGTCATGGTTGCCGACCCAGTATCCCAGTTGCCGGGTTGTCGCTGTGGGTGCTATGCTAATACTGGAAACCCCTGCCAGCGTGCTGGAGCCTTCGCTGTGTTAATACCGATCAGGGCACTCTTTTGAGGCTGCACTTGGAGGCCTGATAGTGCACCAAATTTCACTAGAAGTGGTTTAATGACGTCAAGCTCTTTAATTGACGCCATGAACACCGTGCTATCATCGACGAATGCCGAGAACTTATGCCGGCGCTTGGCGTCCCCTGGGATTGGCACACCAGCTAGTGCAGGGTGTTGGCTTATGGCGTGTGCCGACACCTTCACTGTAAGTATGAAGAGTAGCGGGGCTAATGGGTAACCTTGACGAATACCAGAGTTGGCTGGCCAGGGTTGAGATAGGTTGCCATTCACTAGGAATTGTGCCGTTGTTCCGTCATGAAGCGTCAAGATCACATCGAGGAATTTGCTGGGAAATCCGTAGCTCCGCAGAACGAGCTGGAGGAATTCACGCGACAGCGTATCGTAGGCTTTGCGAAGGTCGAGGCACAGGACACCAGGAGAGTCTTCCCATGGAGTTGTCGGGTCGTCGAAGCTAGTTGACAGGAGTGCCCGTAGTATTGTCACGGTTTTGTCGATATTTCTTCCACGCAAGAAACCTCTTGTTGGGAGTTGCTGATGTTTTGAGGCAGGATGGCGTGGAGGCGCTCAGCAAGAATTCTACCGAGCACTTTGTACGCGGTGTTAAGAAGTGCTATCGGTCGATAGTCCATTGCATCGGCTGAGTCTCCTTTCTTGCGTAGAGGGATGATCGTAGCTCAGAGGAACGAGTCGGGCACCCCGTTTCCATTAAGGATGTCATTGTAGAGCCGCGTCAAGCTCGGGGTCAACTCCTCGGAAAAATTCTTGAAGAAGTCATGATTGAGCCCGGTTGTCCCTCCCGCCTTGTGGCTCGGTAGCTGTTCAATCGCAGCCTTCGTTTCCGCTTCGATGATAGGTTGGATTACGCTTCTACCTCCAATTTCTTGAGTCGGTTCACACGCGGTATTGTCACGAAGCGCATAAATTCTTCCTCTAAGCTGCTGGAGTCGATCGTTGCATGGGATGATCCGAGAACGTGATTCCATTCTGAGGCCATGCGCTCTTCCGTCGGGTAAAAGTGCCCGGGGGACGGCCGAATCATGGATACATGTTGATCACGCTGCCATTCCGAGTCGCGTTTGAAAAGTTTTCTTGCTGTCTCGGGCATGTGTTGGATACTGTTCCCGAAGGAACGCGCAGCTTTTAGTCGATCAGATGCGTGGAGGTCCTGTTGGATCTCTGACTTGGATGCCAGCGGTGTTCTTGTCGCTGCTCTAAGCCTTTCGAAGTACCGTTGCGTCTGCTTTCGATCTTGGCGGCTAGTATCCAGGATGAGCGACTGGATGTCGACAACGAGCTTGTCCCAGTGTGCAGCCGGGCTGTCGGTCTTGTCCAAGTCGTCGAGCAACTGGACTAGGCCGTGTTCCATAGTTTTTCGTACTCGATCGGGCCTCCCACTTAGTATAGGGTAGCGAATCTGTCTCTTTGAACGCTGATGGCGAAGGTCGCCTACCGTGAGATCCAGCCGGACTTCCTGGTGATCGGAGTTATGAGCCGGCGGTATGGCCTCCACCCATTGTACTGCTGTGTAAGGACTTTCCTTGACGTAGAAGCGGTCGAGACGGCTAGCCCCATCTTTTCTCCAAAACCTATAGTAATGGAGAGGGTCGGCTTCCTGCTCCTCCTCGTCGATTTGGTATTTGAGCGTCACCGCGTCGGTGAGGTCATTGTCTCGCAGCAGATCACGTAGAAGAGGACTTTCACAAGAAGCAGTGCTCGGTTTCCTCGATGTCACTCTGTCGCGTCATGGCTCCAGCACACAGTTGAAGTCGCCGCCTACAATGATGGACTCGTGCTGTTGAAACCAGGGCTCTAGCTCAGAGAAAAACTCAAGCCGTTCGTCTGGGTCTGTATGAGCGTAGATGCTAACGAGAAGTCAATCGTCTAGCTCCACGGCCATCAACCGGTTAGTCCAGCTTTCCCGGTGCCACGGCAGGACTCTGCTACTAACTTTTGGCGTGCAAAATATCCCCACTCCTGCTGATACCGACTCTGTTGTCGTCCAGTAGCTCAGAGGATGCTCCGTCACCGTCCGTTGCCATGTCCTGCTCCAACGACTTTGTGCCTTTTGTACCTGTTCGGCGGTGTGTAATCGAGCATCTTGCACCATGATGATATCGGGCTCCGTTCGCCCCCGGTGTCGTTTCCACCGGCTGAACCAATGCCTTCGAGCTTCCTTAGCAAACCCCATGAGATTTTGAGTCGCAATTGATACCGTTTGTCTTGCTTGTTTTCCAGATAACCTTCGAGGTGTCGCAAAGAGGGTTGAAATGTTGTAGAGCTCGCTGAAGTAGTCGGCTTCAGGAGACTCTGCTCTCACGTTATATTCCTGCACCATAGCGGTTAGTGTTGCATCGGAGTATCTGCTCCACCCTGCTGGGACTGCGGTGTTCGTATCACCAGCGTCGTTTCGATAATGGCCCAGTTCTCGAATGACTGAGCCCGGTAGAGCGCACCATGCAGCACAGGTTCACGTTCGAGAACGTCAAAAAGTAACCCGAGGTGCTCGACAACTGAAGTGATAGCGCCAGGAGGTTTTGACGCTAATAGTTGAAGTTCTGCTTCATAAATGAAGGAGGCAACTACCATCTTCGAGAGGATTAGAGCCTCGCTCTTTTGGCACAGCTGAAGCAACTGGGAATCACCGTATTCGCAGCCTTTAACGAGTTTCAGAGCACCGGTGCGTGCAGGTCCAGTGCGTCTGGGTTACTGCTGGCTAAGCCTCTCAGCTCGGCAGCCACTTAGCGCGGCTGTCCTCTAGGCCTGGCTTGGCCGCCCAACTTTCGAGACAGTGAACTAAGCAATCAAGACGGCTTCGTTTGGTCCAATTATCGAGGACCGTGTCCGTCATTGTGCTCAATATGTATTCCGGTGATTCGAAGCTTTGGAGCAGCATGAGGAGGATTCGTGGCGCCTCTACGAAAGCATTGTTCCAGCGTCGAGTGTCTGCTGGCACACTCGGGAAGGGTGATGTGGCATCCATTTCCCACGCAGATTCGAATTTGTTCCACTCAGCTTCAAGGTGCTTTTTCCTCATTCGGTTGCTACCTAGCTGCGAGTCAGCCCCGTGAAAGCGCCCAAACCCCGAGCTGCCTGTAGCGATGGTAACCTGTGCTCGATTGGTGACGTCCAGTAGGGGGGTTGGGTCCACCCTCCCAACTGATCCACCGTCTTCGCTAGGGCTCGGTTCTGTCGGATCATTCTCCTGGCCCCTCACATCTCGTCGTACTTTGTCATGCCACGAAAGAAGTTGTGGTATAGTGATCACGTGAGTTTCCGTCCAAGTGGTTAATGCCTCCGTATCGCCCCAGTCAAGGTCTCTCAGCTCCGTCGCTTGCTCAAGAGAGAGGTCTGCCATCATGGGAGTGCCCGGCGCCGAGGCCCCGCCACCTCCATTCTTCCCAATCTCCAGGGGTTTCTGGTAGTCCGCAACGGTACGACGTTCTTCACTCGGGCGAATGTCTTCACTGTTCACGTCACTCATGTGGACATCGTCTGGAGGGGGAGACGAGTGCTCAGTCGTCGTAAGGTCAACAATCTCCATAGTCGGGTCTTCCGTGGACCGAGCCTGCGCAGTGCTGCTAGGTCTGCGGTGAGTAAAGCGCAGACGAGTGTAGTGCCGCCCAGCATACAGGAGCACAATGGGAGTTTCCGATCCTGCTTTTGCAGCTAGACACGCCTTCTGTAGTGCCGAGATCCAGTCCTGTGGTTGCCCAATATCGTAGTTTCTCTCCTTAACCGATGCAAAGGTCTCCGACTGCTTGCTGACCATCGTCGGCTGGAAGATCTGATAGCTGGCCTGCTCCAGTCCCTGGGGTGCAACAACTACAAAAATTTCTCGTTCCAGAATTTTTGCCATCATTCTGAGCGTCACTTCGGTGCCCCAGTGGCGGCTATCGATGTACGCTGCGAGCTTCGATGTTGATCCGCAGATAGCGTGCATGTAGTCCTTCATGCCTTGGGCAGTTTGTGACTCCGTTAAACGAGTGTCGTTGCTAGTCAGACCTTCCTCCACTGAGCTGAGAATCGCTTCTCTGATATCGTGGGGGAACTCCTGCTCGAAGAAGTGGTTCGCTGCCGACCACATCCCCTCTTTAGCTTGTCGGTGATGACCTCAAGAGCTGTAACGCTGGCTTTGTCAGTGAAATACCGGTTGAGGAGAGCCATAGCGACTGCGTAGTATTGACATTCCCTGTTTTGGGCGTGGATACTTGCTCCAAGCCGCAGTCTTGGAGAACCTGTGTACCCGATACCTTCTGTGCGGCTACGGTGAACGAAGTGCATTGATCCAGTATCCCGTCGTCGTCCCGGATACGTTTCATCGTAATATGTTGGTCGATGAGCCGTTGGTGTTTTTCCATTGCTACAGTCTTCTGCCGGCGTTTACCTTTTATCTCATCAAGAGATGGAGCGTCCCGCTGTGGGTGCCGGTTGGGGCTTCGGCTCAGGTGACGCGCATGGCACTTGGTTTGCTGGCTGGGTGGACCCGATGGCCGCGACTACTGTTTCGAGGTGCTTGGCATCTCGTGACGAGCCGACTGAGCGCCATTCAGTAGTCGACTTACGTTGTTCCTGCGCCGTACCGGGCGCGAGCGACCCCGCCGCTGGCTTATCAGGTCGGGAGAGCAGTCGTACGGTGGCTGGCTGTGTCGTGGGGGTCCCGCCAGACTTCGGGAAGCCTGCTGCCTCATCAACCCAGTACTTCCTAAGCTTTGTAAAGCTCGTGATCGTGCTGACCTGCTGTGGGAGCTCTGCGACATCCCCTGTAGTCACCGATACGCAGTAGTGTTTCTTCCAGTAATCATCAGGTACGTTGCATTGGTTTCGAGTATGGCCGATAGCACCACATTTGAAGCATGGTGGTGCTCTCGAGCCACTCACGTAGTGCACAAGTATTTTTCTGCCTATCCAATCGATAAAGCGCTTGCCTTGAAGGAATGTCGGTCATAGCGAGCTCTTAAAAAACACGTCCCATGTATCCGTCTGGAGCGTGCGTTTTTTTTGTCGATGGTTCTTGCCAAGTCGTGTAGGAGCCGTCAAACTCACGTTGAATAAAGGCGTCTATCGCTGCTTCATCCAGATAGCGAGATACATTCAGTAGGCGGACGTGGTACCTTTCGCGTTGCTGCTCGTTCCGGATCCCATCCGCCCCAATCTGGCGAGCCCACACAGACGCCGCTCTTGTTGGAGTGTCCATAGTGTCGGCGAACACTGCAGGGTGCTCATTGTGGAGGAGTGCCCCGCGAAAGAGACGAACGCACCCGACACAGGCGATGGAAATACGCCGAGAGGGACGCCTGCAGACCGGAATGACAGGTTTCGACGCGGCGGAGAGTCGACAGGGGGATGGGCCGTGGGACATGACGTTGCGGCCTGATTTCTCTCGGAATCAGCCGGGCCTAATCGTTCGGCCAGGTCGCATGTCTATGCAGAATGCGCCGAGCCGAAAATGCGCCGAGCCAAAAATGCGCCGAGCCGAAATGCGCCGAGCAGAAATGCGCCGAGCGGAATGCGCCGAGCGGAAATGCGCCGACCCTAACCCCGCCGACTAGAATGCGTCGAGGTAAGATCTTGATTACGTTGCGCAAATCAGGTTGAAGAACGGTAGTGCAAGCACGACAGACGCAAGGATAGGCGTAGGGTGGTAGGTTTAGCAAGCACGAAGTAGGGAGTAGCCAGTAGCAAGGACATAGGATAGGGTAAGGACTCAGTCCCGAAATTTCTCTGAACCACAAAGACCTCCAGTCTTCCCTCCGGTTCCAGGGGAACCACCAAGCGCTGGCAAGCAGAGCCCCGATATCGCGCCCCCCCCCCCCACAGACCCGTGCTGAGATAAAGGCACGTTAAACGTATACTGTTTAGGGGCGCCCGATAACGCGCTGCTAGGCGAAGGACGCACTGGTCCGATAACCGCCGTGCAAAAGACCCCCCAGTGTAGGCCCGATAACGCCACACAAGCCCCAGGAAACGCCGGCCTGATAACGCCGCACGCCCGACGGGAACGCCAAGGCAACGCCGGCCCGATAACGCCGCACGCCCAAGGCTCGACGCCCTACGACAAGGAACAAGCGTCAACCAAGAACCCCCCCCCCCCCACTCTGAAGCCTGCGAAGACTTGGGCTCTATATTCGAAGATACGCTACTCCAACAACCGGGTAATTAATTGCTCGGCGCGACCGCGATCCAGACGCGCCGAGTTTGTGCGAGACCGGCTCCGCGAGATTTCTGCGAGGCCGCTACTCCACAATGGTGCCGCGACCCGGGAGTACTACTTCGAATGACGGGCCATCGATCCAAGAGGCATCGGAGGCAGGTGCGCCGTCGGTTGGAAGGTCACCGACGACAAGAGAGCACGGAGAAGGTCCTGTCGCGTCGTGGAGCTCTGAGGGGATCTTCACGACAGGCCATGGGGCCAGCGACGATCAGGAGGGCTACGAAGAACAGTTTGCTGTTCCCGATGTGGCTCCCAACGAGGGAGCCACGAAGGGCCGCGACGCAAGTCGCGGTCCTACCGGTCGGAAGCCTGCGAAGGCCGAAGACCAACAATCACCCACCGCCAAGCCAGCCACCAAGCGCAAGTCGTCCAAGAAGAAGAAAAAGAAGTTGCGCGCGCCGGACTCTGCGGACGTGTCGCTGTCCAAGCCGCAAGGCAAGGACACGGGACGCCAGTACACCGTTGAGGAAGTGCGATACGTTGTGGCCCGCACAGAGCTCTTCCGGTTGCTAGAGCAAGATCCCATCTTGGTCTTCCTCAAGCCCATGTTGATGAGCAACTTCACGGGCCCCTCAAGTCTTGGCTGCGTGCGATCCGCGTCGTGCAGGAGCCCTTGACGATTCTTGCGGGATCCACCAAGCAAGATGCGACGACCTCCGCGTCGGATCAAGACGCGACGAATCCGGCAACGGGCTTAGGACAGACTTCGACGACTACGCCGTCACCTCCGCCTCGATACCAGTCGAGTGTGGACTCCGACAGCAGCTTCGAGTCGCCCAAGCGTATGCCCATGGACCGGCCGCCGCGCGTCATTCAGATCTCCGCTGCGCTGGCGCCTCCGCGCGCCGAAGTCACGAAGCCCGCCGAGGGCGCGATCCCTAAGGCCCTGGAAGAGTCTCTCGTTAGGCTGATGCAGACGACGATAATGCGCGCACCGCGCGCCGAGACACCGGCCGCCCAGGCAGAGCCGGAGCGCTCAGCGACGGCGACGACGCGTCCCCAGAAGACAGCCGATGTCGCGATGGAGTCTGTGAGTTCGCGCTCTTCGTCGAGGTCTGGACCTCGACGCGACGTGGACGAGGACCCCGATGATCTGTTTGACTTGGACGTCGGGACGCCGAGGGCTGCAGCTGCGGTCTCAACGGCGACAGCCGGCGTCGGGCTCACGAGAGTTCGTCTCTCTGCTTTATCGGAGCTGAAAGAGTTCTCGGGACGCGACGCTGGCGAGGAGAAGGCTAGACTGTGGCTCAACCGTCTGAAGTCCGCCGCGCGGCGCGACGGGATGACCGGTGAAGAAGTGTGCGGCTTGTTCGGCGACCTGATGAGCGGCCCCGCACGCCAATGGTACCTTCAGCTCTCCAAGAAGGTGAAAAAGTCATGGTCCGAGCTGATGGAGCAGTTCCGCATCCAATACTGCGGCAAAGGTGTGTCGATGGCTAGCCGCTACTATCATGCGGCGCAACGCCCCGATGAGACCCCACTTGACTACTTGTACCGGTTCAACGTGGCAGGTCTGAGGGCCAACATCCCGTACGCCGAGGGCACGACTGAGGAAAAGCGCGAGCACGTCGAGCACTTCATCCGAACGCTGAACACTCAGGAGGCCGAACTCGCCTCGCGTCTCACTCTGATGGAGGTCAACGACTCCGAGGCGCTGGAGAAGAAACTGCGCGCCCGACAGCGTGGTCTGGCCCACCAGAAGAAGACCCTCTTTGGTTCGAACAAGTTCCGCCAAAAGGCGCCGACCCCGCCGGCTCAGCCGGCGCGCGCCGTACACGCGATTCACGTCGCGGCGGACGAATATGACTCGGGACGCGAAAGTCGCGATAGCGACGACCGCCAGTACGACCAAGATGAGAAAGACGAGGAACGCGCCAAGATGTTCGTCGCAGGCCAAGCCCCGCCGGGAGAACCGGCGCGTCGCAATTTCGATCCCGACGACTCGGCACGCGACCGCCCGCGGTGCCGCCACTGCGGCTCCCGTCGCCACGCCGAAGGAGACTGCTGGAAGTTGTTGACATGCCAGAAGTGTGGTGGCCAACACCCGACGGAGCGGTGCTTGAGGGTGTGCAAGGCCTGTGGAGACGTGCACGAAGCCGGAGAATGCCCGATGGAGGAATTCTTCAACCAATTGCGCCAGTGGTTCGACCCGCACAAGCACGCGGGAATGCTGCCGCCGGCCGCCGAAAAGATGTTAAACTAGGACGCTCGCTGGCTTGGAAACCAGTACGAGACGAGCGACCTGTTTCCGTCTATGCATATGTGACCAAGAAGTCGCGAGAGGTGGTTAGTGATATCCCGACTTCCCTGAATGATAATACATGTGAATCCAACCTGGAACGTACCACGCGAGAAAACGCGCCGCGAATCTCGGCGGTCCGACGTACGACGGACGACGAGTTTGCACGTGAACCACCCCTGGACGAGATCGACCTGCAACCGGGAGAGCGACGCGGATACTGGAAACAATACGCGCCGCGCAAGTGGTACAAGCAGGTCAAGATTCATGGGAAGCTGAACAACCGCCGTGCTGTGTTATTGCTCGACACAGGTGCCGAGGTGTCCATCTTGGACACCACCTTTGCTCGTGAGGTAGGCTGCCTGATCGACACGGAGATCACGCAAGAGTGTGTGGGAATTCGTGATGAGACATACTACACGGTGGGGAGAACCAGAGTCAAGATTACCTTGGCTGGGAACTTGGTGTACTACATGCACCTGTGGGTCGGCGACTTGGTCGGCCAGCACGCGATCTTAGGGATGAACTTCATGGTGCCCGCAGGAGTGCGCATCGACACCGCGGACGGCACGGCGTGTCTCCCCGACGAGGTTCACATCCAGATGATCGGTCGAAGACCGCTGTACGGGGCGCGGATGCACCCGGTGAACTTGAAGGCACCCGTGCAAGTGGAGCCAGGAGGCACACATGAAGTCCCGCTAAGGCCAGACCGGAACGCGCCGTTCCTGTGGGTAACACGAGCAGAGTCATGGGTGACTACCTATGTCAAAGGGAAGTTCGGAAGGAAAACTTACCTGCGCGTCACGAACGTCGGAGACGCAACGATAACCCTCGATGCGCATGAGACGCTTGGGTAGTGGACGCCGGCAGACGGCCAGCCCCGGAGCCGCGTGTATGTCCGGCTAGGCTCCACCCGGTATCAGCAGTGGCAAAACCTGGCCTACGGCGCGACGCGCGACGCGGAGGAGAACTGGATCCCCGCCGAGTTCGACGGGCCGATGACAGACCGCCCCTCATATCCAACGCCCAAGGCGATTCTGCGCCCGAGACCGAAGCAGCCTGAAGCGCGACGCGCTGTGACCCCAGTGGTGGCAGCGATCGCGGAAGCGCCAAAGGGAAGTGGGGAAGAGGCGGTGAGAGCCGAACCCGGCGCGCTACCGGTGGCGGCTGGGGATGCAACGGGAGAAGCGCCAGAATCAGGACTCGACGAGCCGAAATGCGACGAGCCAAACCTCGACGCGCCGAGACTCGACGTGTCGAAGCCGGATGAACAGGAAGAAGACGACGCGGTCCTTATCCATGAGGGATCAGACCTCTTCGCAGAGGATCTCGAATCCGATAGGCCGTGCTGCCGGATCTCTCGCTGACCGCCGAGGTGAATATCGAAGACTTGAAGGTTGGCGCGCCGACTGGACTCCCACCCGAAGAAGCTGCAAGACAAGAGTCGCGGCTCCGCCAGATCATCTGGAAGCGACGGAAGTGGTTGATCGGCAAGGGCAATGCCCTGCCGCCGGCCGCCCTGGGGGTGGTCTGCGACATTGACGTGGGAGACGCAAAACCCGTCGCACAGCGCGTCCGAAAAATCCCGCCGCAATTCCGAGAGAAGGTCGCCGACCTGATCAAGGGGCTGCTGAGCGCGAGAATGATCCAGAAGTCGAAGTCGCCGTGGGCGTCGCCCATCGTCGTGATCATAAAGAAAAACGGCGTGGACATCCGACTCTGCATCGATTACAGGCTCATCAACGGGCTGACGCAGCTGATGGTGTACCCCATGCCGCTCGTCAATGACTTGCTCGAGGACTTGGACGCGTACCTGTAGTACTGCTCCCTTGACATGGCAAGCGGTTTCTGGGTCGTCCCCATGACAGACCGGGCCCGGCTCATCTCAGCCTTCATCACGCCGATGGGCCTGTTCGAATGGCTGCGTATGCCGTTTGGCCTGTGCAACGCGCCGCAGATTTACCAACGCTTGATCGACAACGCGCTCTACGAATTCCTGAAGCTGTCTCCGGATGGCAGCACGCGGGACGTCTTTGAGGACGGTGAGCCGGTGAAGCCAGGTGTCCACTCCGTTCTGGGACGGAGGTCGTACATCGACGACATCCTCATTGGAGGCACGTCGTGGGATGATCTGTGCGAGAAGGTTGAGCGCTTGCTGGATGTCTGTGAACAGTGGCACTTGTCCATCAGTGTCGAGAAGAGCGAGTGGGGCATGTCCAAGGTCGGCTACCTGGACCATCGGGTCTCGGGACGCGGCCTCGAGGCGAAGCCGAAGAATCTGGAATCGCTGGTCGCGCTCGAGTTCCCGCGCACACTCAAGGGCCTGCAATCGTTCTTGGGTAGTCTCAACTACTACCACCGATTCATCGCCGACTTCGCCGTGTACGCTACCGCGCTGTACTCGCTGACGGAGGCCGACTTCGACGAGTACACCACACGACCAGGAGTCCGCGAGCAAGAGAAGTGGGTCCACGCGACGCGCGCCTTCGACACGCTCAAGGCAAATTTCGCCGAGACCGCGATGTTGAAGCACTTCGACGCGAATCGAGAGTCCGTCGTAATCGTGTATGCCAGCGACTGGGCTATCTCAGGGGTGCTCACGCAAGTCCACGATGGTGTGCACATGCCAGTGAAGTTCACCAGTCGCACGTTGAAGCCCAATGAGCTGAATTACAATGTCGTCGAGAAAGAGATATTGGCCATGTTGCGCGTCTTGAACGTGTGTTACACGATGTTAGTGGGGAGACCAGTCCGCGTCCTGACGCGCCACACGACACTCGCCTGGCTGTTCCGGTCCAAGGAACTGCAAGGCCGACTGTCGCAGTGGGCCGCGATTCTCTAGCCGTGGAGCTGGAGGTCTGCCGATCCGTGAAGGGGGAGGAGGAACTCCTCGGCGCACTGGCCGCGAGCATCACACCGCGAGCTTTCGTCGACGCGGCGCTGGAAGAGATCTCGCCGCGGAAGCGGGCAGCGAGAATCGCCGTCATACCCATTCCCGACGTGGTATCCGACGAAGTCTTGCACGTCTTGAGCTTCGATGGATCCGCTAAGGCGAAACGAGAGGGCGGTGCATACAGTGTTGTCTGGAAGCTGCCGGGCTGGGAAATCGCACGAGCCGCATCAGGCTACGCGACTGACCTTACGGTCAACGAGGCAGAATACCGAGGGCTGCTGCTAGACTGCTCTCTTCTCGAAGAACTTGAAGACGTCACGCGACTGATCGTGTGTGGAGACTAATCTCGTGGTCAGGCAAATGAGAGACGAGATGGACTGCAAGTCACCCGGGCTGAAGCTGCTGCGGCAAAAGACTCGGAATGCGCTCCAGGCATGGCCACGCCACGAACTCTTCCATGTGCGACGAGACGGGAACGCGAGTGCCGACATGTTGGCGGGACAGGCCCTGTAACGTCAAGGAGGCCGCAGCGTACACAGTCCCGAAGAGATCCGAGACCTGAAGACGCTGAATCGCTTGGAAGAGATCATCCGACCGCGGGCGGCAAGTCCCGCTGCAGAGCCCCCGACGAGCCCCGACGCGGAAAACCTCGGCGCGAAAAAACTCGACGCGAAAATTCTAGACGAGGTAAACTGCGACGCGAACGACCCAGCCGAAGAAGTCAGGAACGCGGGACGCGAGATAGCACAAGTCCTCGCCGTCACGACGCGCTCGGCTGCTGCACGCTCCGCCACACATGGAGGCCGATCTCCGGAAGTTCTGGAAGAGCTGGTCGTACAGCGGCTGCGCCTGGACCGTATCCGCATCGCCCAAGACGAAGAAGTCTGGATCGCCAACCTCAAGAAGTATCTCCGGGGCGATGTCGGAGAGCTATCTCGGCGCGAGGTGAAGAGCTGTCAGAAGCTGGCGCCGCAGTACGAGGAGGGCGAGGGTGGTCTGCTGTACTACCAGCCGAGAAGCGACGAGTCCGCCGAGGATCGCGACGCGCTGATGAAATTGGTGATCCCGGAGACCCTCCGAGAAGATGTGCTCCACCACTATCACTCGAGCTTGGAAGGCGGACATCAGGGAGTAGGCCGCACGTACCAACGCGTAAGACGACACTTCCACTGGCTGGGGATCTGCAAGAGCGTCCAGCGTTACGTTGGCGAATGCACCAACTGCGAGACCGGGAAGGGTCGGCCGACCATCCAAGGCGAGTCGCCGGCCAACATAGTCGCGACGTATCCCTTCCAGGTCATTGCAATGGACCACATCCCGTCACTACCAGCGTCCTACAAAGGCAACACGGAGCTGTTAGTCTGGGTGGACCTCTTCACAGGGTTCGTCATAGTTAAAGCGAACGCGTCACGAACCGCGCAAACGGTGGCAGAGGCGTACGAGGAAGCCGTGTTCAGGCGCTTCGGCGCGAGCGAGGCTATCCGCCACGATCGCGAGCCCGGTTTCATGTCCGATTTCTTCAAGGCGCTCAACAAGCTCATGGGCCAGCGTCAGCGGGCGACGCTCGCTTACCGTCCTCAGGCGAATGGCGCTGCAGAGCGCATGGTGCAGACGGTTACAAGAGCGATTAAGATGTACATCGCGGACGTAAACCAACGCGACTGGGACGAGTACGCCGAGCGTCTTACCTTCGCGCTAAACACGTCTCATGACCGGACGAGGAACGAAACCCCGTTCTTCTTGGTGCACGGCTGGGACCCTAGGTCGACGCTGGAAGCGACACTGGCCGTCGGGAACACGTCAACCCGGGACGCCGAGGCAAGACGCTGGAGGCTCCGCATCGAGCGACACTAGAAAGTGGCAAGGGCACAAGCATTGCAGTTAATACGTGAAGCCGTCGAGGAGAGAGCACGTCGGCAGAATGAAACCGCGACGCAACACGAGATCGCGACGGGCTTACAAGTGTGGCTGTACCTGGATAGGGTGAAGCCGGGCTACGCGCGCAAGCTTGCGCACATGTGGCACGGCCCCTTCCGCGTCGCCGAGATGGTCGGCGCGTACGCAGTCCGCCTCGAGACGACGGGCACGCCCTATCAGCTCTACCCCGTCGTCCACATCTCCAAGCTGAAACCCGTCCGGGAATTCCCGTCGCGTCCCGCGACGCAGTTGACGGTGCCAGCCGAGGAACGCTTCGACTTTGACGAGGAACGCTTGCCGGCGGACAGCTGGGAAGCCACGCGCGAGCTGGACGACGACGTCTACGAGGTCGAGAAGCTCGTGAACGTGCGCGAAGGCCGCGCCACCCGATACGGCCGAACGCGACGCGAGTTCGAGGTGAAGTGGAAGGGGTATCCGGACACGACGTGGGTCGACGAACTCGACCTTAACTGCGGCGGGCTCCTGTACGACTTCCTGCGAGAGCGCACGGGACGCAACCGGTTCGAGGCGATGCAGTCGCACGAGAGCGTGGAGGCGACGGGCTCAGGAGGGTGAGCGCCCACGGGTGCGACTAAGTCGGCAAGGGGGCTGCCGACGGGTGAATTGGTGGAGGACCCCGACTCTGGGAATGGCCGGAGCGGGAGGATTGGATGAGGGAAGTGTGGGGGACCAGCCTGTTGCTGAAGATGGGACGACGGAGGGTCGTCTCATAAAAAAGATGTGAAGAAGTGGAAAGAAACAAGAGGAAAATCAAAGGGCTGCCTGTTGACGTTATGGCTACGACGACTACGGCTATGACGACTGCGCGCTACGGAGGTTACCAACCAAGACGGCAGACCGGGCTCACACTTGCGGGATGAACTTACCAGCGAGACGAGGAACTCGGTACGCAGGGTGACTTCGCGCAACGCGACAGCGCACGTTAGCGTCCATCTCTGCCACGGTGAGCGGCGTCCTGAAGAAGCGACGCCAAGGCTCCTGTGTGTCGACGTCGTCGAGCGCCGCTTGCAGCGACGCATGGTGGAAGCCGGGATACCAGCGTCCGATCCGGGAGTGCGCGGGCGGGAAGTGAAGAACCATGGGGTCCAGCAGAAGATCCGCGTCGGCAAGTCCACGCCGGAATAACTCGACTACCAATTGCAACACACTGTTGAGGTGAGTGCCGGCGTGAGAACGACGCGAATTGCGCGCGGTGCGCCACCGACTCCACGCGGCGCCTTGCACGAGGAGCTCGTGAGTGGACTCCCAATAAGCTTGGGCCCAGCTCTCAACGTGACTACGGAGTCGGCGCAGGAACGGCCGGAAGGCCGCGTTGTCCGACGCGAAGAGAAGCGCCTCGACAGTCTGGGCCAGATAGCGCCACGGTCGAGTCGCGTACAACGCCTCGACGTTGTCCGGAGTAACCAGCGCCTGATTCCACTGCGCGGGCTCGGGGGGAGGCTGCCGCGGGATGACCCAGCCGCGCGGCGGCAGGAACAAGTTCCGCAATTCCTGCGCCGTGACCAAGTGAAGCCGGAAACGCCGGATCCGTCTTGGCCATGGAGCATAGCGGGATTGCTGCCATCCAGACGGCGATCCGGCGGGTGGGATCACGGGACCGAAGAACGGCGCCGGGAGAATATTCCCCGCTGGGCCGCTGGATGTGGAACTGGATGCCGAGCTCCGAGACGAGGTCGAGGACGACGATTCGTCGCCGCTGGAGCTGCCTGAGTCACCCGGACCGCGCCCCGACTGCGTTACAGACGCCGAACTCCCGGGAGGTGGCGAACTGGTTGATCGGGTAGATCGCGCCGAGCAGCGCGAAGCTGAAGACCCAAACGAACGCGTTGACGACGCCGAAGGCGAACGTGAACGAGAACGCCGCGGAGAAGGTGCTGGAGAAGGCGAACGAGAGTGCGCCGGAGAACGCGATCGCGAACGTCGAGGAGAATGCGCCGACGAGAGAGAGCGCGTTCTGTGACGCCGCAAACGCCGACGCTTGACCTTCGGCCGCTGAACCGGAGAGTCGCTATCCGACGACTCTGACCCGAAGAGTGCTGCGCCCGCGCGCGCCTGCGCCGCGGCGGCCGCCGCGGCTGATGAGGACGTAGCCGGCGACGTCTGCGCGGCCGCACTATCCGACGCGGCCGTGTCTGCCACAGTGGAGGGCCTCTGACTTCGGCGCCGAGGGGTGGAACGGATCTACCGCGTCGTGGGCGGCGGTGACCCGAAGCGGAACGCGCGGGGGACGCCGGAGCCGAAGGGACCCCCGTCGGAGACGAAGAAGCACTGGAGGCAGCCGAATGCGTTCCAGCGAAGTCGACCCGGCCGGAACGGATACGGCGGACGCGGCTGAAGATGTCGCTGGGCCAGGAACGGCTGGAGGTAGCGGGACGGAGGCGTTCACCTCGGCGGTGAACGTTGCCTCGAGGTGACGGACCAAGTGGGCGGTATTGATCTGCCCGCCGACCGACGCGACAATACCAGCAAGACGGCTGGCGATTTATCCTTCCCGCCGGAGTATAGCTCCGGCACCGTCGTATCAAGCCGTGACTGGCTGGGACCCTTCCTTTCTGAGGGCCTGCGAGGTATATTTGCGTGTGAGAGCGTGCTAGCCTGTGCTCGTGGCTAGTGACGCTGGGTTTCCGTCAGTTGGCTAAGCGGAAACACGGTGCACAGAGGAAACATCAACCCGGTGCAAGGGAAAGTTCCTGGGCCTTCAGGTTCTAACCCTAACAAGCTTATTGAGTCTTCGGGCTTAGTGAGTGTTGTTGGTGGGGAAGTGTGCCGATATATATTTTAGCGCGTGTTCCTACGCGACAACTGGTGCCGGGACCCGGGATTGGTGTGACCTTCTGTGTCTCGTGCTACTGCAGGTCAACTGACTTTACGAGCAACAACTGAGAAGAAGAACAAGAACAAGAAGACGAAGATGGCGAAAGGATCTCAATCGGCGGTATCAGCAACTCCGATGAAGTCCGGCGGAACGCGTGGCGACGACTCGACGGCGGCCCTGATCACGCCGCAGCTCGACCCGATTGCTGAGCGTCACGTCAGCTTCGACGAGTCGATGACTGGATCCGACGCCAAGAATGAGGAGATGGATGAAGAATACGACGATTACCTGGAGGAGAAGGCGCCTGCGCCAGCGGTGGTGACACCCGAGACTCCGGAAGATGCAGTGATGTCTGCGGAACGCAGCGGAGGCTCGCGCTCTCTGGCGCGAAGTCTCGCGAGCGAGTTGGAGGACGACGCGCCCCCCGTCTCGCGCAACCTCGCGGACGAACTGGATAATGTGGATGGCCCTGAGCCAGCGTATGATGACATGGAAGAGTTTGAAGGCAATGCCGACGACTCAAGATCGCCGGTGCTGATGACTCAAGTAACCGAGCAAACCTCGGGCAACCGGCCGCCGATGAATGGAGACACCCCGGCGGCCAACAAGGTACTCGGCCGATGCTTTGAGGCAATTCGTGCGAGCGAATGGGGCCGACTCTTCGAGCCGCGCATGATCCGCCAAGCTGTGTGGGCCGATCTGAGCCACGAGTTGGCGCGACCGGTCAATGCGGTCACTGTCGAGCAGGTGGCGAAGGACACGGTGACGTTCCTGAAAGCGTTGGGTCTTCGGCCCACGCTTGCACCGTCGCCGTCGACTCTAGAGAGTTTCCTGCCCGCGGAGGCCGGAGCCGAGCTCTGGCAATGGAAGAAGAAGCTGTGTACAGCCTTCGGGGTGACCCCCTTCATCTTGGACCAGACGAAGGCAACTCGCACCAACGAGGGTGGCGCTGATCCAGCGCGCGTCCCGCTCCCACGAACCCCGAAGAAGACTGAGCGCGGTAATTCGGCCCAGCCAGCAACTGGAGGAGTGTTCAGTGCGTCAGGCGGACGATCTCCGTACTTTCAAGGATCCCACATGGTCACTCCACCCGCGACGACTCGTAGCGAACGAGTTCCACGGGGTGCCGAAGACTCGAAAGTGACCGGGAGCAGTCTACGAAGCGCTGGACGGAGCTCAAGTCGCAAATCCCGCTATGCCGACGACTCATCTGATGACGACGGTGACTTCACGGGAGACGGTGGTGCACAGATGGACGAATATCTGCGACAGATCCGGCGAGACAGTGAACCCGACGCCGAGGCTCCAGGTAGCGATGCATCGACCTCTGGGGCAGATCCCGACGTTCTCGGGCACTCGCAACAAGAGCGAGAACTCGATGCAGTGGCTGCGCGCGTTCGTGTATGAGATGAAAGGTACACACGCGCCGCCCAACGAATGGTACATGTCCTTCGAGCTCCGCCTGAGAGACGGCGCGGTGCACTGGCACCAACAACTGACCAAGAAGACCAAGCGAACCTGGACTCTGTTGAGCGAAGCCTTCATCCGCTACTACTGCTCCCAGTTCCGCCAGTCAGCGGAAACCCGGTACTACTCGGCCAAGCGCGACGACAAGGAACACGTATGCGACTACCTGAACCGACTCAACGGCTACGCTCGCAACGCAGGCGTCCAGTTCGAGAACGGCGGTCGCAAAGCGAAGGACCACGTCAAGCGCTTCCTAGAGACCTGTGGCGATCGTATGCTGGAGAGACGACTTGCTCCTCTGCGAATCAAGGACATCCACGAGCTGGAAGAGATGATCATCGAAATGCTGAAGGTTGAGGAGCGACAGAGTTCACGAGAGTCTTCGGGGCCGCGATCCAAAGTTCGAGAACCGTCTCACCGACGTGATGGCAGGCGTCCCGATGACTCGCGTCGCCGGGATGACCGACGCCGGCAGGACGCACGAGATGGATACCGTCGCGATGACTCACGGAATAGCCTCAGCCGTGGGGATCGGCGCGAACGAGATTATGAGCGCCGTCGCGATGACTCCAGGAACGTTCCTCGCGTAACCCTGGCAGACGCGTCGGTGGAAGACATTGTCGCGGAACTGCAAGGACGGGACGCCAGGAGCGCCTCTGCAGGGCGCGACATCGCGCAACAGCGGTTCAACGGTGATAGTGACAGCGACGCCGCCAGCAATTACGGCTCCGACGACTCGTGGTGCTCCGACGAGGGCGGACTCGATGGTTACTCGTCGGACGGCAGTGACCACTACGTGGCTGCAGCGAACGAGAGTGAACGACGCGCGGCAGCCGACGGCACGTACGCCAGATCCGACAATCGGCCTCCTCGACGCGATCAGAGTGGTCGGGAACCCAGCCGGGACAACCGATACCAGAGCCGGGATGGCCGGGACAATCGGAGGACGACGCGTCCCCCGTCTCGCGCAACCTCGCGGACGAACTGGATAATGTGGATGGCCCTGAGCCAGCGTATGATGACATGGAAGAGTTTGAAGGCAATGCCGACGACTCAAGATCGCCGGTGCTGATGACTCAAGTAACCGAGCAAACCTCGGGCAACCGGCCGCCGATGAATGGAGACACCCCGGCGGCCAACAAGGTACTCGGCCGATGCTTTGAGGCAATTCGTGCGAGCGAATGGGGCCGACTCTTCGAGCCGCGCATGATCCGCCAAGCTGTGTGGGCCGATCTGAGCCACGAGTTGGTGCGACCGGTCAATGCGGTCACTGTCGAGCAGGTGGCGAAGGACACGGTGACGTTCCTGAAAGCGTTGGGTCTTCGGCCCACGCTTGCACCGTCGCCGTCGACTCTAGAGAGTTTCCTGCCCGCGGAGGCCGGAGCCGAGCTCTGGCAATGGAAGAAGAAGCTGTGTACAGCCTTCGGGGTGACCCCCTTCATCTTGGACCAGACGAAGGCAACTCGCACCAACGAGGGTGGCGCTGATCCAGCGCGCGTCCCGCTCCCACGAACCCCGAAGAAGACTGAGCGCGGTAATTCGGCCCAGCCAGCAACTGGAGGAGTGTTCAGTGCGTCAGGCGGACGATCTCCGTACTTTCAAGGATCCCACATGGTCACTCCACCCGCGACGACTCGTAGCGAACGAGTTCCACGGGGTGCCGAAGACTCGAAAGTGACCGGGAGCAGTCTACGAAGCGCTGGACGGAGCTCAAGTCGCAAATCCCGCTATGCCGACGACTCATCTGATGACGACGGTGACTTCACGGGAGACGGTGGTGCACAGATGGACGAATATCTGCGACAGATCCGGCGAGACAGTGAACCCGACGCCGAGGCTCCAGGTAGCGATGCATCGACCTCTGGGGCAGATCCCGACGTTCTCGGGCACTCGCAACAAGAGCGAGAACTCGATGCAGTGGCTGCGCGCGTTCGTGTATGAGATGAAAGGTACACACGCGCCGCCCAACGAATGGTACATGTCCTTCGAGCTCCGCCTGAGAGACGGCGCGGTGCACTGGCACCAACAACTGACCAAGAAGACCAAGCGAACCTGGACTCTGTTGAGCGAAGCCTTCATCCGCTACTACTGCTCCCAGTTCCGCCAGTCAGCGGAAACCCGGTACTACTCGGCCAAGCGCGACGACAAGGAACACGTATGCGACTACCTGAACCGACTCAACGGCTACGCTCGCAACGCAGGCGTCCAGTTCGAGAACGGCGGTCGCAAAGCGAAGGACCACGTCAAGCGCTTCCTAGAGACCTGTGGCGATCGTATGCTGGAGAGACGACTTGCTCCTCTGCGAATCAAGGACATCCACGAGCTGGAAGAGATGATCATCGAAATGCTGAAGGTTGAGGAGCGACAGAGTTCACGAGAGTCTTCGGGGCCGCGATCCAAAGTTCGAGAACCGTCTCACCGACGTGATGACAGTCGTCCCGATGACTCGCGTCGCCGGGATGACCGACGCCGGCAGGACGCACGAGATGGATACCGTCGCGATGACTCACGGAATAGCCTCAGCCGTGGGGATCGGCGCGAACGAGATTATGAGCGCCGTCGCGATGACTCCAGGAACGTTCCTCGCGTAACCCTGGCAGACGCGTCGGTGGAAGACATTGTCGCGGAACTGCAAGGACGGGACGCCAGGAGCGCCTCTGCAGGGCGCGACATCGCGCAACAGCGGTTCAAAGGTGATAGTGACAGCGACGCCGCCAGCAATTACGGCTCCGACGACTCGTGCTGCTCCGACGAGGGCGGACTCACGACGCGCGGCAGCCGACGGCACGTACGCCAGATCCGACAACCGGCCTTCTCGACGCGATCAGAGTGGTCGGGAACCCAGCCGGGACAACCGATACCAGAGCCGGGATGGCCGGGACAATCGACGACGCCAGTACGGTCCTTGTGCAGCCTGTGGCTGTCTCTCGCACTCCGCCCACTTCTGCAACCGGCTTTGCAAGTTGTGCAAGCAAGTGCACGACGCAGGCCGGTGCGAAGTCTTCCAAGAACTCACCAAGCTCGTCCGCAACAAGGTGGACAAGAAGGACCTCACTCCTGAGCTCCAGAACCTCCTCTTCACGGAACATTTAAACTAGGCAGCCCGCCAACTGAAACTGGGTTGGTCCCAATCGGGCTGCCACAGTTAGCCGAGTCTGCAGTCGAAGCGGAGTGCATCTACGCTTTTGTGGGCAAGTGCGAATGGCCGGATGAAGGACGAGGTACATGGGTGAACGCGACGGAATTTGAAAAGGAGAGAGGCGAAAGCCTCGGTGGAGGTGAATTGAGTGAGAAGAATGAAGACGAAGTGATTGGAGACACTGCCGAAGACTGGGTGACAAGTGCAGTGCAGGAAACATCGCGCCGACGACTCGACATCGTGGTCCGGCTCTTACCCGGAGAGCGTATGGGATGGTGATCGGCGCAGAAATTTGATCGACGGGTACGGATGAGAACTCTGGTGAACGGAGCTGTCGACGACTCGCGGACGCGGATCTTACTGGACACTGGAGCGAATGTTAGTGTCATCTCCGAAAGGTACACCAAGCGGTTGAGACTCAGGGACATCCCCGACCATGGACGGTGTATGGAAGTCCAGGGAATCACCAAGGGCAAGGCGGCGACGACTCGGAGGACGTCGGTGAAGATTACGCTTGGATGGGAACGTGTTTACGTTTTCGAGGTGTGGATTATAGACCATAACGCTGGAGTCGACGTGGTGCTGGGCACCGACTTCATGATCCCAGCTGGTATCCGGCTTGATCTCTTCAATGCGGCTGCCAAGCTCCCGGATGAAGTGATGATCCCGCTGATCAAGACGCAAAATATGGTCGACGAGGCTGAAGGGGTGCACGTCAACGGAGGCCCGGCCGTCGTGCTACAGATACCCGGCCGTGAATGGAAGGAGTTCCGGTTGCAACGAAAGCGGCCGTCCCCGATGACTCACGTACCGTGGATCCGCCGGACTACCAAGCTCATCCCTACCGTGACAAAGCGTAACAAGGGACAACTGCTGCGGATTCGCGTAACGAACATCGACACACGGCTCACGATCTGTCCGGCTCACACGACTTTCGTGGTGTGGGTCCCAGTGGGGTCGCTGCCGAAGACTGAAGGATATGTGCGACTCGACTCCGACAAGTATCGGGAATGGCAAGTCCTAGCCTACGAAGCGGTGTGTGACAAGACGCTGCTTAAGTGGGAAGCCGAGCTTTACGCTCAGTGGTTAGCCAGCCAACCATCCGCAGTGGACCGACCCGAGTACCCTACGCCAACCGGGTTACTCCAACGGCCGCAAGAGGACCCCCAGGATGACCTGAGTTCGGAGTCGTCCGACAGCGACGGGGGTGAAGGCCATGACGGCGTGCCAGTGGACAATGACCCAGCACCAGCAGCAGAAGTTGCGCAACGGGTAATTGCGGTTGCCGATGACTCAACAGGGGTGACACTCGATCCCCGAGCCGAAGCAACCATCTGCAAAACGCCTCCGTGTCCAGCGGGACCACCTGAGTCGTCGGGAACCATCGCGGGTGAATCTATGGAGTACGGAGATGCCGGTGGCGAAGTCCCGACGACTCCACCTCCCTCGGACGCGAACGTCGAGACCGGTTTGGCGCGACTTGAACATGCGTTCATGTGTGTCTTACGAGTCATGAACACGGAAGGTACAGAGACCGCAACAGGCGACGCCGCTGACTCGTTCGAGCACCTCGCAGCCGACATTGGATTGGAAGACTATGCCCACGAGCTGGCGTTCCTCCCCGACTTGTCGGAAGCAGTCACGACGACCCTGGACTACGATGCGGCCAATGTGCGGAACCCCGAGTTGTCGGCAAAGCGACAAGACGATCTGATCAAGGTGCTCAAGAACCACGAGCAGATCATGATCACAAGTGGTAATGCGTTACCACCGCCGGCGTATGGAGTGGCCTGTGACATATATGTGCAAGGGCACGCTCCGATCAAGCAGCGAGCCCGGCGTATACCGCTACGGCATCTCAAGAAGTTGTACGAGCTGCTGAAAGGGTTGCTCAAGGCCGGACTGGTGTCGTTCTCGGACAGCCCGTGGGCATCGCCGATAGTCATCGTTCTGAAAAAGAACGGGATTGACATTCGACTATGTATTGACTACAAGCTGGTCAACGCCATCACGGCGATCATGGAATACGCAATGCCGCTCGTCGACGATTTGTTGACCGACCTGGAAGCCTATCTCTGGTTTTGTTCACTGGACGCCGCGAGCGGTTTCTGGGCCATTATGATGACGCTGCGAGCTCGCAAGATCTCGGCCTTCGTCTGCCCTCTTGGACATTTTGAGTGGCTTCGTATGCCATTCGGCCTTAAGAACGCGCTGTGGGGACATGTCCAGCCGAAGGGCGGCTGGAAGGCCTTTGCGGAACGAATGAGAGCTGCCGAAGCCGATTCAGCACGTCTCCGACGACTCGAGTCATCGGGACACCTGCAGGACCCTTCCGCGACGACACGCACGAAGTTTGCAGCCGCTCTCGACGACTCGCAGGAGCTAGACCCTGTATTGCAGCTTATCAACAGCCCCGACGCAGACATGTTTTCAACGAACGAGCCCGACGAGTCGTCGCTGGTCCCGGTGTTCGACCGACGATCGTTTGTCGACGACATATGTTTTGGCGGTGAGAGCTTTGAAGACTGCCTCGCCACGCTGGACCGGCTCTTGAGTCGATTCGAGGAATGCCGGATCAGCGTCAGCTTCACCAAGAGTATTTTTGTCCAAGGACGGGTCGATTTCCTATCCCACGAGATCTCGCGAGATAGAATGAGAGCAGATCCCAAGAAACTGGATGCAATCACGAAGCTGTCATTCCCTCGTACGAAAAAGGGCATGCAGTCGTTCCTCGGGGCGCTGAACTATTACAGCCGGTTTATTCAAGACTTCGCGGTCTACGGAGCTGCGCTGTACCAGCTCAAGGAGGACGACTTCTTGCCCGGGGGTGACCTCGCTGCAGCTCGACGCAGCTTCCAGACGCTTCAGCAGAAGGTTGCAGCAGCGCCGATACTTCGACACTTCGACAAGAAGAAGGATGTGCATGTGATGCTGTATGCAAACAAGTGGGCACTCAGCTCAACTTTGCTCCAGATGCACGACGCCAAATTGCACCCCGTGCGATTCTGTGGTCGCGTCTTGAAGGATGCGGAAATGAACTACCATCCTGCCGAGAAGGAGGTGCTGGCGCTGCTCCAGCTCCTGAAGACTTGCTATACCCAGCTCGCAAAACGGACGATCCGAGTGTACACGCGGTTCTCTACATTGGAATGGATCACCAAGTCCAAGTCACTCTTCGGGAGAGCGGTGCAATTCGCGGTATTGCTTTCCCCGTGGCACCTGATCGTCCAACGCATGAAGGAGAAAGGCTGCGTGTTTTCCCAACTGCTCCAGTCGACGGTGACCAACTTTGTTGATCTCGATGACTCGCTAGACCTGGTTGCTCCGCCGACGAAAGGCTCGCCGACGACTCGGATGGACCCCAACCTCCTGTACGCGCGTCTCCCGATGACTCACACGGGGTTTGTGGTCTCCTTCGACGGTTCAGCGAAGACTGAGAAGTATGGAGCTTCTATGGCAGTTGCTCCTGGATCGTGTGGCGCCTACCCGAGTGGCAAATAGTGATTGCAGCTAGCGCTTACCTCGAGAAGACGACGGTGAACCTCGCCGAGTACATGGGAATGACCAACGGAGTGCTTGCGGCTTTGGACCATGGCGCCGAAGACCTAGTCATCGTTGGTGACTCGAGGCTCACGATACAGCAATCCCTAGGGGTGATCGCATGCCGGAAGGAATCGCTGATGACCCAGCTGAGTCGCCACAAGGAGATCACGGCACGACTGCGGTCAGTAAAGTACTTGCACGTGGTTCGAGAATTTAACGCGGCCGCCGACTCGTTGGCTTCGGAAACACTCGAATCCAAGATGTCGAAGGTGGTCCTGGGTGAAAGTCGGAAGGCGGAACTGCGCAGTCTAAACCGCATTCAAGAAGTGATCTACGAGCCGACACCAGAAGACTAGACGGTGCAAAACCATGTTCCTGGAGGCTCTATTCAAACTGTGGAAGGCTACGACGTCGCCAACCGCAGGACATACGCGGATTTCGTGCGCGAAGAGCCCTTCAGGATCATGGCGATGACTCGCTCGCAGGCTAAATCGAAGAAGAAACAAGTCCGATTCGTAGAAGACAGCGCCGATAAAACGCGACCCAAGCCGACGACTGGAGCCGCCAAGTCGCAGGAAGAGGAGCCACCGCGAGAAGAGACTCAAGCACCGCCCGCACAGCCGAACGCAGAAGACATTGACCCAGTCGAAGTTCAAGCGGAGAGGCGACGACGTATAGCAACCGCCCAGGACGAAGAACTACGGTGGGCAAACCTGAAAACAGTCCTCCGAGGCGAAGTCGAGAAGCTTGGATATAGGGCTGCGAGGGATGCCTGGAAAATCGCGGACAAGCTCATTTTGTCCGATGACGATGTGCTCTACAACGTGACTCCGAGTCATCGAGACAAGCCTGGTGAGCAAGAGGAGATCACGCTGCGTCTAGTGGTACCCACCACGATGATTCAAGAGGTCTTGCAGAACTGCCATGACTCGCTAGAAGGCGGGCACCAAGGGGTAGTGCGAACCTACCAGCGAGCCAAGCGGGATTACTATTGGTTCGGTCTCTATACGGATGTCGAGAAGCACGTCAAGTCATGTCCGGACTGCAGCACCAGCAAAAGCCGACCCCAGTTGCGAGGATACTCTCCAGGCAACGTGTTGGCTGAGCGACCACTTCAGATCGTGTCCATGGACTTCGTGATACCACTCCCGATGACTCGGAGAGGCAACACGGCTCTCCTCCTGTTCCAATGTGCTTTCACGGGATTTGTGATCGCCAAGGCAATGTCCGACACGACAGCACTCAAAGTGGCCCAGGCTTTCGAAGAATGCATCTACCGACGATTTGGAGCACCTTCTTTGGTCAGACACGACCGGGACCCTCGTTTTATGAGCGAGGTGTTCCAGGCCTTTGCTGAAATGATGCAGTCAAGGTCGCGAGCGACGCTGAGTTATCGGCCTCAAGCCAACGGACAGCAAGAGCGGTCGGTGAAGACTGTGATTCAATCTGTGAGAGTGTACGCCGAAGACCCACTTCTGCAAGACTGGGACGAGATCGTGGAGCGTCTAGTCTTCGCGATCAATAACTCGCAGGACACGACGCGGAAGGAAACCCCATTCTTCCTCGTCCACGGATGGGACGCTCAGTCGACGCTGAAGGCGATGTCGTCTTCGCTTCGCAGTGGCATGGGCAGACAGTCGGACGCGCTAACCTGGCGACGCGAGGTCAATCGACAACACCAGATTGCAATCGAGATGGCCAATGAGTATCAAGCCACCGAGAAAGCCCGCAGAGCACGCGAACACAACGAAGCACTGAGCCGGAAGGAGAAGGCAGCGGTCCCGACGACTGGCAGGAACGAGTCGCCGACAACGTCGCCAACCAATCAAACCACAGGTTCGGACCCAGCGAGCAATGTGACAAAGTCTCTTTTCGAACCAGGCAGCCGCGTATGGTTGTACATGGAGCGCGTCAAGCCCAGGTTAACGAAGAAGCTGGCTCATCGATGGCACGGCCCGTTCCGGATCAAGAAAAAGGTCGAAGAGTACGCCTACGAGCTCGATCTGCCGAACCGAAGTGGTTATCGGTTTTACCCGGTAGTCCATGTCTCGCGGTTGAAGGCGGTGAACGAATTCGAAGACCGCCCGAAGACTCAAGGCTGGACTTTGATGAGGAATTACTCCCCGAAGACAGCTGGGAGCCCGACAGTCTTGCTGGTGAGAGCGAAGTTCTTGAGATTTTGGATGATCGGATGCCCATGTCAACAAGAACAGGGCGCTCGGTGCGTGAATTCAAGATCAAGTGGGCGGACCAACACGAGCCCACGTGGGAGCCGGTGACGCACCTCTCCTGTGGAGGCCTTCTCTACGACTACTTGAGGCGCAAGCGAAGTGAACAACGTCTGCAGATGGTGCAAGTCGCGGATGAAGATTAGAGCTCGCCCGCGACGACTCGAAGACGATGAACTACGCCTGGGGCAACGCAGCCCAGGAGGGTAGACGAAATTGGCTACTGCGGACGATTGTGACCTGCACCTGGGGCAATGCAGCCCAGCCATGCAGATGAAAACGACTACTGCAGATGATTTGCATGATTTTTTATATTTTGGAAACTGGACGTGACGACTTGGAAGAAGAATCAAGAAACTAAAGACTCCAGCTGAACCACTGACTACGACTACGAAAACTCAAGAAGCTTGGGGGAAGGAACACCGGCACTCGAAGACTCACTGCTCGTCGGTGCCGTCCTCGCAAGCAATGTCCTGCGACTCAGCAGAAGCCGCCACCTGTGCCAACACTTGGAGGTGATCCGAGTTGTCGGGAACCACGGGAACAGCAGCTGCTGCAGCCGAAGGTTCGCTTGCAGCAGGACCCGAAGACTCGTCCGGAGTTGCAGCAGGTTCGCGGAAGCCAGCATCCCATCCGACGGCAATCTGGCTTGGCTTGAGTTCAGGAGAGACGACAATAGGACGACCGACCTCTTCACGCGTGGTGTCCGCAGGAACGAACATCGGGAACTGCGGGTTGCAAGGGAAGAAAGTCGTGTTGTACGGGTGCTGAGCGGGGACATTCATCCAGCCATTGCGCCACGGCTCTGCTGCGTCCAACGCCGGGATTTCGCTGAGCCAGTCAAGAGTCTTGGGCAACCAGATCAGATTGTCGAACGGGCAACCGAGCATGGACGGCTCGAAGAGAGCTTCGGCGTGGAGCACAGCAAACTTCGGCTCCTTGCTGACAAACCACCTCCAGACTTGGTAAATAATCTTGGCACGGAACCGGTCCCAGCGCTTGGTCCGCTCGTCAGCATACAGCGACCACTCGGCCTTGGCTTCGTCCAATTCAGCGCGAGTCTTCGCCTTCAGCTCAGGCGACCAATCGTTCTCCTCCAGTTCACGGCTTGCCATCCGGAAGCAGTTCTCCACAGCCAGACCAGGAATCCAGTGAAGACGCTCCCAATTCGAGAAACCCAAGTCAACGTCGTCTGGATGCCCGTACCCTCGAAAGTTACTCCAATACCCGTTGACTCGAGTCAACGGGGGTGCACGCTGAAAGACCTTGCCGGAAGAGTCAAATCCATGCGTGTCGAACAAGCACGCGTGTTCCGGAAAACGTTGCCGGAGCCTCTGCCACGGGTGATTGGGATCCATGAAGTTCTTGAACGCCCTGAGTCCCGCAGCCGTGACAGCAACTCGAGCATGCTCGGGCAGAGCAGGGGGATACTGGAAATTCATAATCTGGATCCAGCACTCAGAAGCACCAGGGAATCGAAACTCCGGAGCCAAGAACGGAGCGGCCCACTTCAATACCTTCTTGGAATACCGGTCCGCCAGCGGTACACCATCTTGAGCTGAAGACGGCTTCCGTTGAGTCTTGGCAGATTTCTTGCCCCGGACACGAGTCTTCGAGACCTTCTGGGGTACTTCGCTAGCAGGCGCAGGAGCCACGAGAACAGAATCCGCCGACCCAGCAGGCGAAGGCGACGGAGGAGCCACGAGCGCAGAATCCGCCGACCCAGCAGGCGAGGGCGACGATGGAGCAACAGGAGCAGGATCCGTCGACTCGGCGGGAGACGAGGGAGCAGGATCCGTCGACTCAGCAGGCGAATGCGACGATGAAGCAGCAGGAGAGTCCGTCGACTTGACTGGAGGGCCCGAAGCAGAAGCCGAAGACTCGCCACTGGCAGGGGGCGAGGTCGACGCAGACAGCGAAGAGCCACCAGGGCCTGGGACAGGGGCAGGAGCAGGAACAGGAACACTTGCACCAGGCTGGGGTGACGGAGCCGGAATTACAGCTACCACCTCAACGCACTCGCCTTCCCATTCGTCGACCTCCTCTTCAGCTGAAGAAGCAGCGCCGCCATCGACAACCGAGTCGTCGACAAGACCTTCTGTGAGGCCAGCATCCGAGTTATCTTCGAACCACTGGGGCACTCCCTGGGACTGCCCGACAGAAGTTGGCTGTTCGCCAGTCCCTTCGTCATCCTGATGATCCGAGTCGCCCTCCTGTTGACGATCTTCTGGACTGGAAGCAGCCGAGGCCGAAGAGACGGGGCCAGGAGGCACAGCCCCACGAGTCGGCGAGTTCGCGGGATGAGAGCGCTGAGGAGGTGATACACTTGGACCGAAGCGCGCGATGACTGGAGAACTGCGAGGCACGGAAGCAACACGACCTCGGCCCCAGCGAGGCTCCTTGACCTTCTTGGATGACTTCTTGCACTTCCCAGGAGCCTTCCTGACCGGAGAAGAGGGCGCCGATGACTCAGCCGACGGCGCAACAGACGTCCGGCGGGCCTTGGACCCCGAACGACTTGTCCGGACGGGAGAAGCAGCGACGCCGACGCCACCCGAGTCCTCGCGAGGTCTCTTGCGAGACGAAGACCGCGGGGAAGAAGACGACCGACGCGACGCACGCGACTTCTGGACTGCAGCAGCGGTCGTGCCTGGAGTGGTCTTGTTGGAGCCAGCTGGAGCACCCTTACGCTCGGGATCCCCAATGGAATCAGTCAGAGCAAACGCCGTCCGAGCCAAGTCTTCGGCGATGGCTTCGTCGGCCTTGGATCGGTCAGCTCGGCGGAGTTGCTCTTGCAGCACCAACAGGGATTCAGGGCTGATGTTTAACAAGTCCCAGTTTAATTCACCAGTCGAGATACCTGCCCGAAAAAAAACGAGTCATCGGAACAAGTCAGTAAACAAGCAAACCGAGTGACTGCAAGATGATCAAGAACCTTCAACTGCGAGAACCAGGACGTCCGAATCCATCTCCTCCAACAGCACGTGAGCACGGAGGGTCTTGTTGGCACGCGCCAACCGCTTCACTTGCTCTTCAAGGTCCTCATTACGGCGGCGAAGGCGAGCTGGCGCGGTGTCATCGGCGGCGTCCGAGCGAGCCAGCAGATCATGCAAGCGCTTGCTCTGGGCTGTCGTCGCGGCGATGGTAGCCTTGACGACCTCCTGCCCCCGCTTCAGCTGAGCCTGGAGTCGAGCGCACGAGTCTTCGGCAACCTTGACGCGATTCTCCTGACGCCCCGAGCACTCCTTGTACGCATCCACAGCGGCTTGAGCCCTCTCCAGCTCAGCGGTGTTGAGAGCCTCCAGGTGGCGGAGCCGCGTGACTTCTTTCTTCAGCTGCGCGATTTCGCGATTCGCGTTCTCCAAGAACACTTGATGATTCTCCAAGGTATACGTCTGCGCCCGCAACCGATTCTCAGCCGTAGCCTGAGCTGCCTCAGCAGAATGCAGCCGGACACGCATGGTTGCCATGTCCAGCGTCGAGCCTTCGCCAACATCCATGTTCGGAGTCGCAGCAGCGACCACCTCATCCAGGTTTCGAGCCGATGCCAGGCGAGACTCAACGCGGCGGTCACCACGGATATTCGGGCCCAGCTGCAGGTTCACCGAGAGACGACCAAGAGAGTCCAGCTTCGAACCCAGCACCGCCAGAATGCGCTCCGACGACTCGTCACAAGCATCACGGACCAGTTGCTCAAGGACGTCGCGACGCATAACTTGCCCACGGCCGCGCGAGTTGTCGGGAGCGGACTGAGAAGATCCAGGGGACCCAGGACGAGATGTTGCAGGTGTTCCCGACGACTCGTGGCCACACCCGGCCGCGACAAGCGATTCCGGGGGCACGCCACCAGCAGATTGTAGTCATACGCAGACACATCAACGGGAACAACATCAGCACGTGTGAAGAGAAGAAGAACGCATGCAGGGACAAGATACACACCTGCACGACATCGTCAGCATGCGAGGCTCCGCCGGCCGTCGACTCAGCAGCAGCAGTGGACGCCGATCGAGCAAGCAAAAATACAGAAGGAGCATGATCGGAGCGGCCGCTGCCTGAGCCCGACGCAGCAGAAGCCTGCCACAAGCAAGACAAGCGCACACGTGCGAGGACGAGGCAGTCAACGGCACAAGGCGGAGACCAGACGCAACACTTACCATGTCAGCAGGATCGACGCCGAGCGCTCGAAACGCGCGGGCCAGAGCAGCCTGCGCGGTGCGCGAAGACCCGACCGTGGTGGCGCGCAGACACCAGGAGCACCCTGACGCTCACCAAGTGCCGTGGCTCGCGACACGGTGTGGGCAGCTGTGGTGTCGAGAATGCTGCGCGAAAGCCAACGGCAGCCCCGCGGCATTCGGCGTCAACTCAACTGGCAAGTCGAGGCACCTCGCCAATCGTTCGATGGTGTTCGACGGCCACTGATTGGTCAGCGTGGACCGGTGACGAAGGCTCGTCAGCCTCCGAGCTCGAAGTCCGGAGCTTCAAGTTCGACCCGAACCTACGGCGAACTTTGGTCAGGACCCGCACCTAAGGCGAGTCGTCGGGTAGCCATCCGAGCCGTCGAGAAGGCTCTGAAGAGTCGGGTGGTTACCTGGGAAGAGCCAAAACGGGCGCGTTTAGACTAGACATTTGTATTGAACCATAGGAAAGAGAAGATAGAACAGATAAGCCCTTTGGGCAACAATGACAGAACAGCTTTTCCTCTCAACCGCACAAGGAAGACGTCCGGGCTATCGGTGAGTTCCCGTAGCATTTGGATAAACCTGTTGGTAGGATTATGACTGTCGGTGGACACGCCTACTAGTATCGTAGCGTGTGTTTACTCGTGGTCAGGCCAAGAGTAGTAGAGAAGTGGCCGTGTATACGAAGGGCGAGCCATCGCCGAGTAGTGGAGGAGCGAGAGCGCACTCCCTTTATCCTTCCCGCCGGAGTATAGCTCCGGCACCCTCGTATCAAGCCGTGACTGGCTGGGACCCTTCCTTTCTGAGGGCCTGCGAGGTATATTTGCGTGTGAGAGCGTGCTAGCCTGTGCTCGTGGCTAGTGACGCTGGGTTTCCGTCAGTTGACTAAGCGGAAACACGGTGCACAGAGGAAACATCAACCCCGTGCAAGGGAAAGTTCCTGGACCTTCAGGTTCTAACCCTAACAAGCTTATTGAGTCTTCGGGCTTAGTGAGTGTTGTTGGTGGGGAAGTGTGCCAATATATATATTAGCGCGTGTTCCTACACGACACGGAGAACACACCTTGCGTAAAAATCTGAACGATGATGCACCGGCCCCCGTCATTTCAACGTCCGTGTCAGCTGAGTCGGCCTGAGGGAACAGTTTCTGAGACCATGGATCTGCCGTGGCTCCCGTCTTGACCTCCAACTTGCTGATGCGGAGGTCGATTGTCTTGGTTAGAGATCGGTTGGGTACTTTGTAGATCGAACGTCGTGCATCGCGGCTCTCCACTGGCGCTCGTCCGGTCTCCCACTTCTCAGGTGAGCGAGCAGGAAGCTGAGCATTTGATCCGTCGTCGTCAGTGAGTTGCGGGTAGTGCTCACGATCGGCTGGTAGTGGCTCCCTCGGGCGTTCATTGAATACCTCCTCAAACATTGCTTCGGCATATTCATTTGCGCTTACTATCTCCTTTGCCCTCTGAACGTCAAGTCCGGTAAGTTCACTCCGCAAGTACGTGTACATCTCTGTGAACGTGAGCTGTTCGACTTCGTCCTGGCCTGAGGTTGCGGCTTCATCAACCTCCGTCGCCAAGGCGGATGCTGCGCCCTCGCTCATGTCGACATCAGCGGTGTTACTACTCGATAGGTTGGGGTTCTCCGGCGGAGTAGGCGATGTCACGTCTATCACTCCGCAATCCTCTACGCTGCCGTCTCCCTGCCGGTCCGGCGGCTTGCCTTGGTCCTCTATGAGAGCGTGTTCTCTCAGGTGCTGTACCGTGTTCCTTCGAATAGAGAGTCGTATAGTTTGCCTAAGATGTTCATGTGCGATGGCGCTTTAGCTCTGTGTGTTACTTCACACCTTCCGTTTTTAGAAGGCTCCCCCCGAACATGTCGTCACTCTCATCACGTCGCGGCTTGGCAGCGAATTCGGAAGTGGTTGTTCTTCCACTGCGGCCTTGGAGTGCGACACAAAAGTTGATGTTCCCTACACCACAATCTGATCAAGCATTCGGCCGAGCACCTTGTTCGCAGCTGGAGTGCTGCTGTTCTTTGCGGGCCGACTTCCGCGGGATTCTTGAGGACCCTTAGTAACCCGCACCACCAGAGCTCTCGAGTCCGAAATCTCGGTGCCGTCCTCAACGTAATCGTCCGCGTGGTCGGGTTTCGCCACTTCATCAAATTCCGCGACGAGGTTCCGGGACAGGGAGCGCGAGCCTCCGCTACGTCCTGCGGACAGCATCGCACCCTCTTCATCACTAAACTCCTGTGTCGGCGCTGGAGTCTTTTCCTCCAGGTCTTCATAGTCCATCATCACGTCATCCTTGGCTCGTCGACCGACTCTTCGAAGCTGACCGACCTCTCGGAGATCGTCGACAACCGAGACGTTAAGTCACTCGCGATCGTTGACGAACCTTCGGCCAATCCTCGCCCCGACTTCACCGGCGTAGCTGGTACCGCTGACTTGGATCCTTTCGCCATCTTGTTCTTGTTCCTCTTGTTTCTTGTTCTCTACACTTATTCTTCTCTCCTCAATGCTCGTTAGGGCAAACCTACACAGACCACAACACACAATCGGTCACACCTGTCCCGGGTCGCGGCACCAGTTGTGGTGTAGGAAAACACGAGTTTACGAGTCCCCGACCTATCAACCGAAGGCTTTAGGACGAACCCTACCAACAACACACGCCTACCCCGAAAGGTCGGTGGATATGTCGGATAATAAAACCTGAAGACAGGTCCGATCCCTTATACGGGCTGGAATGTGCCTCCCTGTGTGTTGTGGGTCAGGTAGGTTACCCTCTTTGGTTTCTAATATAAGAGCACCCTTAGCCACGAGCTACGGCTAGGATGCAATGTGTAATGCGCGCTTTCGCACTAAACCTCTGTGGCCCCTCCGAAAGGAAGGGTACCAAGGCCAATCGAAGCCTCTTACAGAAGCGCCGGGGCGAAGCCTCGGCTAGAAGTCAAATACACTGGGGGTCCTCGCCTCACGCCCAGTCAAAGTACAACTGCACACAGAGGTCTCTAATACCACTCAACACTCGGCCATCTACTCACTCTTGGCTTTACCAGGTTGAACACTCGGTCAATGCACCTTATGCTCACCGGCAGACATACCTGTATCCAGACCCTACGCTAAGCTTAGCGAAGTGTGGACCGAGCTCTCGACCTGATCTCACAACCGGACGAAACTTCGTCCTAAATCCGAACTCCTACTGGGCATAAACTGTACCCACTATGAAACTTCGGAGGACCCGCCAGGTGGTTTATTATGACCCGCCGAGACCCTCCTGTCACTCCGTAGTCTCCATCAATCACCGTGGCACTCAAACGCGGGGAATGTGTCCGACCAATTAGAGTCCTCGGTCAGCCATCATACGTTGACCGGTTCTCACCGAGACGACTCCGCAAGATTGCTAAGGTTGCCGACTATTTCATTCTGGACACCCGAGATGTATTGTACCGACTGGCACGCTCTACCCGAGACCGCCCCCGTGACTTTGGAGATGAACCCAGACTGGTGGTCCCAAAGGCTCTCCAATCCGATCTCTTACACTATGCTCACGAAGATTACCAAGGCGGACACCAGGGGATTACCCGGACTCATGAAAAATTACGTTCGGAGTTTTATTGGCCCGGAATGTACGCCGACGTCGAGCGCTTCGTGAAGGGAATGCGTGGATTGCGCAAGTGGAAAGGGACGACCTCCGAACTCCGGACCATCACCTGGGAATATCGAACCGAGAAGACCGTTTGAAGTTGTTCCGATGGATTTTATGACGCACCTTCCAAAGTCGGCACGAGGGAATACGTTCCTACTTCTCTTTCAGGACATGTTCTTAGGATACGTCATGTGCAAACCGATGGGTTCGACAACTGCTCAAGACGTCGCGGAAGCCTATGAAGAGCGCGTGTTCCGAAACTTCGGAGCTAGTTCGTTGTTGCGTCACGATTAGGATCCTCGGTTCATGAGTGAAGTGTTCACCCGTTTCCGATAATTATTGGGAAGTCGTCAGAGGGCTACTCTCGCGTATCGTCCTCAAGCCAATGGTCAGCAGGAACGTTCGGTCCGGACTGTTGTTCGGAGCATCCGGGGGTACATCTCGGGAGCGGACCAGAGTGACTGGGATGACCATGCGGAACGCCTCATGTTTGCTTTGAACACTTCTTTCGACGCTACACGCTTGAACACTCCGTTCTATCTGGTTCATGGCTGGGACGCTTAAGGGACGGTATCAGCAATGTTGGGTCCAAAACCTTCAAGTGTTCCGGAACGGACTGCGTATGAATGGCGACGTAAACTTCAGCGGGGCTATTGTTATGCGCAAGCGTGTGCGGAGGATCTGCAGAAGCAAGCCAAGCGCCATCGATCTGAAGTGCAAACTCAGAAGTGGAAAGATCTGTCGGAACGTTTGAAGTCTGGATTCGAGAAGGGCGATTCGGTTTGGTTGTACATTCCGAAAACACAACCTGGGCTGAGTCGGAAATTGGCTCACTTATGGCATGTACCATTCCGCATCGAAGAAGTGCATGATGATTACCGGGTGAAGCTCCAAGTGGATGGTTCAGGTTACCGAGTCAACCCCTGGGTACATGTTAGTCGTTTGAAGCCCCGCGCACTCTTTCCGAAAAGACCCGTGGAGGAGGTCGAAGTCAACGAAGACGACGCTGCTTTGCTTCCGGAATACAGTTGGGAGCCGGACTCTAATCGGGACGAGTACGAAGTCGAGAAGATTTTGGACCTCCGATGGACTAAGCGGACCCGTACGTCGAAACGCCTTTGAGAATACCAGATCAAGTGGAAGGGCTATGATGAGCCCGAGTGGATTCCCGTATCACAACTTAGCTGTGGTACCCTACTCTATGAGTTCAACCGAGGTGCCCGTGCGCGAGCTCGATTCCAGCTGGAGATGACCATCCCCGAGCTTAAACTCTTGTCAGGATCAAATACTGACAGGATGGCCCGGATCGAGAAAGTAAGTTGTGAAGCGTGGAACATCGGTCTGATTTTGGTTGTATATTGACGAGCGATTCTGGAATGGCGAACTGGACTTCAAGGCAGGGCATCGGTGATCAATTCGCGCTCCTCCCGGGGAATGATCTTGGCACGGAGATCGGCAGGCAGATGCGCAATGCGTTCTTCGTCAGTGGCACAGTAGCTCCACTCCATACGGCAGGGCTCTTGGCGATCCACCAGGTCCAGTTGCTCTTTCAGAGTGTATGGCTTGTGGGTGTCCGGATTGACGTGATTCTCGTCCATGAGGATCCAGGAGCACAGCTTGTTTGGATAAGTCCACAATCCATGCTCGTCGAACAGGGACGCCTGCATCCCACTCGCAATGAGCTCCACTTTCTTGGCCACGTGCTTGTTTCCGACAGTCTGACGTCGATTCGCTCGCTTCGTGTGCGCCCTCTGGACCCAAACTGGAACGGATGTATCCAAGAGGAACGTGATCCAGTAAAGAAACTCCCAGAACGCACGAGTGTTCTCACTCATTAAGTCCATCCACTCGTCCAAACCGTCCTTGTCAATCCGAGTGAGATCCTTGCGACGATGGAAGAAGATTGTGCGCGGACGCTTGTCGAACATCTCTCGCCATGGCATCAGAGCCATGAGGCCTTTGTATTCGGACGGTTTGAAGCGTTTCTTCAGGATGTCCATGACATGGCGGTTCGAAACGTAGCTGACAAACCCAACCGTCTGTCTGGCAGCGTGTGACGACGGATCCGCGGCCTTTACTCGGATGCCGTAGTGTCTACAAGAGTTGTTGTCCGGACCCGGTACTTCAATGATGGTCAGCTCCAGACGCGTGAGTTACGAATACTTCTTCCGGGCCATCTCCGTGGGTACCTTCCCATTCTCCGAGTCAGACTGTCTCCGCAGCTTGAGTGACCTTTTCGAAGTCGAGTTTCTGAGACTGCGTTTGGATGCAGAGCGCGTCGACTTGGCAGGGGAATCACCCACTATTTCGTCATCCACGCCGTCATCCGGTTCTTGACCTTCAACCCAGTCGTCATCATTGGCCTCATCATCATGCTCTGGAGATTCAGGTCCAAGGAGATCCGCATCGTCAGCTCCATCTTCGAGCGGACCCCAGTATGGAGAGTTAATCTCATTCTCCAGAAGGATGTCCAATTCGCCTCGAGCCGATACAAAGTAGCGACGAAGGACGTACAAAGGCCAAGGTGTGGAGTCCAACTTGTTCCAGAACATCATTTGAATCAACATCTCCACAAGATCAGCACGATGGAAACGAGAATGTACGGGTCGGTCCTGGCTGAGCCACTCAATCGCACCCGGATACTTGATGCCCGTTCGCATGAGAGCTTGAACGTCCAATCGAAGTTGACTCCACACGATGGGGTAATCTTTCAAGAGCTCCCGGGCTTGGTCTTCAGAGAGCATCAGCGCCTCCCCTTCCGGACGACAGCTCAAGTTGGACTTCCCGTCCCACTTAGTCGGGTGCTCAACATCATCATCATCTGGACGCTGCATCCGAACGAAGGGGCCAGGTTGAGCAGCGATGTCATCTTGAGCGGAAATGGAGATCATGGTCTGCCAGGTGCTTGGAATTGGAGTATGGTTGCGGAAGTGGACAAGCAAGTCCCGAAGTCGAGGCCAGTTGAAACAGAGTGAGGCGCTGGTCCAGAAGGCGGCAGTGGATCTTCGAGTCGTCCCGTTGCTGAGTCAGTGTCTTGACTTGCTCTCGAAGACTTGTCATATCAGCGTCGTGTTCAGATATCAGCTTTTGGACGTCATCTCGATGCTGCCGATGGACGCGGTCCCTCTGCTCAAGAATTGCAGCGTCATGGTTCCGAATACGCGGTGAGCAAGGCGATCCGGTTCGAATTCCGTGAGAAGACAAGCGATCTCACGCTGCCGTCCGGTCGAGCGCAGGAGTGCGTCCAACTTGTCCGGAGGAAGTGGAGTCTTGCGCGGAGTCAACACGAGGTCCAACATATCATCGTCCGGACCGAAGAAGGTGTACAGCGATGCCAAGTCACTCGTGCGGAGGCCGTCTATCTGATACAGCGCCTCCAATCCACCATAGCCGTTCTGGGTGTAGACTTGGGCGTCGAGATGCTCCTGCGTCGCGGGGATACCAACAAGCCGAGTCGCATCACCAACCGAGTGCCGAGGTGGAATCAAGTAGAGCTCTGGAGTCTCGAAGACAGCAAACACTCGGCACCTGCTTTCAGCGACGAGTCCTCACGCACAGCGTCCTCCTTGGGGGGAGAGCCTCCGCCGACGTCCATACGCTCCGGTCCAGCGTCGTCGCCCTGCTCGCCGTCATGGTTGCTGTCTGAGTCACCGCCACCCTGCATGTCGTCGCCATCGCCATCGCCCTCACTCTCCTCGCTCTCGCCATTAGAGCTGCGGTTAGGAGAGTCCTGGTTGCCGGTGGAGTCGCCAGAGGCGACAGGCGTGTTGTCTTGCCGGCACCAAGCTAAGTGGTAGGTGGACATCAATGCATGTAGCCAGCTAAAAGTGCTCACGACTCAATGGTGTGCAATGGAGTCGCTTTCTTGGGCAAATTTTCGACGACTATTACGCGCTGGCGGATGCAGGCTACGGCTTAAGTAAGAATGTGTCGAAACGTGCGTTACCACCTGAAGGAATGGGCGAAGGCTACCGGCAGGCCGCAAAACGGAAAAGAGCTCTACAACCTGCGTCACGCGAAGGCCAGAAATGTGGTCGAACGTGTCATTGGCGTTTTAAAAGTCCGTCATGACGCCTTCAGTGGGGTCGTTTTCTTGGTGGCAAGTCAACGGGTTATGGGCTGTGCGACACGGTGCCGAGATTTGCTTCGTCTCGAAATCAGAACGAGAAGGTAGTTTATTCAACCATACCATCACGGTGCCGACAGCGGCCTACACCTGCCGACATGATCTATCATTGGTGGAAATACTCAATTTGTATGATTGGTCAAAACGGCAACTGCATTTACACTTCTCTCATTTTCGTTTGTGTGTGGTGGTCATTGGCGGCGCCCAGTGGCGGTGCTGTGACCTGCGCTAGTCCCACCAGGCTTTGCTTGCGTGGCATGCGGACGTGCGCAGTCAAGGGCAAGGCGTTCAAGACGGCTAGGTGATCTGTACAGCCCCTTCAAGTGTGAGGGCGTGTGCCAAGGGCCGCGGCAAGGAGCAAGGAGCCCCAGGATGCTCAAGACGAAGGGCAAGCGGCAGAAGAAGCCGGGACAAGAGCGCGAATGAAGGTGCGAAGACCCACGACACGATGGACGACAGGCTGCCCAAGGTCACGAAGGACGACAGGTTGGCCAAGGGCACCAAGGACGGCGGAGTCGCCAAGTGCGTGAAAGGCGAGAGTGAGGAGATGGAGGGAGCAAGGACGCCCAACGAGAAGTCTGCGCCTGGTGGCCGCTCACACGGTGTCCACCCGCCCACGCTGGACGACACGCGCGTGAAAGGAGAAAAGATGAAGAAGAAGGTGCCCAAGATGGAGAAAGCTGAGGTCAGAGCAGGAGGCGGCAGACGCACCAGCAGTACGCGGCGCTGCAGAGGCAGCCCAGGGGCCCGCAGTAGCCGCCCTCGCCCCAGTACCGCCTCGCCAACGAGCAGCAGCAGCGCCACCAGCAGCACCACCACCAGCAGCAGCGGCGGCAGCAGCTCGGCGCTCGTTGACGCACACGGCTGCGAGCGTGGATCTGTGGGGCGGCGAGGGGCACGCTCGCTGCTGTCGAGCAAGTGACGCGGAGGGCATGGCCACACCGCAGTTACTGGTGGGGTGGCGCTTTCAACCTGATGCTGCGGTGGTCGGTGGTTCAGTGAACAACGTAGGCACTGTATTTATTTTCATTTAGCATTGAATAGCTTTAGTTTTTGATACTCGCTGACTTAGTTCACGCTCCGCCTTGATATATCTTGTATATAGTGACTTGCATGCGTCGCTGGCGACACCTCAGCTGCAGCGACAACAGTCCCATGAGCAACGCCTTACCTGAAGCCGCTTTGTGCCGTGAACGCATGCGGGTAAGGCGTTGCCGAGAAAACTCGATTGAAATTGTGATGTAAGTGACGGCGCCATACAAAAAGCATCCAACAGGCATCCACACGCAATACAAAGTCATAGTAATGTGTCGGCAGCATGCAAAATATGTATATAATCCCTAAACTACTTAACCTCACTATAGGTGGATATCATATCTCGACAGCCCTGCCGACATTATACGCCGGCAGGAGTGTCGGCGGCTCATTAACCTCCCCTAATGATGACGATTGGATAAAATGCGATCCATCGGCCTCCTCATTCGACAATAATCGCTTATCGCCATTTGATTGGACCATGGCCACCATACAGTGGATAAGTAGAAAAACATATGTGTCGGCATCTTAACGATATTCATCCTTAGTTAATAACTTCCTGCATGTTCTGAGTTTAGTGGTTAACGAGGACTCTGGTTATTTATCTCTGTTTGTTCGTTGACGCCCTGCTTCCGACGCGCGATCGCATTAACCCCAACACTTTTTGTCCTAGCTGCAAAAGCCCAAGGACAAAAATTTACCCGCACTCTCGGGCTCTCCATTTCAACTTCCGCAGCGTGCGGCGAGCGCCAAGAGAAGCCCGCACTGCAGCGCCATGTCCGACTCGGAAGCTGGCGCAGATGCACAACCGGGCAGTCCTGCAACTGAAGCTGCGTCCTGGAGCTACGTGGATGACCTCGACGTTCGGCTCCGCGTAAACGACGTCGAGGAGTTACTACTGCACAAAGGCAAGAGCTGAAGCCGAAGTTGTCTCAAATCGCATCCATCAGCGCATCTACGGCGCGCTCTCGCCGAGACCACCACGCGTTTCGGTCGCTGACCTACTTAACTATGGCTCGACGACTCGATTGCTTCGCTGGACGACGATATGATACGATTGCGGTCACAATCTGTAGACGAACTCGGGTTATCTCACATCCGTAATCCAAAGAAGGGGTAAGATTACTGTATAAATATCGATAGGGTCCGGCCACTTAACTCTGTATCTGTAGACGAACTCGGGTTATCTCACATCCGTAATCCAAAGAAGGGGTAAGATTACTGTATAAACATCGATAGGGTCCGGCCACTTAACTCTGTGTCTTTTTTAATGCCAGGTTTGGCCCCGTCCAACATGGAGTTGTTTCGTTGTCGACTGGATTATTTCTTGGTGGTCATGTAGCGTCGCGGGGAGAGTCCACCGTTGATGTTGTGAAGATTTTGCAGCGATCGTTGTGTGGCACCGCGACCGAGAGTCAAATACGTCTTCCTGGGATTATAGATGCCCCCGATAGGGGTTATCAGTCGGCGCTTGTGAACCAACACATCCATAGCGTCGGAGGAAAAATCGTCGGCACCCACAAGCGTACAAACCGATTTCCATTCACATTCGGGTAAACACCTTGTAGATTTGAGCGCGAGATTCCCGAAAAAGGCGAGTTGTCGACTTATTGGGCGGCGACGAAGTTAGTGGGCTCACGAAGCACTGGTGTCGCGGCATCAAAGGCGTTTGCACTCGCCTATCGATGGGGTCTCGGAAGTGTAGCACTGTGCTACACAACGGATCCTGATTACGGAACAGGGCAATGGTCGTACATATTCCGCCCAAAGAAGCAATGGAGACGGGAGCCAAGTGATAATTTTGCTGTATTTGAGGATGGAGTGCAAATTTTGACTGAAGAACAGCGCACTCCTGACTGGTTTTTGCTGCGCAAATTTCGAGTCACAGGTTCTGTCGCGAATCGCTTGTTCCGACGAATTGCTCGATCGCCTGAGCAACCAAATATCGAGCGCGATCCTGTTACAGACCCGCATGTTGAAGCAGTGGTGATTATACTCTCCATTGAACGCCACTGCACTGACGAGATTTGCCCAATCTCCAGGCCCAACCATATGGTCCAAGTGCCCGCATGTCAAGGTCAATTCGTACTTAAACAGGTGCCTATAGCCAATCCTAGTGGCCGCGGAGATTGGCCGGAGATTTGGCTCGGGCGGTTCAACAAACTGCCCGTGAAAATTTGGAACAGAACACACAATACTAAACCAAAATTGGTTGCTCGATTGCTAGAGGAAAGATCGATTGGTTCATCTGCGGACATGACTTCATGGACTAGTGATATTCTGTCGGCTTGGTTAATGGCTCTAGTCTCGCCAGTCGCCTCTACAGCAATGAAGATCTATTGTACGGGTTTAATACTTACCGAACGTTTGTTTCTTAGACACGAGATGCCATACGCAGCATTCTCCCAGATGATGTTGGTTTTGTGTGTAGTGAAATTCGCGGAAGCTTTCACGTCATTTTCGAGTACAAAACTCGAGCACAAAAGCGGTCGAATCGGTACTCACACGAGAACACGGTCTGTTCGCCAAAGTAGAGCTGCTAACAAGTGGCTTCGGCTCCGAATTAAAAAAACCGTTCCAGACAACGATCACCGATCCTGCACAACATTGGATGTGGCGGTGTTAGCGACTACATGAAGTGGATCTACGATCGAAATGTTGCAATTCCTGTTTGTTCAGTTCACGAGCTCGGTCACTGCGTGCGTCGACTTCAGCATACCCTCGCAAAATTTGGACCTTTGGAGAACGCTGGTCTAAATTGTTGACGAACGACGTCAGCCACTCCCCCCAGCCGAGCACATTTTCCTTCCCTTGTCGCACTTTAGAACCGAATCAAGGGCGGAATTGACGTGTATTCCCACCATCTAAAAAGCGTGCATTCTTGTCATGGCTCGCTGCCACCGATAGCTGCAATTTGGCTGCGAGTTGCTATAACCCTGCTATACAACGCATATCAGCCTTACCAACTTGTTGAGGTATGTTAATTTTAATGCGTGCACGTGCAGATGTGCCTTGATCAACGCTTACTTAATCAGTTCGCGGCCTTCCTCAATGATGAAGCTCAGTGTACTTCGTTCACATACTACCAAAAATGCCAGCAAAAACTTTCAGCGTTTGCCGATTTTTGGCGGGATGGGATGTTGCGCAAAGTCTCGGACGACGCGCCAAAAACAGTGCTTTACATCAAGCGAATACCCTTGGTCTGCTGATGCCGGTGAAGCTGCTGATCCTTTTCGAGGTAAAACCGATAGAGTTTTGCTACAAAAAGCGCGACCATTTCAACAAAGACCCGTCTTGATAGTTGGAACGTTGTGTGGCATGCTTCGATATAGCGGTGTGTGATGTTATTGATTGTACGCTTTTAATTTAGATTCCAATTGGAGGTAATGTTCAGCTGTGTTGCATCGTGCTGCCAGCAAAACCATGACAGCGAAAACGTCGGTCATTCTCGCAAGGGGCAGAAAACTCAGTACAACTGCAGTAACTGCGAGGTGGCACTGTTTTGTGTTGCGCGCTGGAACGGTGAGTCATCGTGCGACAAAAAAATTTCACTCCGACAAGTAGCTGCAGGACCCGTGTCTAGTCCACGATCAGCTTTTCGACTCGAAAGTACGCTTCCCAACCGACGTGCTAGTAGCACTCGGCTTCAACCTCCTGAGCGGAGATGTTCTCTTCGCTTAAGAGAGCAGCAGTGAAGTAAGTTTGTCCGCCCATCGAGGCCCAAAGTTTGTCCTTTTTTCAAGGACAAATTGGTTGTGAAGCTCGTGGCGTAACAGCAGTCTTTAGCACGTTAAGACCACCTTTAAAAAGAATGATTCCAAGCAGTGTTGGGGTGAAGTTGGCGCGTGCTCGTTGTCCACATCTAGTCGAGTTGCCGAGTCGGCAACCACGTTTGGTCTTCGTAAATTGATTTCTTAGTTTCCCATACTAATGCGCCCACCGTATTTGACGAAGAGACCTCGCCCGTGAGGTCCAGAGATCCGAAGTTGTAGCCGTTCGTCGATAGATGGGGTCGTCCGATTTGCGAAGCCTCTTTTGTACCCTGAGAGACATTCTCCGAAGACTTCATGGCCTAGCTAGTACTCTAAACAGCGGCGCCAGAAATGTTTAGCTGATATGCATGCTCGTAATGTGTTAATCCACTTTCTTCAGGCGCTGGGTCAATAGTCCGAATGACAGCTTATTCCACGAGAACGCAAATCTTTATTGGGAGCGCGGTTGATACGTGGCGCTTTTCAGGTTCTGTGCTGCTATGGCCGTCAACGCAAGGAAGAAGTCCCGTCATGGCTGCGCTTGTTCTGCTCGTCAGGGTTCTGCCGTAGCCCAGACCCTAGGTTAAGTTGAAACTGTTTCCTCCGAGTGGACAACGGCTTTATTGCTGATCTGGGAGTGATCGCGAACAACTTGCTGCCCTGCAGTCCCATCCAGGATTCCATACGTCATGATAAATGTCGTGCCTCTCATTTTGACATTACGTGTAAAATGGTTTCTGTTCTGGTCGTCTTATAGCTGTCAATGCCATAAAAATTGTTCTTGCATTTAAATAAATTGGGTCAACGACGGTAGCAACGTTTTCGCGTTTAGAATTGCTGGCAAGACGATGACGTCAAGCAGCTACACTTTATCTCTGACTTTTGTTGCTTCACGTCTTTCTACGTCGAAGGGCCCGTAGACGTTTTTTGTGGTTATCTTTGACCCTTCTCCAAAGCCGACATTCACCGCGTCGCCATTTGGAGGGACAGAAATTCCACACCATTCTCTCATGTGTATGGCCATAATGAGTAAAACGTACTTACTTTTTGCTGGCTGGACATGCGTTCTGAGAGCTATCCAAATTCCTTCAGGTCCAGCACGTGTGGAAGGTAGCAGCTCTTGTCCCGAAGTACGGTAGCGTCATGCTCAAAAGCCGAAAGCGATGATGGTACACCTGCCGTCGGCAGTGCACTGGTAGTCCTTATAAAATGCTTATCCTACTGAATTGCCAACGCTAAGAATTCCAGCGCGGTTATGAACGACAGTGGCACCCTTGTCTGATCACGCATTTCACCTCCATCGGTGATGAGAGCTCACTGTTAACAAAAAACGGAGCTGTTGTGGTTTCGTACAGCCGAGTCATCAAATCAACTTACGCTGGTGAATAGCCAAATCGGCGAAGAATCTCCAGGAGTTACAGACTGTCCACTGTATATATCCCTTTGCGAAGTTAAGTAGCAGTTCTCCTGCGCTGTCGGATGCTGCGTCGCTGATTGCCGAAGTAAATTCGAGATCATCCTCACTACGATTTGTCCATTCGCCTCCCACCATGGACGAAACCTTGCTGCGTTTGTCCCATCAAGTTCTGAAGTCTTGTTGCCACTTTTTTCGCGAACAACTTGTAGCTGGTTTGAATTTTTGAAATAGGACAGTAGTCAAGTACATTTGAGAAATCTCCTTTTTTCGGAGCGGTACAACAATCGTCTTCAGGAATGATTCCGGTGGTAGATGGCCTTGTAAGGGATCGTTGCAAACTTCAGCTAGCCGAGTGACCATCGCATCCGCGACATCCAGGTAAAAATCGCTGTTGAGACCGTCTTCCCCACCCGCTTTATGATGCTGCAACCCCGAAATCGCGGCTATGACATCATCTTCAGAAATTGAAGCCACAACGCGTTAATTTTCCTCAGGTAACACATCCCGGTCGGTCGGAACCGTCGCGAATCTAGCGACCGCTTCCGTTATCTGGCTCGTGTTGAAGTTGCTGTGTCTGGTTCCCATGATTGACTAGCCAAGCGCCGCCGCTACGCAGCGGATAAATTTAGTTGGTTGACGCTGCGCTCGCTATGCTCGCTCCGATGTTGAGGCAAGCTGCCTACGCTTCGCTACGTCAGTAGTGGACCCGTTCAACTCACCTCTTCGGCTCGCTGCACTATTCCCAATACCAGATTTTTAATCCAGAGTCCGGGGCGGGTCCTGCGGCCCCGCAATATCCAGTGGTGGGGTCGCCTTCGGCGACGAAGCCGCCTTCGCTACGCTCGGCAGCAGATCCTAATTAGCGGTGAATTCGTACTTAGTGAAGAAGTGTAAAGATTTCGTTACCACGGACGGCGCGTTGCTCTTGTCAATGTTGTAGATGACCACACAGCCGTGACCGTTCTGGAATGGGCATGTCCTTAGTGAATGTGATGCCGGGCGGTGGAAGAATTTCCCATACAGTCTGGTCTCGCTCCCACACTGCCGTCCGTCGTGTACTCGAAACCTCGAACATTACGGGTAGTGATTCTCACGTCAAAGCGTGCAAGAGTAGGCTTCACGTCTCGTTCCTCTTCCATGTGATAGTCAGCCCGATCCAGTAGTACACTGCGCCCGTACGCACCGTACGGCGAGCCGTATTCGTGGGCCGGTTTGTGACCAAGCGGTGTCTCTAGATACTGCTGCACCCGGAGGCGCCCTTCCTCTTACTTCGGGGTTTCAGCACCCACTTCCGCCACTGCTTTTGACATGTAGTGTCCGAATTCCTCCCACATTATCGTGCTAGCTGGTTCACGCGCGAGAAAGCTGGCTTTGTACTGGGGGATCATTCGAATTACTGCGTTTCTTGGCCGCTCTGTTGTTCGCGATGACGACGTTCTCTGCTTGCTCACGGCGGTCTCCTGGTGTTGCAACATGCGTCCGCTTCACCGTCAGGGAGGTTTGGAAGACCGCTAGGGGATTCGCCTTGGTTGAGTCGGCGTTCGTACGATAATAGTCCGGATCCGACTGGACTAATTGGATCGGCGATGCGAAGGATGCTGTCTCTCCGCTGCGAGATTACTTGTCTTGCTCCAGCTTACACTGCCACTGGGGCACAACTGGCTCGAGTGTTTGGAACTCAGACATCAACGCTTTGGATTGCGCCGGGTCATCCAGATCTGCAGCGAGAAGACGTTGCTGTTCCGGAAATGCCAGTTGTTTGACCGTCTCCACCAGGAAATGAAGCAGTTCTTTCGTTCGTGCTCCACCTACTCGTAAGATCTGATGGATCTCGAGCTTCAAGGCGTGGTGGATGGTGGGTCCCCGCAGCCTGAGTACTAGCTCATCTAGGTTTCCATCCCACTCCTCTGGATTCCAAGGCTATTGGGAACTGCATGTGGCGTGATCACTGTTGCCCGTGGCGTCTTCTGCCATCGTACTGTCCTTTCCAGAGATCCCCCCCCCCCCGCGCGCGTGCCTCCGGAGTTGTTCCTGTTTGGCCGAGCCTGATCGCCCTGGTCCTCGGTCCACCGTTTCTTCTCTTCTGCGCCTTCTGGTTACTCTTGGGTGTGGTCCTTATCCTCACTAGTTGCCATGTCAATTTCTTCATCAGCGCCGTGGCTCTCTCCAAAACTGTGCATTGTAGTGAGCCTCCACGTAGTGCAGGACAATGAGTCTGTTTCCGTCGGCACGCTGCACCCGTCGTGTTAGTTTCTGTACCTTACGCACACACTCCGCCACCGACACTGGGTACTCGCCACAAGTAGAGATGCCGATACCCGCTAGGGTATCGTTGCTCCCCCCAAACGTTTCCAGGAATGAACACATCGATGTCGGAAGTGCTAGCACCGTATTCCATCAGATACTTGTTGCTCAGTGTGGGCATACCCACGGCATCACCAACCTTTTCCTCGTTGTCCTCCGTTGTGTCCTCCCCTGATAGATGTCGTGTAGGAAAACACGAGTTTACGAGTCCCCGCCCTATCAACCGAAGTCTCTAGGACGAACCCTACCAACAACACACGCCTACCCCGAAAGGTCGGCGGATATGTCGGGCTAATAAAACCTGAAGACAGGTCCGATCCCTTATACGGGCTGGAATGAGCCTCCCTGTGTGTTGCGGGTCAGGTAGGTTACCCTCTTTGGTTTCTAATATAAGAGCTCACTTAAGTGCTTGTGTATACCTTGGATCACCACGTCTAACCATCTTCAACTTGATGCACCTTGCTGCTGAACGCGCAGCTCCACGGAGACATGGGCCATCCCATCGGTCCGTCGGCGCCGGTCTCGGAGGCCTCGGCGGTGCCAACTCCCGCCTCTGCAGATGCATGCGGGTGGCGAGCAGCCTTCGGCCACAACGAGTCAAGCTTCGGTTGTTGGCACTGGCGAGACTCCGGCTTCGAGTTCAGCGGCTTCGGCGTTGCCAACTTCCGCTTGGCACTCTGCTAGCAGGGCTTTGTCGGGCCCTGAGTCCACTCAGCTGATCCCTCGGCCTTCGCCTGACTCGAGTCCCTTGCACGAGGCTTCGTCAAACGCCACACACTTCTGCCGTATTGGTTACCCACGGCCTGCTGCTCCGCGCGAAACTTCGGGTCCCTTTCCACTTCCTTCAGCGCAAGTACTTGCGGTGGAAGACGTAGTGCATGCAGAGGTTTCTACTGCTGTGGGCGACCTTCGTGTGACGATGGAACTTCGTTTCGCAGACCTCGCTCACCTGATGGTAGGCCTGGTGCGTCACCCTTCAATTGGGGTTGGCTACGAGCTCGACCAGCGTCTTGAGCAGGCTCAAACCCTCGGTGAGGTCGTCCAAGCGCTCAACCCGGACCCTTGTTCGCCTCCGATAGGCTGGGATGAAGAGATGCGCAGGCTTCGGCTCGACGTCGAGTATCATGCAAAGCGCGCTCGACACTTCGAGTCGCTGCTCAGTCAGGAGACTGACCACAAGAATCAAGCTTAGATCCCGTGTCACCAATCTTCGTTTGAGCGCAATGAGCTCTTCGAGGTCATCAAGTCGCTTCGCCAGGAGCGCGACGAGATCTTACGCCAATTGAGGAAATCCAACTCTTCGATGGCGACCAACGACGAGACGATTGTTCTGCTGAAGTCCCAGTGTGAGCGATACGAGGCTTCACTCAAGGCTTCGGACTCGCTCATAGCGAAGGATCGTGAGCTGTTCAAGTCGGGCCTCGTCGAGTACAACCGCAACATGCGTCAACTCCGGGCCCTTCTCGTTAACCAACGCGCGATTGACCTAAGGGTCTGGAGCTCGTCACCCGCACGGACGAAAACGTCTTGCCTCGAGCTTTCGAGACCTTCTTGGGCGTACTCGGCTCCTCGGCTGCTTCTTCCGCAGAGGCGCCTGCTTCGCGTCCCCGCGAGGCTTCGGCTCGCTCCGGTGCTGTTCTCCGTCGAGTTGAAGCTTCAAATGACGCTCAAGCCGATGTCTCAATGGATCATGACGGCTCGAATTGGAACCCGGCCGTCGAGTCTCCCGATTCTCGTCCCGTCAAGCGTCCCAAGAATGCTCACCCCCCGTCTGCAGATGCTTCACCACCTGCACGGGTGCGTGTGTCGTCAAGGACATGCGCCGCTACCAAGCGTGCTACACGACTCGGCCGCCCTTCGGTCAACCTGCAAGAGAGAGCTCGGGCCTAGTCGAAGTCGCAATCCTCGCCATCTCCGGTTGTAGCCACTCGTCAAGAGGGTGCGCAAGCTTCGGTTGCCGGTTCTACCACAGCACAAGCAGGTCCTCCTTCGTCTCTAACTCCCTCCGAAGCTTCAACCGCCCTCTTTCCAGATTCCGGCGAAGCCGAGGTTGAGCTCGACACTTCGGACCGAGAGATGGATCTCGAGGACAAGCGCCCTGCTGAGAGTTCGTCGACCAAAAATTCTGTCGTGATTCCAACTCGCCGTGACGGGCGTCCGGTTCGACCGGCTTCCACTACGTCGGCCCTCTGCTCCATGGCAGATGTTGAGCGTGAGAACGCCCCGGACGGTGAAGTTCTCGGTACTGCAATAGGGTCAAGTGTTAACGAGCCTTCGACTCCAGTCTCTCCTCCGCATCCGCGATCTCAAGGTTCGGCAGGCAGACCTCGACGCCGTAAACCTCACACTCAGGTCGTGGCAACTCTCTCGGCGGCAAGTGCGGCTGAGATGTCGAACTTCGCTCCGGCGACAACGTTGTCTGCCCTGTTTATGGTGAGCAACCGCTTGTTCGGACATCGCGCAAGTTGCTGGCCACGGCTTCTCCTTTTCTCGACCCTCCGTTCCGAGCGTACGGGGCCAAGCCCTGCTGGTGTATCATTCAGAACGTTTGGATGTCCACACCTATTGCGAGCGATGTGATGGTGGAGTGTTCGGCGAAGGTATAGAGGCATGGGCTGACTGGACAAACCCATATCACCCCTTCCATAGATTGCTCGCCAGCATACCGGCCGAGCTGTTTGAGGTAGACGCGCTCATGCCAGACGCCCCAATCTCGATTCGCGCGGAAGTTCGGTTGCTGTTGGTAAAGCTCTGACGGCAATTCACGGGTCAATCCGTCGGTCACACTGAGAAGAACGACATCGGCTTCTCACTGTTTGAGCGTGGACACTGGATCTCAGCGACTGCAGTGGAGCGCTTCCTCAATGCTCTGGCCGAGACCTTCGGCGAGGAGTCGCCTGAGTACCGCGCTATCTCGGCAGCGTGAACCGAGTACAACCCCGAGCGCAACTACCGTGCAGATCGCCTGCGCCTGCAGACCCCGAAGCGCTGATGGCAGTGGTGTTTCCCGGACTTCGCTGGACACGTCTCGTGCGAGACCGAGACAATGCTCGAGCCTTCAGTGTTGCAGTACTCGTTCGAGAATTTGACGTGGGCTCCTAGGTCGGACAATTGGGTTTCGGAGTGTCTGGAGCTGGATGGACATCAGCCCTGGCACAAGTGTTGGGTGGACGTTCCGTCCTAGCATCCATACAACACAACTTTCGCGCCGTGTAACCCCAGCGTCCCACCCTACGTTCCCCGTGGCATGACTCTTGGTGAGGTTGCGTCTGCGGTCACCATCTACCCGGTGCTGGACCCTTGCCGCGTCACGCCTCCGTGGGTGCGTGGGTTCACGAGTTTTCACGGACCGCCCTCCGGACCGCAAGAGGTCGAACAACTGGGTGACGAAGACGAGGTCTCGGAAGAAGAGGAGATCGAAGAAGTTATCGAGGGGATCGAGTCTTCTGAAGAGTGGCCATGCGAACCAAGCATTGCGGCCCGACAAAGCTACGCCGACGCAAAAGGCTCAAGTTGCTGTGATGGCCACGCAACCTTCGGCTCCAGAGCCACCTCGACTGCGGGGGCCCCTGTGGAGAAGACCTCAGCCGATTAGGTTTCTGCTGAAGCGCTGAGTTCGCCTCCAAGCACTGCTGATCAAGCTGTCACGCAAGGCGAAGCTTCTTCGGCAGCGCGTCTCCGCGTTTTGGCCAAGGTCGCGTCTTCTTCGGGCGCCTAAACTTCGTTCTAGTTCTCCATCATCTCTTCATGTCCGAGTTGAGCTAGATCAGGGTGTTCAGACAGTTTGTTGGTAGCGGAACTAGCTCATCTATGCAATTCAATAGTCGTTTGTCCTTCTTCGGTTATTCTCCATGATTCTCCATTCGTTATCTCCACATCGTAAGTCTTGCCCACTTTCAACATACAAATATACAATCTTCGCAGTATTTTTTTTTCGTCTGCTGGGGCGGGCTGCGTAGCCCGCGGCGGTTCATCATTGCGAGAAGGATGCAACTAGTCTTCGTCAGCGACTTGGACCATCTGCAACCTTCGGTCGTGGCGCTTCTCGCGTAAGTAGTCGTACAGCAATCCACCACACGACAGATTAGATGCAGGTTCCCACGAGGGTTCGTCGTATCCGACCCAGTTCGCCTTGAACTCCCGGACTGCACGCTCAGTGCTCGTCGAGAGGGAAATACGATCATCAAAATGGCTTCGACCTCATACTCGCCTGCGAGATAATCTAGTTCCTCCGGGGGTAGCTCCTCGTCGAATTCTAGTCTCGTCTCCTCGGTCACTTCAGCTGCAAATCGAGTCTTTGGCCGATCACCAAACTCGTTCACTGCCTTCAGTCGGGACACATGCTCCACCGGGTAGAACCGATAGTCACTACTCGATCGCCTGAGATCTCCTTCCGATCTGGCTCCACACTCTTGTGTGGAGAAGCACCGGATAAAAATCCTTCTCGAACGGTGTTCTCCGAGAAAGGCTGCAGAGCCGATCGACGGAATCAGGTGGGATCGGCGATCGAGCGACAGGCGTCGGGCGAGGGACGTCGACGCGTAAGTGGCATATATCAGGGTGAACTACGGGAGATCGCGTCCAGACAGTGGCGCAGAAGTGGAGAGTGAGGACCTAGGCCGAGATCGATGCCAGGCATCGGAGATCCAAGTAGTCCAAGTACCAGAGTGGGCGGATCGGAGGTGGATGGCGATCTGCCCAAGTCGTCGATCGAGGGTGGATCGCCGATCAGCCAAGATGGGGGGCACAGGAGAGCGAAGCCGGGGCAAGAATCCAGTAGTGGTTTGGTCGCAGGAGGATAGGCAGGATGGTAGCGGTAGAGAGACACCAGTTAGACATAAATCAGAGAATTTGCACCAGATAGCACAAGTCCCCTCAAGTCGCCAAGGCCCAGGAACTACATTGGCCTCGGCAGGCGTCGACACTTTGGGTAGTGAACTAGTGGTGCGGTTAAGACTGGATTAATACATTGGCCAGATTGACCTACTCTAGTGATCTATTTCTTGTGTGCGAACCCTCGATCGTCCGGATACTGCTTGGCCGGCGATCGCTGCGTCTCTCAATCGACCTCGATCCCGCTATAGGAAGCGGCAAGCAACTCAAGAAAGGAAGGAACACACCCGGAAAGGCAACTACAGGCCTTCGATCGACTCCAGGCCGACCGATCGCAGCGAACTACCCTCGATCGGAGCGTATACTCGGACGCAGAGCGAAGATTCCCGCGCTGCTCCACGAACTATCCCCGCGTCACGCCAAGACACTCGATCTTCACCAAGTGCTGCATCGTCGGAGCCCCGAGAGAGCAGATCCAGCCCGCCGACGGGTACACAAGGTGAGAACAGGTTCAGCCGATCACGGATCGTTGGGGGACCCCCTCCGTTAGTCGGTGTCTGGGCGCTGGTGGGAAGCTCGATCAAGCCTTAACCAGATTTTGGCTGATCCCGCTACACCACACTGACTTGGAACGCCAGTATCACCTGAAGGAGCTGCGGGACTTCTTGCGTCAAGATCCTGTCATGGTGATCGTGCGGCGAAGCGGATCGGCGACTAGAAGGGCCCGATCTCGACCCCCCGCGCGACGGACAACAAGTTGTTCGGACTGCTGAAGGAAGCCGGCTTCGTAGCTGGCGCCTTCGAGGCGAATGATCTTTTCGATCTAGATCTCGACGTGGTCCAGACGGCGATCCATACATTGGTCGACAAGCTGAGACCTCTGGTCGACGTGATCGCGGACCGTCCGAACCCGAAGGCGCCAGATCTTGTGTCGCCGGCACCAGTGTCGTCGCCGCGGGTGGAGTCTACAGGGTACCGATCGTCGTCTCCCTACGTCTCGGTAGCCGAACATGTATCGGATACGTCGTCTGAACCTCAACGGATGTCTCTCGGTCCTTCTGGATCGGCGATGTTGGAGGCCCGATCGCGTAGTCAACGCACGCGATCAGGACCTCGGAAGCAGAAACCCGAGTCGACCGATCGGACCACCAGTGCTACCGGATCGGACGAGTCGAATGGCAGACTGGAATCCTACTTTCAAGCTGCGATGGCCAGATTCTTGAGCGAACAACAGGCCGCGGTGGCAACGCCTGCCCCAGCGGTCGACGACAACGTGGGATCACGGGACGTGGAGATGGAATCAGCTGGATCGCCGGATCAAGACTGCTCGCAGTGGGAATACGACCCGGACGACATCGATCTGCCGAGTTCGGCCCCTGCGGTGGTGGCTACCGCTGCCTCGGGATCCACTGGGTCCTCCCTGATCCAGCGTGTGCGGATCTCAGCAATGTCCGATCTGAAGGAGTTCAGCGACAAGGATCAGGACGAAGACCGAGCTCGATCGTGGATCAGCAAGGTGAAATCGGCGTTCCTGCGAGATCAGGCTACGGATGAAGAGAAGTGTTTGACCTTCGCTGATCTACTCACGGGCCCGGCGAAGAACTGGTATCGTCAGCTGGGTCGATCGACGCGGAACAAGTGGAGCGATCTGCTCCGGAGTTTCCAGATCCAGTATTGTGGGCTGGGAGTATCGGTCGCCTGGCAGTATTATCACTCTCGCAAGCGATCAGACGAATCGCCGTTGGAGTACCTCTATCGGCTCAATGTGGCGGCTCTACGTGCGAGATTGAAGATCAAGGATGGAGATTCCAAGGCTCGTCGAGAACATGTCGAACACTTTATTGAGACGCTGGGCGATCACGAACTGGCCGATCAGCTGACCCTACTTCGGCTTGCGGACGCGGATGATCTGGAGGAAGTCCTACGCGCTCGAGAACGCGCGAAGAGCAGACGGAAGCGATCTGCCTTTGGATCGAAGTATCGCCAGAAGGTGCCGACCTCAGCACCAGCCGCCACGACCAAGCGGGCAGTGCGTGCACTTCAGATAGCGAGCCATGAGTCTGGATCCGACACCGGATCGGACGGATCGGACTCAGAGGGTGATCTACGCCGCGTTTACCTGGCGTCAGCCGAAGACAAGCCTCGCAGCGCTGGGGGCGACATGACGAAGCCGGATCGAGGCAACCAAGCGCCGATCAATCATGGCTCACCTCGATTCAGATCCAAGATCGCGATCGTCGCCCGATGGATCGGAGCGATCAAGCCGCTGCTCGCACTGTGAATCACGGAAGCACACGGATCTGGATTGCTGGAGACGTTTGACGTGCGAGAAGTGTGGAAAGCGAGGACATCCGGCGGAACGCTGCCTGTTCGTGTGTCGCGGATGCGGCGAGCTGCATGAGATGAGCAAGTGTCCGATGGAGAAATTCTACAATCAGATCCGTCAATGGTTCGACCCGGTGAAGCACGCAGGCATGTTGCCTGCGATCGCCGAGAAGATGTTAAACTAGGACGCTCGCCGGGTTGGAATCCGGTACGAGCCGAGCGTTCTAGGTATTGCATCTATGCATACGTGAACAAGAACACGGTAGATCGGGTAAGTGGACGGACTGATCTACGCGGTAATACATGTGATCTGCATGTGAAATCTGCCGCCAAGGTCTTGAGTCTACATCGATCGGACGACTTCAGCCGCTCCGACGCCGAAGTGCCCTTGGATCTCCAGTCTGGAGAAACCCGGGGTTATTGGAAGCAGCGCAGACCGGAAGAATGGTTCAGACTAGCTGATGGAGAAGTGACGACTGAGATCCCGAAGCATGATCGTGATCGAAGTCTGCCTCGCGTCAGCGAACACCGCCGATCTGGTGAGGTGGTGACCGATCTACTTCCTGGAGAGTCCAGGGGGTATTGGAAGCACCATTCGCCAGGTAAGTGGTTCCGTCAGGCCAAGATCACTGGCAAGATCAACAATGAGAAGTCGATCTTACTCTTAGACACCGGCGCCGAGGTGTCCATCGTGGACACCGCCTTTGCTCGTAAGGTGGGGTGCCATGTCGACACGAGTCTGAGCCAGGAGTGTGTGGGAATCGGCGAAAGCGTGTACATGACGGAAGGAAGGACCAGGATCAAGGTTACACTAGCAGGATCGCTGGTGTATTTCTTCGATATCTGGGTCGGCGATCTGTCAGGGCAAGAGGCGATCCTGGGTATGGACTTCATGGTTCCAGCTGGGATCCGCCTCAATCTCGCGGACGGCTCTATCTGTCTGCCCGACGAAGTCAAGATCCAGCTTAGCGGACGCCGACAGCTGTATAATGACAACGTACGGCACGTGTGCGTGGATCAAGGAGTGCAGATCGCGATCAGAGATTCGTTCGAGCTCCCGCTGCGGATGAAGGTGACAGATCGAGAGAAGCTGTGGGCTACCCGCGGATATCGCTGGGTGCCGACCGTGGTCCGTGGACCTGGTCGGATCCGATATCTCCAGGTTACCAACATCGGCGACAAGGACCTCGTCCTGCACCGGAATGAACGGATCACGATGTGGCTGGCCGGGGATCGGATACCCCGGGTGCCAGGATATGTGTCGATCGGGCCCCGTCGCTACATGGAATGGCAGAACTTAGCCTTCCAAGCCACGACGGAGGACCGGCTGGCTAACGAAGAAATACCAGCGGGATCGCCAGTATCAACCGTCGAGCGACCGACTTATCCGACGCCCCGAGCCATTCTCCGGAGACCCGAGGCATCCCCGATCGCCGATCAGTCGATAGGCCCACTCGATCCGACAAGTGGATCGGAGGTGAGGCGCTCCGATCTGGGGGTGGCTGCTGTTGATACGCTTCGATCAGGGGGCGCATCTCTGCATGCAGTGATGGATGACGCGAAGCCACAAGTTGATAAAGTATCAGAGAACGGCGCAACTGTGTCCCCTCACGTGCCATCGGCCGATCAGGTCGACGGTTGTGCCGTCGAACCAGATCTCGGGGGCGGGAGTACAGATCGGGTACCCCATGTGGCGACCTTAGCCGTCGAAGAACCGAAATCGAATGATGATAAAGCTGGCGACGGTGTTCCAGCATCAGAACGACGGTCGCATGCGGTCAAAGACTCGGCGGTCGTTGGAGATGATCAGGTAGAAGTCGAGATCAAACCCACCGCCAATCGGGACGATCCCGTTGCGACTGAACTAGATCGAGATGTTGACGTGGATGATCGAGATGTTGACGCTGATGATCAAGTCCATTACCATGAGGGCGGGAATCTATCAGCCGAAGACGTCGAAGGCGAATTAGCTGTGCTTCCTGAAATTGTGATCTCGACGACAGATGAGGTAAAGATCGACGACATCAAGGTGGGAGATCTGGAGTTCAATACCCCGGAGGAGATCGACCGACTGCGGAAGAAGATCTGGCACAGGAGGCACCTCCTGATCGGCAAGGGCAATGCGCTTCCGCCAGCTGCCCGAGGCGTCACTTGCGACATCGACGTGGGCGATGCGAAACCGACTGCCCAACGAGTACGGAAGGTTGCTCCTCAGTTCGTGGAGAAGGTGTCGGATCTGATCAAGGGATTGCTGTCGGCCAAGATGATCAGGAAGTCCCGATCGCCGTGGGCTTCGCCGATCGTCGTGATCATCAAGAAGAACGGAGTGGATATCAGGTTGTGTATCGATTATCGGCTTGTCAACAGCCTGACCAGGCTGATGGTGTATCCGATGCCCTGATCAACGATCTACTGGAAGACCTGGACAAAGTGCTCTGGTATTGCTCGCTGGACATGGCTAGTGGATTCTGGGTGGTGACGATGACCGATCGAGCTCGTGCGATCTCGGCCTTTATCACTCACATGGGTCTGTTCGAGTGGAATCGGATGCCGTTTGGCCTGAAGAACGCCCCTCAGATCTATCAGCGACGTCTGGACGACGCGCTGTACGGGTTCACCAGGATCCCGCGATCGTCGGGCTCTGAAGTCTCCTGACCCGACACTCGACGTTGGCGTGGCTGTTCCGATCGCCTGGTCTTCAAGGTCGATTGGGTCAGTGGGCCGCACTCGTATCACCCTGGACTCTCGAGATCACGAAGTGCACCAAGGGAGAGGACGAGCTATTGGGGGCGATCGCCGCTAATATTACACCTCGGTCGGACGTTGACGACGCGTTGATCGCGATCGCACCGAAGAAAGAACCCCGGCGGAGGATCCAAGCCCCGATCCCGACTGTGCGCGCCGACGAAGAGCTGCTGGTGATAAGTTTTGACGGATCCGCCCGTGTCAAGCGAGGCGGGGGCGCGTACAGTGCGATCTTGTGGAAGTTGCCCGAATGGAGTGTGGTGAAGGCACGATCGGGCTATGCTAAAGGGCCGACCGTCAACGAGGCTGAGTACCACGGTCTGTTGTTGGGCTTCGACCTCCTCGACGGCATGGCCGATTGGTGGTCTGCGGCGACTCCAACCTGGAGATCCGACAAGTACGGGGCGAGATCGACTGCAATGCACCCAAACTGACGTTGTTGAAGCAGAAGGTGCTCGATCGGCTGTGGAACTGGCCGGATCATGAACTGTTGAACGTGAAACGAGATTGGAATGGAAGCGCCGACAGCCTGGCCAGCGCAGCACTCCAACGTGAAGGGGGCGTCTTCGTCGAGGATGAGGCCGATCACGTGGATTTGATGATATTAAACCGGCTCGATGAAATCCTGGTTGTCAGATCTGACGAACCGATCGCCCGGCTATCGCCGATGACTACCCGATCGAACGCCCGATCACGACCGAATCCGACTGTTATGCAGGAAGAAATCGTGCGAGGACTGCGGATTGATCGGATTCGTCGGGCACAAGATGAAGAGGTGTGGGTCACGGGCATGAAGAAGTACCTGATGGGAGATGTGGCTGATCTGACGCAGGATGAGGCTCGATCCTATGGCAACATTGCGGCGGACTACGAGGTCGATGACAATGATCTGCTGTTCTACTGTCCGCCCTCCAAGAGATCGGAGGCAGATCGAGACGGATTGATGAGACTGGTTGCACCGGAGACACTGCACCAGTATATCTTGCACCACTATCACTCTACTGTGGAAGGCGGTCACCAAGGGATTGGGCGTACCTATCAGCGGATCCGTGATCACTTTCACTGGAGAGGTCTCTTCAGGAGTGTGCAGATGTGGTGAAGCGCAATTCTCGGAAATGTGTGATGGCAAGTGATTGGGCGAGAGATGGATCCGGACTCAGATGGATCTGGATCCAGAATCAGATGGATCTTGATCTGCACCCACTGGATCCAGATCCAAATGGGTTCAATCCAAGATGGGTTCAATCCCTTATCCAGGCGTAATCGCGAGGCCGTAAACACAACACGACGGGCAAGCAGCTGACGCGCAATGAAGGTAAAGGGAGCCCGTAGAGTCGGTAGGTACAGATGGGATGATAGGATCCACATGGTGATAGGACTTTGGGATGGGATCGGACTTAAACATAAATCAGAAACGAATTTGCCTTGATCAACGCAAGTGCTTCCTCCCTCGCCTGGAAACGGGAACTACATTGGCCCTACGCGGCGTAGAGAGGTTAGCCGTAGCAGATCTAGTGTTGGTGGTAAGACTGGAGTAATACATTGGCCAGATCCAAAACCTTCCTAGTGAACTACTGTCAAGTGCGGATCCAAGATCCACCGGAGTTATCTGTTTGGCCGGTGTGTCCTTCGCTTCTCAACTGTCAACGACACCGTCATTGGAGGCGGCAAACACGACCAAGGAAGACCTGCGAAGGCAACGAAAAGGAAAACAACAACAACCGAAAGGCAACAACCCGGCCGGATCCAGATCCAGGCCGCCAGATCCAAGTACAAGACTACTGGATTTGGAGTAAACTGCGAGCAGAGTGAAGATTTCCGCGCTGCTCCACCCACATCCCCGCGTCTCGCCCAGACTGTTCTGCCTTCAAGGCTCGGACGCTTCAGCAGACATCAGAGGAGCAGATCCAGCCCTACCGACGGGTACACAAGGTGACCAAGTTCAGCACACAGATCACGGATCATCGGGGGACCTCCTCCGTAAGTCGGTGTTCGGGCGCTGTTGGCAAGTTGGATCGGCGATCTCGCAGATTTTGCTGATCCCGCTACGCCACAATGGTGCGCGTGCCCGGATCTTCTGGTGACTCGGGATTTCACCGTGAGTCCCAAGAAGAAGTTCGATTGAAGAAGGAACAAGGGGATCAAGCGTCATCGGAGTTGGGGTCGACGACGACGCTGCTGAATGAAACAAGATCCACGGATCGGCAGAGTGCAAGGAGGACCTCTGTCGGCGGAACTGAGGTGGATCCAGACATGGATCCAGAAAACAAACCTCAACCTCCTCCACAGGTCCCTTCGGGGACCCCGGTGGATCGCGACGCGAGTCAAGATCCACCAACAAAACAACCCAAGGCTGGCAAGGATCGGTATGCATTCGCTGATTTACCAGTTAACTCGGATGCCTACTTCTTCTCCTTCGACAAGACCAAGCCGAAGGCGCGCACGAAGATGAAGGCCCCGGATCCGGAAGACGAAGATACGAAGCCACCTGCTCAGGATGGATCCGAGGCAGGTTGGATCCACCACCACAAGAGGCAACTACGTGGATTCCTGACTCTGGATCCCATTATGCAGCAGTTCGGCGTGAAGCAGATCGGAGACCTGCAGGGACCCCTAGCGCTTCCGGCGCCCGCCAAGCGCCCAGGGATCTTGCCCGAGATGGAGCGCCTGATGCAGCTGCTGAGGGATGCTGGTCTCGTGGCTGGAGCGTTCGACGCGTCAGTGATGTACGAGATCGATCCAATTCAACTCCGTGCTACGACAGAGATGCTGTTCAACCGACTGAAGGTGTTGGTGGGCGAGATCCAGCCGAAGTTGGATCCCGCAATCCCGGATCCAGCAATCCCGGATCCAAGATCGCCACAAGCTGGATCCACAGGAGGCCGAACGTCGTCACCGTACGTGTCCGCTGCGGAACTTGGATCGGATACATCATCGGAGCCGCGGCGCATGCCACTTGGACCTTCGGGAGCCACGATGTTACGCGCTCGAGCCCAGATCCAACGTGGAGCGAGTCCTCAGCCTCGATCTCAATCCCGATCCAAGAAGCAGTCAACTCCATCAGTGGATCCGACTGCCACGCTATCCGGATCCGACATGTCGACTGGCAGGCTGGAGTCATTCTTCCAAGCAGCCATGAGCAGGTTCCTGAAAGAACAAGGCATACCGACCCCCACACAGGTGCCGGAGGCGACGCAGAACCCCGGATCCCAGGATGTGGAAATGGAGTCAACTGGTTCGTCCGATCCGGATCAACACTGGGAGTACGATCCAGATGACATAGACTTCCCGGCCCCAGCTCGCGCTACAGTGGCCACCACCGCGACCGGATCCACAGGCGCAGCCTTAATCCAACGAGTCCGGATCTCCGCGATCTCGGATCTGAAGGAGTTCTCAGGGAAGGACCAGGATGAGGACCGAGCGAGAGCTTGGATCAGTAAAGTGAAGTCTGCGTTCCTGCGTGACCAAGCCCCCGACGAAGAGAAGTGTCTGACCTTCGCGGATCTTCTGTCTGGATCGGCAAGAAACTGGTATCGCCAACTGCCCCGATCCACACGCAACAAGTGGCCGGATCTGCTTCGCAGCTTCCAGACTCAATACTGTGGATTGGGGATCTCCGTGGCTCGCCAGTATTACCATGCCCGCAAGCGCTCTGACGAGTCTCCGCTGGATTACCTGTACCGACTCAATGTCGCCGGACTCCGCGCTCGACTCAAGATCAAGGATGGTGGATCCAAGGAGAAGCGCGAGCATGTGGATCATTTTATTGAAACTTTGGGTGATCAGGATCTAGCAGATCGGCTGACATTACTCCGGCTACCGGATGCTGACGAGCTGGAAGAAGTGCTGCGGGCACTGGATCGGGCGAAGAATCGGCAGAAGAAGTCCGCGTATGGATCCAGCAAGTACCGGCAGAAGGCCCCCGCGACGCCTGCACAGGCAGCTCCGGCTAAACATGTGCGTGCGATCCAGATCCAACCTGACTCCGGATCCGAGTCTGGATCCAGCGATGGATCTGACTCCGAGTGCGAGGAGTATCGCAGGATCTACCTGTCCGCCGCGCAAGATCACGCGAAGCTCACGGAGGAGGAGCCGAAGGTCCCCGATCGGAACCCGCCAGACCGCCAACAACAGGATCCAACAGCACGCGACCCAAGATCCAGGATCCACGCTGATGGATCCGAGCGCAGCCGCTGTACGCATTGTGGATCCAAGAGGCACTCGCACCTTGGCTGTTGGAAGCGCCTGACGTGTGAGAAGTGCGGCAAGAAGGGTCATCCAGGTGACCACTGCCTCTTCGTGTGCCGCGGATGTGGTGAGCTTCATGACGTGGGCCGATGCCCGATGGAGGAGTTCTACAACCAGATCCGCCAGTGGTTCAATCCAGCCAAGCATGCGGGGATGCTGCCAGAGATGGCGGAGAAGATGTTAAACTAGGACGCTCGCCGGGTTGGAATCCGGTACGAGCCGAGCGTTCTAGGTATTGCATCTATGCATATGTGAACAAGACATCGACAGATCCAGTTAGCAAACGACAGGATCTACGCGGTAATACATGTGATCTTCATGGGAAACGTACTGCCATGATCTCGAGTTTCCGGCAAGCTGATGACTACACCAGATCCGACGCAACAGTCGAGGTGGATCTGGATCCAGAAGTTCGCCAAGGATTTTGGAAACACCGAGATCCAGAGCAGTGGTTCAAACCAGTGGAAGGCGAAGACACCTCGGGATCCAGATCCAGGCGTGTCGCTGCAAGCCGGCGGATCGAAGATCCAGGATCCCCGTATCTCCTACCGGGAGAGTCGCGAGGATACTGGAAGCAACACTCGCCAGGCAAGTGGTTCCGTCAAGCCAAGATCCACGGCAAGATCAACAATGAGAAGGCGATCTTACTCCTAGATACCGGTGCCGAGGTGTCCATCGTGGACACCGCCTTTGCTCGTAAGGTTGGGTGCTACATCGACAGGAGTCAGAGCCAAGAGTGTCTGTTGGGATCGGAGACAACGTGTACACAACGGAAGGAAGAACTCGGATCAAGATCACATTGGGTGGATACCTGGTGTATTTCTTCGACATTTGGGTTGGAGATCTATCTGGCCAAGAGGCGATCCTCGGTATGGACTTTATGGTCCCGGCCGGGATCCGACTGGATCTAGCTGACGGGACCCTCTGCCTGCCTGACGAAGTCCGGATCCAGCTCAGCGGACGCCGTTCGCTCTATAGCGACAAGGCGCAGTCGGTAAAGCTGGATCGCTATCTTCAGCTTGGGATCGGGGAGTTCGCAGAGCTACCTACACGACTGCGAGGATCTGGATCGGAACATGACAAGCTTTGAGTTACACGAGGAGATCGATGGGTGCCAACGGTGATCAAGGGTCCAGGCAAGACACGCTACCTTCGGATCACGAACATCGGCGAGAAGGAGCTTATACTGCACCTGAATCATCAAGTCGGAATGTGGCTCGCCGGCGATCGGGTGCCGCGGATCCAGGGTTACGTGTCCGTTGGATCCCGTCGCTATCTGGAATGGCAAAATCTCGCGCTGCAAGCCACGACGGAGGCTGGATCCGCGGAGGCGGCATCTCCAGAGACCCCGATCGGGTCAATGGTGGAACGTCCTGAGTACCCGACGCCGCGCGGAATATTGCGGAGGCCGGATCCAATCCAAGTCCGACATGCGGAGACAAGATCCAGAGGTGCCGAGAGTGGACGGGGCAAGTCGCCGCCGGATCCACCCGATCAGTCGACCGCCAGATCCATAGCCAGGACACCGGGTGTGGCCCAGTTGCAGGCGTCAATCAAGGCGCCGACAGGAGATCAAGTACTCAGGCCGACCGCAAACCCAACGGATCCAGATCCAAGCGACAAGGAGATTATGGGAGTCAACGTTCCTGACAGGCAGCGGTTACGCAAGTGCATGAAGATCGCCACGGTGGGCGAAGTGCAGATCCAGAGTCCGTGGCTACAGAGCTCATCTCCCCAAGTCGGACCCATGGATCTTGAGTGTGGACGGGGCGAGCGGGAAACCGGACATCCGTCGCAACAGAGTTCCGCGTTAGCGCAAGGCAACGGATCGATTCAGCCGAAACAACCACAAGTAACTCTGGTCCGAACACAAGATTCTCAAGTTGCAGTGTCGGTCGTTTGGCCCACGCCAGATCCAGACGAAGTTCCTGCTGAGTGCCAACCGGATCCAGATCCAAGTGTCGATCGGAGAGTCGACGACGCGGTGGGGCCAGACGATGGATCGACGAATCGAGATCCAACTGGTGACACGCGGAGTTGCGAAGAGGCGCTGGATCCAGATGATGTGGAACAGGCGGTCCATCCCGTTGTCACATCGGGTGGTAATCACGGAGAGATAGGGGGCGGATCTGCAGATTCGACAGATGGTGTCACGGGACAGGTCATGGATCCAGTGGAGCCTACAGTTTCGGATGGTGAGATGGGACGATGTGCGGATCCAGATGGCGAGACGGTGCAGGAATCAGGTCCGACACCAGATCCGACTGTCAACGTAGATCCAACAGCTACCGAAGATCCAAGGTGCAATGACTCGGATGCGGACGACCAAGTCTGCTATCATGAGAGTGGGGATCTACATGCTGAAGATGTTGAAGCAGAGATGGCGGTGCTGCCTGAAGTCACCTCGACAACTGACGAGGTGACTATTGAAGACATCCAAGTGGGAGATCCAGATCTGAACACGGCGGAAGAGATCGATCAACTGCGACGACGGATCTGGAGGCGCCGACATCTGCTGATTGGCAAGGGCAACGCGCTGCCGCCTGCAGCACGAGGAGTCGTGTGTGACATCGATGTTGGTGGTGCGAAGCCTATTGCCCAACGAGTGCGCAAGGTAGCCCCGCAATACCAAGAGAAGCTGTCGGATCTAATCAAGGGGCTGCTCGGCATCCAGATTCGACTTCACCATGGGCGTCTCCAATTGTAGTGATCATCAAGAAGAATGGCGTGGACATACGTTTGTGTATTGACTACCGGCTGGTTAACAGTTTGACTCGGCTGATGGTCTATCCGATGCCCCTGATCAACGATCTTCTTGAGGATCTGGACAAGGTGCTTTAGTACTGCTCCTTGGATATGGCCAGTGGATTTTGGGTAGTGACGATGACGGATCGGGCTCGTGCGATCTCCGCCTTCATCACCCCGTTCGGGCTGTTCGAGTGGAACCGGATGCCCTTTGGATTGAAGAACGCGCCCCAGATCTACCAACGGATGCTAGACAACGCACTGTACGGATTCACTCGGATCCCACGTCTAGAGGATGGATCTGGATCGGAGCCGAAACTGGGATCCAAGCAGGGATCCGGATCGCAAGCGCTGGATCTGGATCTGAAGTCGGGAGAACCTGAAGATCCTGGCAAACCATCCGTGCTGGGACGCCGGTCCTACATCGACGACATACTGGTGACTGGAGGATCCTGGGAGCATCTGTGTGAGCGTGTTGACGCATTACTCGACGCGTGTGACAAGTGGAATCTCTCCATCAGCGTGGTGAAGAGCTTCTGGGGCAAGAGTAAGGTGGAATATCTCGGCCATCGCGTGTCAAGCGCTGGACTGGAGGCGAATCCCAAGGATCTCTCGGCACTGACGGATCTGCCCTTCCCGGGCACGCTTAGATCCATGCAGTCGTTCTTGGGTAGTTTGAATTACTACAGCCGGTTTATGGAGGACTACGCGATCTACGCTGCGATCCTCTATGAACTACGAGAAGTGGACTATGCCGCGATAAGCAAACCGGAGAATCGACGCCGGATCCAAGCGGTGATAACCTCCACAACTCCAGATCCAGCGGAACAAACTTCGTCCGACGCGGCGGATCTAGACACGCTGGATCCCGACTCTGGATCCACCAAGACTTTGAAGCAGAAGACTTTGGATCTGGAGGCGAACGATCCAAGCAGTGTGGATCCGCGTTGGGTTCGTGCTCATCGGGCGTTTGCCAGGCTGAAGGACAAGATGGCGACAACTCCGATCCTCCGACACTTCGACTCAGATCTGTTGCCGGTGGTGGTTGTGTATGCTAGCGAGTGGGCGATCTCAGCTGCCCTGATGCAGGAGCACGACGGGATCCACTATCCAGTGACGTTCACCAGCCGCACCTTGAAGTCAAACGAGCTTAACTACGGCGTGGTTGAGAAGGAGGTGTTAGCTCTGCTACGGATCCTGGATCTGAGCTACAACATGTTGGTTGGACGCCCGATCCGAGTCCTGACTAGACATTCGACGTTGGCCTGGTTGTTCAGATCCACAGGCCTGCAAGGGCGACTGGGACAGTGGGCAGCTCTGCTCTCGCCGTGGACCCTCGAGATTATGAAGTGCACGAAAGGTGAAGACGAGATCCTGGGAACTCTTGCGGCTAGTATCACGCCTAGATCCAAGGTGGATCAGGGGCTGATCGGGATCGCACCCAAGAAGGAGCCACGGCGTAAGATCCAAGCGCCGATCCCAACAGTCCGACCTGGAGAAGAGCTACACGTGGTCAGCTTTGATGGATCTGCCCGTGTCAAACGTGGTGGAGGCGCCTACAGCGCGATCCTGTGGAAGTTGCCTGAATGGATCGTCGTGAAGGCTAGATCCGGCTATGCTGAAGGGTTGACGGTTAACGAAGCAGAGTATCACGGACTTCTCCTATGTTTGGATCTGCTTGAGGGCGAGGCGCAAAGGCGATTGGTAATCTGCGGGGACTCCAACTTGGTGGTCCGCCAGGTCCGAGGTGAGATCGACTGCAAGGCACCGGGGTTGACGCTTCTGAGACAGAAGGCCCTGGATCGGCTGCGGATCTGGCCTGACCATGAGCTGGTACACGTAAAGCGCGATTGGAACGGCAGCGCTGACAGCCTAGCCAGCGCAGCGCTTCAGCGCCAAGCTGGGATCATGGTGGAGGACGAGGTGGATCTGCAGGATCTAGTTACGCTGAACCGCCTAGACGAGATCCTGGTTGTAAAGCGTGAAGAAGAAGCCTCCATCGCTCGTGTCTCACCCGTGACAACCCGGGCTCGCGCCAGATCCAGATCCAACCCGAGTGTATTGCGAGAGGAAGTAGTGCGGGATCTCCGAATCGCACGGATCCGCCAAGCGCAGGACGAGGAGGCGTGGATCTCCGGCCTGAAGAGGTATTTTGCCGGCAAGATCCAAGATCTCAGTCAAGAAGAGGCTAGATCCTACGGTGCTATTGCGATGGACTACGAAGTGGATCTCAACGACCTGCTGTTTTATTGCCCTCCTACGAAGAAAGTGGAGGCGAATCGCGATGGATTGATGAGGTTGGTGCTGCCGGAGACTCTGCAACAGGATGTTCTCCATCATTACCATGTCAGCCTCGAAGGAGGTCACCAGGGGATCGGCCGCACCTACCAGCGGATCCGGGATCGCTTCCACTGGAGAGGCTTGTATCGGAGTGTACAGCGCTACGTTGGAGAGTGTGTTGATTGTGAGACTGGCAAGGGGCGACCTACGATCCAAGGAGAGTCGCCCGGCAATATCCAAGCCATGTACCCGTTTCACGTTATAGCGATGGATCACATACCGTCGCTGCCCAGATCCAACAAAGGTAATACTGAGTTATTGATCTGGGTGGATCTGTTCACGGGATACGTGATCGCGAAGGCCAGTGGCTCCAGAACAGCACAGACAATAGCCGAATCCTACGAGGAGTGTGTATTCCGACGGTTCGGTGCCAGCGAAGTGATCCGGCACGATCGGGAACCGGGATTCATGGCCGACTTCTTCAGATCCTTCAACAGGATCCTGGGCCAGCGGCAACGTGCGATGATGGCGTACAGGCCGCAAGCTAACGGAACCGCTGAACGCATGGTGCAGACAGCTACTCGAGCTCTGAAAATGTATGTGCAGGATCTGGATCAGCGTGACTGGGATGACTACGCGGAACGTCTCACCTTCGCGCTCAATACCGCTCAGGATCGGATCCGTGGAGAGACACCGTTCTATTTGGTGCATGGCTGGGATCCAAGATCCACCCTTGAAGCCACGATCCCTGTGGGCAGTACCCGCCGTCAGGATCGGGATCCGAGGCGATGGAGATACCAGATCCAGCGCTACTACCAGCAGGCACGAGTAGAGGTGAACACACGATTACGGGAGGCGATCTCAGACCGGGCGGATCGGCACAACGAAGAGATCCATCCACACCAGATCGAGGTTGGATCTAGAGTCTGGCTGTACTTGGATCGCGTCAAGGAAGGATACGCCCGTAAACTGGCACACATGTGGCATGGGCCATTCCGTGTGGCAGAGAAGATCGGCGAATACGCAGTGCGGATCGAGACCCCAGGCACGGAGTACCGGTTGTTTCCAGTGGTTCACGTGTCCAAGCTTAAGATGGTGAAGAGCTTCCCAGACCGACCGCAGATCCAGCTGACTGATGGTATTACCGATCGGTTCGACTTTGATGAAGCGCTGCTCCCGGAGGATAGCTGGATCCAGGATCTAGACGAAGACGAGTGCGAAGTGGAGAAGATTAGTGACATGAGAACTGGGAAACGCACTCGCTACGGCCGGATCCATCGAGAATTCTTGGTACACTGGCGCGGATATGAAGATCCATCCTGGGTTGATGAAGCGGATCTCAACTGTGGCGCTATACTACATGAGTTTTTGCGGAGCCGCACCAACCGGAACCGGTTCGGTGTGATGCAGTCTCACGAGGAGTAGTGGGGACTGCGGTCGCCAGAAGTGAGCTGGTCACTTCGGGTAGAGAATGTGGTGATGGATCTGCAAGGTGGTTGCAGATCGGTGGATTGGGAAATTTGTATTTGTGTATGGAATAACAAGGTGTTCGTTGCACTCGGACGATGTGGAAGAAAGAAGAATCTAAAGATGATAAAGGAACCTCGGCTGGATCTGGGGTCGAGTGTGATTGCGGATCTGGATCGCCAAGACATGTGACATGGATCTGGATCTGCAAGTTCGAGCTGTGATGGAATTTAAAAGCTGGATTGGAAACTAAGAAGAAGACATGGATGGAAGCAATATGATTATCGATTACGACATACAGGAGTACATCCAGTTCTTAAGCACTAAGTTCAACGGCAAGGATCTGTGGATCTGGATCTACTTGAGGCCTGGCACCGTGGATCCAGCTCTTACGGGTCGCCGACTGCACGGAGATTGAAGAATTTGGCCGGGAGACGCGCGATGTTGCGCGCAGGATGGTATTGAGGAGTGTCCCGGTAGTGATTGCGCCACGGATCTTCGTTGTTGCATTCATCCAACGCCTCCAAGAGATCCGTGGGTTCTGGCCGTTTCAGAGTGCGATCCGCCAAGTTGGCCCGACGTGACGCCAATCCTGGGTACCACGTGACGGACTCTGCACGCTTCGGGAAGTGCAGGAAGTGCGGATCCAGCAAGATATCCAAGTCGCACCACCCCTCGCGCATGACGGTGATCAGCAACTCCAGGAACTGTTTCCAAGCGCGGCCTGCATGGGATCTGCGGTTACTACGCTCCTTCTGGAACACGAGCAGCCACGGATACTTCTGAGCCATGGCGTCAGGGATGGGGAAGTGGTGTGTCGACTCCCAGTAAGACATGAGGTTGGCATCTTCAAAGATCCCATACTCGCGGATCAGGATCCCAAGTCGACCACCCACGCTAACTTCGAAGGAAATGGCGTCTCCAGGGTTCTCGAGGGTTTCCCAAGGGCGGGTGTCCAACAGCGCTCGGACATTATCCTCCGTAATGAGCTCCCAGCAATAGTCGCTCAGTTGGATCTTCGGTTTGCGGCCCTGCGCAGGAGCGAAGTACGGAAACAGCCAGCCTGGAGCAGTCGGCAGGATCGGAAACAAAACGTCGACCAACATAGTCATCATAGCCACGTTGTTGAGCCGGTCCGCCAGCCATGGGGCACAGTCAGTCGGCACAAGTACGTGCGCGCGCTCTCGACCCGGTATACAGTCGGCATCGGGAGCGAACGGGACCACAGGAGCCAATGGATCTTGCACGGGAGGTCGACGGGTGCGATTCGGACGAAGTCGGCGCGGATCGGGATCTTGCGGAGGAGTCGGATCGGGATCTTCATGCGGATCCGATCCATCATCATCATCGTCATCAGGAGCGCCACCAGCCCCCGAAGACTGTTGGCGACGAGGAGATGCGTGCTGACGCCGTCTCTCGTCGGATCGGGACCGTGATAACGCCTCCCGGGTCTGGGCTTCAAACAGCTCGCTCGCCATGGCCTCGGTCTCTGCCTCATCGTCGTCCTCCTCTTGGTCGTCATCCTCTTGGTCATCGGCATCTCCCTTGTCGGGGTCGTCGTTGTTCTGGTTGTCGCCCTCCTCTTGGTCATCGATATCTCCCTTGTCGAGGTCGTCGCTGTTCTGTTCCGGCTCCTCAAAGTCGCCATGACGCTCGTTGCCTTCTTAGCTGCCGGCTCCGTCGTCGTCGATCTCGCCCTCTATGGCCGAACCGGGATCTCTACGGTCACCCTCTTGGCCCATAGCTTCATCGCGCTGGGAGGATGTCGAGGAGAGGCGGCGTCTCACCACTGGAGTTGGATCTGGATCGGGTGTCTCCGGATCCCGATCCCGTTTCGAAGCGCCGAAGTTTAGCCGCCGACTCAATGCTGGATCCGTCTCTGGATCTGGATCTTGCCGAGCTGGATCGGAAGTTTCGCCAGGGGCCTGCTGTTCAGCAGATCCGGGGGGGGGGGGCGCAATACGGATTAGACTGAGAACGTATGCTGGATCCAAGATCTCTTCGATCGCACCGGGCCGCGCCCTCGCCAGGGTGGTGATGGAGGTCAGCTGCCAACGCGCGACCGAGAGATCCTGCTGCAGCCCATCTCGCTCATAACTCATTCGGATTAGATCCTGCGCCAGTCTTCGGTTCTCGGACTCGATCGCCTGGATCCGGTGCCCCATTGCCGTGACGGTCTGCTCGGAAGCGTCAAAGTCGGATTGGAGCTCGTTGAATTCCGAACGAACTTGGCTCACTTCACTGCGAACGGCATCCCGCTCCCGACATACTCGCGCCAGACCCGCGACGGTCGTCTCCTGGAGACCACGCAGGCGAGTCAGCTCCGGGTTGTCGCGCTCTCGTACCGCTTGATCCAGATCCGACATGGTAGCTCTGTGGATGGCTCGCAGCTGATTCAACTCGGTACGGGCCTCCGAGTGCATCCGTTGGTGCGCAAGTAGATCCTCGCGCACCTTCGCAAGATCCCGGGTGGCGTCGGCCAGGGATGCGTGCGCGCGATCCCGCTCCTGCGTCAGAGTCTTGATCCGCTGCAGATCCGCGGAGGCAATCTTGTCCCTTGCCTGGAGCTCGGCCTCGACCCTCAGAAGTCCCGCCTGTGCGCGATCCATGCTGTGCTCAGCTATATCCCGCTCGTAGTTGGTGTCCTCCAAGTCGCGATCCAGATCCGTGTTTTGAGCCTGAAGCTGCTGGATCTCGGCGGCAGCCAAGTTGACCTCAGAAGCCAAGTGGTCGTTGTTCTCCTGCAAGCGACCCCGCTCATGCTCAATCTGCCCGATACGACGCTGAAGATCCCGGATCTCGTTCACCTGTTGATCAATCTGGGCTTGGAGTTGGAGATCCCGTGTTACACCAGCTGCAGAAGTGGTGCCCTGGTGACGATGAGCGTCGGCTTCCGACCGCAGGCGGTTCAGCTCCGCGTTCTGTTGTATGTGCGCCCGAGCGGCGTCCAGCTCCCCCGTCTGGTGTAGCAGCAGAGCCGCAATCTCTTCTTGGTCACAAATGGCGGCATCACGGGAGGCAATTAGCGCATGCAATTCCTCCCCGCGAGGATCCCGGGGATCTAAGCCGGGCGGATCCGGCGAAGCCCGATCTGCATGGCGGTCGCGGCGTGCCGACGAGGCGCGAGAGGGACTACGTCTGGACTTGGACATGTCGTTGGAGAAGTGGAGAAGTGGCAAAATGTGCCCGCAGTGATGCCGTTGGTCGGCAACGACTACGGTCAGGAGGCGGTTGTGGTGAAGCGCAATTCTCGGAAATGTGTGATGGCAAGTGATTGGGCGAGAGATGGATCCGGACTCAGATGGATCTGGATCCAGAATCAGATGGATCTGGATCCGGACTCAGATGGATCTGGATCCAGAATCAGATGGATCTGGATCTGCACCCACTGGATCCAGATCCAAATGGGTTCAATCCAAGATGGGTTCAATCCCTTATCCAGGCGTAATCGCGAGGCCGTAAACACAACACGACGGGCAAGCAGCTGACGCGCAATGAAGGTAAAGGGAGCCCATAGAGTCGGTAGGTACAGATGGGATGATAGGATCCACATGGTGATAGGACTTTGGGATAGGAACGAACTTAAGCACAAATCAGAAACGAACTCGCCTTGATCAACGCAAGTGCTTCCTCCCTCGCCTGGAAACGGGAACTACATTGGCCCTACGCGGCGTAGAGAGGTTAGCCGTAGCAGATCTAGTGTTGGTGGTAAGACTGGAGTAATACATTGGCCAGATCCAAAACCTTCCTAGTAACTACTGTCAAGTGCGGATCCAAGATCCACCGGAGTTATCTGTTTGGCCGGTGCGTCCTTCGCTTTTCAACTGTCAACGACACCGTCATTGGAGGCGGCAAACACGACCAAGGAAGACCTGCGAAGGCATCGGAAAGGAACTACAACAAGCGAAAGGCAACAACCCGGCCGGATCCAGATCCAGGCCGCCAGATCCAAGTACAAGACTGCTGGATTCACACAGATCACGGATCATCGGGGGACCCCCTCCGTAAGTCGGTGTTCGGGCGCAGTTGGCAAGTTGGATCGGCGATCTCGCAGATTTTGCTGATCCCGCTACGCCACACAGAAGTACGTCGGAGAGTGTGTCGATTGTGAGACCGGCAAAGGGCGACCCACGATCAGGGGCGAGTCACCGGGGAATATCCAGGCGACCTACCCGTTCCAGATCATAGCGATGGATCACATACCTTCGCTGCCCAAGTCGTACAAGGGTAACACCGAACTGCTGATCTGGGTCGATCTGCTCACAGGATACGTGATCGCGAAGGTCAGCTCCTCCCGAACGGCGCAGACGATCGCCGAATCTTACGAAGAGTGTGTGTTCCGGCGGTTCGGTGCCAGTGAGGTGATCAGGCATGATCGCGAACCGGGATTTATGGCTGACTTCTTCCGCGCCTTTAAGAAGATTCTGGGTATGCGTCAACGAGCAATGATGGCCTATCGGCCTCAAGCCAACGGTACCGCAGAGCGAATGGTCCAGACAGCGACGAGAGCCTTGAAGATGTTCGTGGAGGATCTGGATCAGAAGGATTGGGATGAGTACGCAGAGCGATTGACCTTCGCAATCAACACGGCTCAAGATCGGATCCGTGGAGACTCGCCCTTTTACCTGGTGCATGGTTGGGATCCTCGATCGACGCTCGAGGCGACGATACCTTTAGGTAGCACTCGGACGCGGGACCGGAATCCTCGGCGGTGGCGTTATCGGATCTAGAGGCACTACGACCAGGCTCGAAGTCAGGTGAATGCTCGCCTACGGGAGGCGATCGCTGATCGGGCCGATCGACACAATGAAGAAGTTCGACCGCACACGATCGAGGCTGGATCGCAGGTGTGGTTGTATCTGGATCGCGTGAAGGAAGGATATGCACGGAAGCTAGCTCATCTGTGGCACGGTCCATTCCGCGTTGCGGAGAAGGTGAACGAGTACACGATGAAGCTTCAGATTGCTGGCACGGACTATCACCTGTTCCCGATCATGCATGTATCCAAGCTGAAGTTGGTTAAGGACTTCCCCGATCGACCGCAGACCGCACTCACGGTGAACGAAGCCGATCGACTGGACTTCGACGAGATCTTACTTCCGGAGGACAGCTGGTGTGGTGTAGCGGGATCAGCCAAAATCTGGTTAAGGCTTGATCGAGCTTCCCACCAGCGCCCAGACACCGACTAACGGAGGGGGTTCCCCAACGATCCGTGGTCGGCTGAACTTGTTCTCACCTTGTGTACCCGTCGGCGGGCTGGATCTGCTCTCTCGGGGCTCCGACGATGCAGCACTTGGTGAAGATCGAGTGTCTTGGCGTGACGCGGGGATGGTCCGTGGAGCAGCGCGGGAATCTTCGCTCTGCGTCCGAGTATACGCTCCGATCGAGGGTTCTTCGCTGCGATCGGCCGGCCTGGAGTCGATCCAAGGCCTGTGGTTGCCCTTTCGGGTGTGTTCCTTCCTTCCTTGAGTTGCTTGCCGCTTCCTATAGCGGGATCGAGGTTGATCGAGAGGAGAACGATCGCCGGCCAAGCAGTATCCGGTCGATCGAGGACTTGCACACAAGAGATAGATCGCTAGAGCAGGTCAAGCTGGCCAATGTATTAATCCAGTCTTAACCGTACCGCTAGTTCACTACCCGAAGTGTCGACGCTTGCCGAGGCCAATGTAGTTCCTGGGACTTGGTGACTTGAGGGGACTTGTGGTCTTCTGTGCAAAAGCTCTTCTGATTTATGTTTAGTTGGCCTCTCTCTCTCTACTGCTACCATCTTGTCTACCATCCTACAACTAAACAACAACTGGATTCCTGTCCTATCTTCGCTCTTCTTGTGCTTCCCATCATGGCCGATCGGCGATCCCGATCTGCGATCTCGATCGGCGATCTCGATCAACGATCTCGATTGTCGATCCCGATCGACTCTCGATCGAGGACTTGAGCGCATTGTCGCTCGCCATCAATCTGCCTAATTCCGTCCTTGGCCGTTCCGGATCACCGGTGCTTACTTCCGGTAGGGGCTTGCGTCTACGCCGATCTTGGACATCCGTCAGGGATCGATAGAACGTGATCCACCTCCGCATATGTCGTGCCCGACGCGCCGGCGTCACTTGATCGTTCAGGATCTCTCACTGATCCTCATCCCCAGTCTGATCTGTGCGGCCTGTCTCTCGATCGTTGATCGATTGTCGATCTACTCCTGTCGATCGGCCCTGCCGCCTTTCTCGGAGAACACTTTCCGTTCGAGATAGATTTCTTATTCGGTGCTTCTCCACATCCGCCCCCTGTCCGGAAGTTGTGTCGCACGGCGGCTCACTTCGGACAGTGTACTCCCATTCACTCTTCAATCCGCCAGCTCCTGCGCAGATCAGGCACGATGAGCACACCACCGTCCGGTCCTCCCGCACCGCCACCTCCACCGTCGGAGGGCGGCGAGTCTCCGCCCGGCTCGCCTCGATCAGCCCACTCCACACCCCGATCGACCCGTTCAACAGCTTCTCGGCGCGCTGCGGCTTCTCCGGACACCGCCCGCCGGATCGCCCGGCTGGAGGAAGAGCTGACGCTGGCCTACGCCTCTCGATCCACCATGATCCGCGATCGGGCCCGCCTGGACGACACCGTCCGCGAGCTGACGGCGAACCTGCAGGACCTCGAGCGCTACCGCGGGTCCCAGGAAGACGAAATCCGCCGTCTCCAGACTGAAGTGAGCGACCTCCAGCAGAGCGCCCAAGGCCAAGGACCACAGCTGATCCAGGATCTCCGGGGCCAGATCGTCCAACAAACGGCCGAGATTCAGGACCTGGATCGCCGATTGACCCGCACCCAAGATGAGCTCGCAGATGCGATCGCCACTCGAGACCGTTTTGACCACCAGCTAGACCTTGCCACCGCGGACATCTCCGATCTCCGGTCGCAGGTCACAGGTCAGGAACACGATCTGGACATGTTGCAATACGAGTTGGACACGACGCGAGGCAGTCTCGATCGCGTTCAGGCGGCGCTGCAGACAGCTGAGGCGGCCCTGGCTCAACGAAGTCCGCCCTCGACAGCTCACTCTCAGGCCGGATCGGCTTCACCGCCCCCAGCCGGCTCCAACCCTGATGCAGATCGGTTGCAAGCAGACCTCGACCGGACGGAGGGGGAACTGCGTACCGCCCGTGCCGCCCTCGATCAGGCTAACCAAGATCGCGACGTCGCGCTTCGGGAAAACGCCGATCTCCGTACGTAGACTCCGTAACCTTCGTTCTATTGTTGATCATCTCTCACGCGATCGTCGTGCTGCAGGTGCATGCGTCGAGAGTGCGCAGCAAGTGATCCGTGCCCAAGACGCCCACTTCGTCGACGTTCAAGATGCCTACGCCCTGCTCCGGCGTGTCAGCGATCGATCCAACGAGGATCTCGATACCATCGCGGACACCCTATCCAGTGTGGCGCGTTGGATCGGACTGCGCCAGCGTAGGCCGCTCACACCCGCTCGCCGCGGTCGTAGTCCCTCTGAATCACCCGATCGTACTCAGCCGTCCACCAAACGTTCACGATCGGCGCCTCCACCACGCAGTCGCTCTCCGAGCCGATCGCCCCCTCGTTCTCCGTCGCCGGCCTTCTCGCTGCCGGATCATGACCAGGGACCGCCTACTGAGAGCCAGCCGCCGTCCGATCGCCGTGAGCCAGACGACGAACATGAAGAGGAGGAGTCGGATCAGGAGGAAGGGGAGTCGGATCAAGAAGAGTCGAGCCCAGCTCGTAGTGCGGGCGCCGGCCAGTCGCAGAAGGACCCGTCGTCGGCCGAGTCTGGTTCTGACGAAGAGGAGTCCGAGTCTGAGGGCACCGATCAGGAATCCCTCGCCGCGTTGGCTCGATCCCGCGCTGAGGCCCGACGTCGCCAGTCCGCTTCGCCGGCCCGTACCCGTACTCCACCGATCCGTTCACGATCTCCTTCAGTTATCTCGATACATTCTCGAACCGGATCGGCGCGTTCCCGGTCGCCCCCAAGATCGCCTCCGGGATCGCCGCCAAGATCTCCGCCAGGATCGCCCGGACGCCGGCCTCTGATCCCGCCACTATTCCCGATCGGCACCATGATCCCGGGCTTCAACGCACCCCGGGCACTCGCTCAAGGTGACACGGATCCGTGGCCCGCAGGACTGCTACGCCAGTTGCAGATCACAGGCATGATCCTGTCGACGTTGACCCACCACCTGCTCCTGCCCGAGAATTGGCTCTTCCCGGTCGCGGTTCGCGGTACTCGGCCGCCTGCGGCCGGGATCGGTTACCGAGATGACTTGATCACCGGGCCGAACATCACCACACTCCTGGCCGATCGCCCTTGGGAGGCTCTCCAGAACCCGCGAGATCCGTTGACGTTTGATCTGGCACTCCACCAAGGCGCCGCGACTCCGTTGGGCCGGATCGCCACGGCCTACCTACAGCTCGAGGAACAGCATCGTCAGGCCTTCTGGGAAACAACTCACTACCTCCCGATCACCCGTGGACAGCGTCAGGATCTGGTCGTCCAACGGTACCATGCTGAGCGCCGGACCCGGCGGATCCGCCTCGGCGATCGGTGGCGCCAATGGTTGGCCACTACTTTGCCGATGATGAGAGCGATGTGGGCTGACGTTGATCTGTTGTTGGATCCGTTCTTCCTGCACCTTCCGACGCGTCCGCGAGATGCGGTAATTTGGTACCCCGGGGCGGTATCCCGCGCGGCCAATGCCAACGATCCCACCCAGCATCAAGGTGAGCCGACCGACCTCCGGACTGCCCTGATCGAAGCTGACGCGCACGATCCTTGGCGAAACCAGTACCGCGATCGCCCTCAGGACCACCCTGCCAGGCGGATCCCACGTCTCCGTAACAAGTTCAACCCCAACACCGGCACCCAGCAGCCGTGATCCGACGTTCGTGATATCGGTCCAGTTTGCACGGCCAGATCTAGTGATCGACACGTCGATCAGTAAGCCCATTCACCATCATAGTCATTCAAAAGTCGAACTGCCCCAATAACCGCTCCACAATTCCAGATCCATCCTTCCCATTGCAATACCTCGTTCCTTACGCTGGGCGTCACAGCCCTGCGTCGATCCGCTCCTTACCCGACATGATCAGTCCGAATCCTCCATCATTCCACGTCTCAGCTACTCCATAACCTTCCGATCTGCACTTCTCATACATATACATGCATCCACATACAACCTTTTCCTCCGATCGACGGCCTCCCCGTCGATCCGTCATCCATCTCGCTCACCAAGGCGACCAGCTCGCCCTGGCGGTCCGATCTCACTCTTCCTCGTGAGACTGCATCGCGTTAAACCGGTTCCGGTTCACACGATCTCGGAGGAACTCGTACAACAGAGCTCCACAGTTGAGATCGGCTTCATCCACCCAGTCAGGATCATCGTAACCCTTCCAGTGTACCAGGAACTCCCGATACGTCCGGCCGTACCGCGTCCTTCTGCCCGTCCTCATGTCTACGATCTTTTCCACTTCGTACTCGTTCGCGTCTCGATCGGGGGTCCAGCTATCCTCCGGAAGTAGGGTCTCGTCGAAATCCAGTCGATCGGCTTCGTTCACTGTGAGCGCGATCTGCGGTCGATCGGGGAAGTCCTTAACCAACTTCAGCTTGGACACATGTACGATCGGGAACAGGTGATAGTCCGTACCAGCAATCTGAAGCTTCATCGTGTACTCGTTCACCTTCTCGGCAACGCGAAATGGGCCGTGCCACAGATGAGCTAGCTTCCGTGCATATCCTTCCTTCACGCGATCCAGGTACAACCACACCTGCGATCCAGCCTCGATCGTGTGCGGTCGAACTTCTTCATTGTGTCGATCGGCCCGATCCGCGATCACCTCCCGTAGGCGAGCATTCACCTGACTTCGAGCCTGATCGTAGTGCCTCTGGATCCGATAACGCCATCGCCGAGGGTTCCGATCCCGCGTCCGAGTGCTACCCAAAGGTATCGTCGCCTCGAGCGTCGATCGAGGATCCCAATCATGCACCAGGTAAAAGGGCGAGTCTCCACGGATCCGATCTTGAGCCGTGTTGATCGCGAAGGTCAATCGCTCTGCGTACTCATCCCAATCCTTCTGATCCAGATCCTCCACGAACATCTTCAGGGCTCTCGTCGCTGTCTGTACCATTCGCTCTGCAGTACCGTTGGCTTGAGGCCGATAGACCATCGTCGCTCGCTGACGCATACCCAGGATCTTGTTAAAGGCGCGGAAGAAGTCAGCCATAAATCCCGGCTCGCGATCGTGCCTGATCACCTCGCTGGCACCAAATCGCCGGAACACACACTCTTCGTAAGATTCGGCGATCGTCTGCGCCGTTCGGGAGGAGCTGGCCTTCGCGATCATGTATCCTGTGAACAGATCGACCCAGATCAGCAGTTCGGTGTTACCTTTGTATGACTTGGGCAGCGAAGGTATGTGATCCATCGCTATGATCTGGAACGGGTAGGTCGCCTGGATGTTCCCCGGCGACTCGCCCCTGATCGTGGGTCGTCCTTTGCCGGTCTCACAATCGACACACTCTCCGACGTACTTCTGCACACTCCTGAAGAGACCTCTCCAGTGAAAGTGATCACGGATCCGCTGATAGGTACGCCCAATCCCTTGGTGGCCGCCTTCCACAGTAGAGTGATAGTGATGCAAGATATCCTGGTGCAGCGTTTCTGGTGCAACCAGTCTCATCAATCCGTCTCGATCTGCCTCCGATCGCTTCGAGGGCGGACAGTAGAACAGCAGATCGTTGTCATCGATCTCGTAGTCTGCCGCTATGTTGCCATAAGATCGGGCCTCATCCTGTGTCAGATCAGCCACGTCTCCCATCAGGTACTTCTTCATGCCCGCGATCCACACCTCTTCATCTTGTGCTCGACGAATCCGATCGATCCGCAGTCCTCGCACAAACTCTTCCTGTACGACAGTCGGATTCGGTCGTGATCGGGCGTTCGATCGGGTAGTCATCGGCGATAGCCGGGCGATCGGTTCGTCAGATCTGACCACCAGGATCTCATCGAGCCGGTTCAATGTCACCAGATCCAAGTGATCGGCCTCATCCTCGACGACGACGCCTCCTTCACGTTGGAGTGCTGCGCTGGCCAGGCTGTCGGCGCTTCCGTTCCAATCTCGTTTCACATGTAACAGTTCATGATCTGGCCAGTTCCGCAGCCGATCGAGCACCTTCTGCTTCAACAACGTCAGCTTGGGTGCTTTGCAGTCGATCTCGCCTCGTACTTGCCGGATCACCAGGTTGGAGTCGCCACAGATCACCAATCGGCCGCGATCCATGCCGTCGAGGAGGTCGAAGCCCAACAACAGACCGTGATACTCCGCCTCGTTGACGGTCAGCCCTTCAGCATAGCCCGATCGCGCCTTCACCACACTCCATTCGGGCAGCTTCCACAAGATCGCACTGTACGCGCCCCCGCCTCGCTTGACACGGGCGGATCCGTCAAAACTTATCACCAGCAGCTCCTCATCCGCGCGCACAGTCGGGATCGGGGCTTGGATCTTCCGCCGGGGTTCCTTCTTCGGCGCGATTGCGATCAGCGCGTCATCAACATCCGATCGAGGCGTAATACTGGCGGCGATCGCCCCCAATATCTCGTCCTCTCCCTTGGTGCACTTCGTGATCTCGAGAGTCCAGGGTGATAGGAGTGCAGCCCACTGACCCAATCGACCTTGAAGACCAGGCGATCGGAACAGCCACGCCAACGTCGAGTGTCGGGTCAGGACCCGGATCGATCGTCCGACCAGCATATTGTAGTTCAAGTCCAGGATCCGTAGCAGCGCCAGCACTTCCTTCTCCACCACGTTGTAGTTCAGTTCATTCGATTTCAGCGTTCGACTGGCGAAGGTAACAGGATGATAGATCTGGTCGTGCTCCTGCATCAGTGCGGCCGAGATCGCCCAGTCACTCGCGTACACGATCACAACCGGGGTCCGATCACGATCGAAATGCCGCAGGATCGGCGTCGTCGCGATCTTCATCTTCAATGTCGAGAACGCACGGTGAGCACGGATCCAACGTTCGTCTCCCACTTCGACTTCAGGAATGGGCGGCGTCTGATCGGGGTTTGCCGAGTTCCGATCTACTGAGTTCGGCGCATCACGATCCAAGATCTGGCGCAGATCGGGACGCTTCTTCAGTTCAGCGAAGTCCACCTCGCGCAGTTCATACAGGATCGCCGCGTAGATCGCGTAGTCTTCCAAGAAACGGCTGTAGTAGTTGAGGCTGCCCAAGAATGACTGCATTGATCGGAGCGATCCAGGGAACGGCAGATCTGTCAGTGTCGCGAGATCCTTCGGGTTGGCCTCCAGTCCATCGTTCGACACGCGATGTTCTAGATAGTCCACCTTGCGCATCCCCCAAGAGCTCTTCTCCACACTGATCGAGAGGTTCCACTTATCGCAAGCATCCAGCAGGTGATCCACACGATCACACAGCTCATCCCATGATCCAGCCGTCACCAGGATGAAATCGATGTACGATCTGCGCCCCAGCACTGATGGACGCCCCGGATCTTCTGGTTCTCCTGACTCGATCAAGTCCGTAGTGACTTCAGAGCCCGACGATCGCGGGATCCTGGTGAACCCGTACAGCGCGTCATCCAGAAGTCGCTGATAGATCTGAGGAGCGTTCTTCAGGCCAAACGGCATCCGATTCCACTCGAACAGACCCATGTGAGTGATAAAGGCCGAGATCGCACGAGCTCGATCGGTCATCGTTACCACCCAGAATCCACTAGCCATGTCCAGTGAGCAATACCAGAGCACCTTGTCCAGATCTTCCAGCAGATCGTTGATCAGGGGCATCGGATACACCATCAGCCTGGTCAGGCTGTTGACGAGCCGATAATCGATACACAACCTGATATCCACTCCGTTCTTCTTGATGATCACGACGATCGGCGAAGCCCACGGCGATCGGGACTTCCTGATCATCTTGGCCGACAGCAATCCCTTGATCAGATCCGACACTTTCTCCACGAACTGAGGGGCGACCTTCCGAACTCGTTGGGCGATCGGCTTCGCATCGCCCACGTCGATGTCGCAGGTGACGCCTCGGGCAGCTGGCGGAAGCGCATTGCCCTTGCCGATCAGCAGGTGCCTCCTGTGCCAGATCTTCTTTCGCAGTCGATCGATCTCCTCCGGGGTGTTGAACTCCAGATCTCCCACCTTGATGTCGTCGATCTTTACCTCATCTGTCGTCGAGATCACAATTTCAGGAAGCACAGCTAATTCGCCTTCGACGTCTTCGGCTGATAGATTCCCGCCCTCATGGTAATGAACTTGATCATCAGCGTCAACATCTCGATCATCCACGTCAACATCCCGATCATCCGCGTCAGCATCTCGATCTGGTTCAGTCGCGACGGGATCGTCCCGATTGGCGGTGGGTTTGATCTCGACTTCTACCTGATCATCTCCAACGACCGCCGACTCTTCGACCGCATGCGACCGTCGTTCTGATGCTGGGACACCGTCATCCTCACTCGATTTCGACTCTTCGACGGCTAAGGCCACCACATAGGGTACCCGATCGGTACTCCCGCCCCCGAGATCTGGTTCGACGGCACAACCGTCGACCTGATCGGCCGATGGCACGTGAGGGAACACTGTTCCGCCGTTCTCTGAGACTTTATCAACTGGTGGCTTCGCGTCATCCATCGCTGCATGCCGCGATTCGCCCCCTGATCGAAGCGTATCAACGGCAGCCACCCCCGGATCGGGACGCTTCACCTCCGATCCACCGGTCGGATCGAGTGGGCCTACCGACTGATCGGCAATCGGGGATACCTCGGGTCTCTGGAGAATGGCTCGGGGCGTCGGATAAGTCGGTCGCTCGACGGCCGATACTGGCGGTCCCGCTGGTACTTCCTCGTTAGCCAGCTGGTCCTCCGTCGTGGCTTGGAAGGCTAAGTTCTGCCATTCCATGTAGCGACGGGACCCGATCGACACATATCCTGGCACCCGGGGTATCCGATCTCCGGCCAGCCACATCGCAATCCGTTCATTCCGGTGCAGGACGAGGTCCTTGTCCCCGATGTTGGTGATCTGGAGATATCGGATCCGACCAGGTCCATGGACCACGGTCGGCACCCAACGATCTCCGCGGGTAAGCCACAGCTTCTCTCGATCTGTCACCTTCATCCGCAGCGGGAGCTCGAACGAATCTCTGATCGCGATCTGCACTCCTTGATCCACGCACACGTGCCGTACGTTGTCATTATACAGCTGTCGGCGTCCGCTAAGCTGGATCTTGACTTCGTCGGGCAGACAGATAGAGCCGTCCGCGAGATTGAGGCGGATCCCAGCTGGAACCATGAAGTCCATACCCAGGATCGCCTCTTGCCCTGACAGATCGCCGACCCAGATATCGAAGAAATACACCAGCGATCCTGCTAGTGTAACCTTGATCCTGGTCCTTCCTTCCGTCATGTACACGCTTTCGCCGATTCCCACACACTCCTGGCTCAGACTCGTGTCGACATGGCACCCCACCTTACGAGCAAAGGCGGTGTCCACGATGGACACCTCGGCGCCGGTGTCTAAGAGTAAGATCGACTTCTCATTGTTGATCTTGCCAGTGATCTTGGCCTGACGGAACCACTTACCTGGCGAATGGTGCTTCCAATACCCCCTGGACTCTCCAGGAAGTAGATCGGTCACCACCTCACCAGATCGGCGGTGTTCGCTGACGCGAGGCAGACTTCGATCACGATCATGCTTCGGGATCTCAGTCGTCACTTCTCCATCAGCTGGCCTGAACCATTATTCCGGTCTGCGTTGCTTCCAATAACCCCGGGTTTCACCAGACTGGAGATCCAAGGGCACTTCGGCGTCAGAGCGGTTGAAGTCGTCCGATCGATGTAGACTCAAGACCTTGGCGGCAGATTTCGCATGCAGATCACATGTATTTCCGCGTAGATCAGTCCGTCCACTTACTCGATCTACCGTGTTCTTGTTCACGTATGCATAGATGCAATACCTAGAACGCTCGGCTCGTACCGGATTCCAACCCGGCGAGCGTCCTAGTTTAACATCTTCTCGGCGATCGCGGGCAACATGCCTGCGTGCTTCACCGGGTTGAACCATTGACGGATCTGATTGTAGAATTCCTCCATCGGACACTTGCCCATCTCATGCAGCTCGCCGCATCCGCGGCATACGAACAGGCAACGATCCGCCGGATGTCCTCGCTTTCCACACTTCTCGCACGTCAAACGTCTCCAGCAATCCAGATCCGTGTGCTTCCGCGATCCACAGTGTGAGCAGCGGCTTGATCGGTCCGATCCATCCGGCGCCGATCGCGATCTTGGGTCTGATCGAGGTGAGTCATGGACGATCGGTGCTTGGGTGCTTCGATCCTGCTTCGTCGTGTCGCCCCCAGTGTGGCGAGACTTGTCCTCAGCCGACGCTAGGTAGACGCGACGTAGGTCACCTTCCGAGTCCGATCCGTCCGATCCGGTGTCTGATCCAGACTCCTGGTTCGCGATCTGAACTGCACGCACCGCCCGCTTGGTCGCAGCTGCTGGTGCTGAGGTCGGAACCTTCTGGCGATACTTCGATCCGAAGGCAGGTCGTTTCTGTCTGCTCTTCGCGCGTTCTCGAGCGCGTAGGACTTCCTCCAGATCATCCGCGTCCGCAAGCCGAAGTAGGGTTAGCTGATCGGCCAGTTCATGATCGCCCAAGGTCTCAATAAAATGTTCGACATGTTCTCGACGGGCCTTGGAATCTCCATCCTTGATCTTCAATCTCGCACGCAGAGCCGCCACATTGAGCCGATAGAGGTACTCTAGCGGCGATTCGTCTGATCGCTTGCGAGAGTGATAATACTGCCAGGCGACCGATACTCCCAGCCCACAATACTGGATCTGGGAACTCCGGAGCAGATCGCTCCACTTGTTCCGTGTCGATCGGCCCAGCTGGCGATACCAGTTCTTCGCCGGTCCTGTCAGCAGATCTGCAAAAGCCAGGCACTTCTCGTCATCCGCAGCTTGATCGCGCATGAAGGCCGATTTCACCTTGCTGATCCACGATCGGGCGCGATCTTCGTCCTGATCCTTGCCGCTGAATTCCTTCAGATCGGACATTGCTGAGATCCGCACACGTTGGATCAGGGAGGACCCAGCGGATCCCGAGGCAGCGGTAGCCACCACCGCAGGGGCCGAACTCGGTAGATCGATGTCGTCCGGGTCGTATTCCCACTGCGAGCCGTCTTGATCTGGTGATCCGGCTGATTCCATCTCCACGTCTCGTGATCCCACATTATCGTCGACCGCTGGGGCAGGCGTCGCCACCGCGGCCTGTTGTTCGCTCAAGAATCTGGCCATCGCAGCCTGAAAGTAGGACTCCAGTCTGCCATTCGACTCATCCGATCCGGTAGCACTGGTGGTGCGATCGGCCGACTTGGGTTTCTGCTTCCGAGGTCCTGATCGCGTGCGTTCTTGGCGTTGACTACGCGATCGGGCCTCCAACATCGCCGATCCGGAAGGACCCAGAGACATACGCTGAGGCTCAGACGACGTATCCGATACATGTTCGGCTGCCGAGACGTAGGGAGATGACGATCGGTACCCTGTAGATTCCACCCGCGGTGACGACACAGGTGCTGGCGACGCAAGATCTGGCGCCTTCGGGTCCGGACGGTCCGCGATCACGTCGACCAGAGGTCTCAGCTTGTCGACCAATGTCTGGATCGCCGTCTGGATCACGTCCAGATCTAGATCGAAGAGATCATTCGCCTCGAAGGCGCCAGCTACGAAGCCGGCTTCCTCAGCAGTCCGAGCAGGTTCTTCACCGCCGACAACTTGTTGTCCGTCGCGCGCGGGGGGGGGGGGGAGATCGGGCCCTTCGGGTCGCCGATCTGCTTTGGCCGCACGATCAACATGACAGGGTCTTGACGCAAGAAGTCCCGCAGCTCCTTCAGGTGGTACTGACGTTCCAAGTCAGCCTCAGACCAGTCGGGCGCCAGCGATCCGGGATCTTCGTCGTCCAAACCCGGCGCTCTCAGCTTCCTCCGCGCTATCTGGGCCTTGTCTACGATCGCGTCCAGGTAGTCGGGATCGAGCCTGATCGGCGAGTCTGCGAATGCATATCGGTCCGATCCAGCTTTGGTTTGTTTTGTTAGTGAATCTCGGTTCGCACCGAGATCCACCGGGGTCCCCGAAGGGACCTGGGGAGGATGTTGAGGTTTGTCTTCTAGATCTGTCTCCAGATCGCCCTCGATTCCGTCGACAGAAGTCCTCCGAGCACTCTGTCGATCCGCGGATCTCGTCTTGTTCAGCAGCGTCTCCGTCGATCCGATATCCGACGACGCCTCTTCCCCTGGTTCTTTCTTCACTTGCGCATCTTCTGCGGACTCACGGTGAAATCCGGAGTCCCCAAGAGATCCGGGCACGCGCACCATTGTGGTGTAGCGGGATCAGCCAAAATCTGGTTAAGGCTTGATCGAGCTTCCCACCAGCGCCCAGACACCGACTAACGGAGGGGGTTCCCCAACGATCCGTGATCGGCTGAACTTGTTCTCACCTTGTGTACCCGTCGGCGGGCTGGATCTGCTCTCTCGGGGCTCCGACGATGCAGCACTTGGTGAAGATCGAGTGTCTTGGCGTGACGCGGGGATGGTCCGTGGAGCAGCGCGGGAATCTTCGCTCTGCGTCCGAGTATACGCTCCGATCGAGGGTTCTTCGCTGCGATCGGCCGGCCTGGAGTCGATCCAAGGCCTGTGGTTGCCCTTTCGGGTGTGTTCCTTCCTTCCTTGAGTTGCTTGCCGCTTCCTATAGCGGGATCGAGGTTGATCGAGAGGAGAACGATCGCCGGCCAAGCAGTATCCGGTCGATCGAGGACTTGCACACAAGAGATAGATCGCTAGAGCAGGTCAAGCTGGCCAATGTATTAATCCAGTCTTAACCGTACCGCTAGTTCACTACCCGAAGTGTCGACGCTTGCCGAGGCCAATGTAGTTCCTGGGACTTGGTGACTTGAGGGGACTTGTGGTCTTCTGTGCAAAAGCTCTTCTGATTTATGTTTAGTTGGCCTCTCTCTCTCTACTGCTACCATCTTGTCTACCATCCTACAACTAAACAACAACTGGATTCCTGTCCTATCTTCGCTCTTCTTGTGCTTCCCATCATGGCCGATCGGCGATCCCGATCTGCGATCTCGATCGGCGATCTCGATCAACGATCTCGATTGTCGATCCCGATCGACTCTCGATCGAGGACTTGAGCGCATTGTCGCTCGCCATCAATCTGCCTAATTCCGTCCTTGGCCGTTCCGGATCACCGGTGCTTACTTCCGGTAGGGGCTTGCGTCTACGCCGATCTTGGACATCCGTCAGGGATCGATAGAACGTGATCCACCTCCGCATATGTCGTGCCCGACGCGCCGGCGTCACTTGATCGTTCAGGATCTCTCACTGATCCTCATCCCCAGTCTGATCTGTGCGGCCTGTCTCTCGATCGTTGATCGATTGTCGATCTACTCCTGTCGATCGGCCCTGCCGCCTTTCTCGGAGAACACTTTCCGTTCGAGAAGGATTTCTTATTCGGTGCTTCTCCACACTGGACCCCCGATCGAGACGCGAACGAGTACGAAGTGGAAAAGATCGTGGACATGAGGACGGGCAGAAGAACGCGGTACGGCCTGGTACATTGGAAGGGTTACGACAATCACGAAGCCGATCTCAACTATGGAGCTCTATTATACGAGTTCCTTCGAGATCGTGGGAACCGGAACCGGTTTAACGCGATGCAGTCTCACGAGGAAGAGTGAGATCGGACCGCCAAGGCGAGCTGGTCGCCTTGGTGAGCGAGATGAATGACGGATCGACGGGGAGGCTGTCGATCGGAGGAAAGGGCTGCATATGGATGCATGTATATGTGTGAGGGGTGCCGATCTGAAGGTTGTGGAACGGCTGCGAGGTGTTACGATGATGGATCTTGGCTGATTGTGGTGGAATTGAGTGGATTGACACAAGACAAAGGCACGTGACAAAAAGACGGGGTATCGCAGTGGGATAAATTGAACTGAGTGGCGATTACAGAGGATCGGCCTCCGAACGACTACGATCCGGGGTGAGCTGCCTAACTAACGTGCTGGTCGCTGGAGCCGATCGTGCGAGCTGAGCCGAACCTACGATCGTTGAGCGCCGACGTTGGGGTTGAACTTGTTGCGGAAACGCGGGATCCGCCGAGCAGGGTGGCCCTGAGGACGATCGCGATACTGGTTCCGCCAAGGGCCATGGGTGTCGGCCTCGATCAGGGCAGTCAGGAGATCGGTCGGCTCGCCTTGATGCTGAGTGGGATTGCCAGCATTTGCCGCTCGGGACACCACACCGGGATACCACGTCACCGAGTCTCGCAGACGAACCGGGATCTGCAGGAAAAACGGATCCAGTAGCAGATCGACGTCGGCCCACATCGCCCGCATTATCGGCAACATGGTGGCCACCAACTGGCGCCATCGATCGCCAAGACGGATCCGCCGCGATCGGCGATCGGCATGATATTGCCGGATGACTGGGTCTTGACGCTGTTGGCTAGTGATCGGGAGATAATGAGTCGTCTACCAAAAGGCTTGGCGGTGTTGCTCCTCAACCTGCAGATAAGCTGTGGCGATCCGGCCCAATGGGGTGGCGGCGCCCCGATGGAGTGCCAGATCGAACGTCAGCGGGTCCGCCCGATTTTGCAGAACTTGCCAGGGGCGAGCTGCCAGCAGCGCGGTGATATTCGGCCCGGTGATCAGGTCGTCCCGGTAGCCGGTTCCAGCGACGGGCTGTCGAGTGCCACGAACAATAGCCGGGAAGAGCCATCCTTCGGGCAGGAGCAGATGATGGGTCAACGTCGACAAGATCATGCCAGTGATCTGTAGCTGACGCAATAGCACCAAAGGCCACGGATCGGTGTCGCCCCGGGTGAGCGCCCTGGGGGCGTTGAAACCAGGGATCATGGTCCCGATCGGGAACAATGGGGGCACCAGAGTCCGGGGCCTAGGTGATCCTGGCGGAGATCCTGGCGGCGATCGTGGGGGAAATCCCGGTGGCGAACGTGGAGGCGATCTGGGCGGAGATCCTGGTGGCGAACGCGGGGGCGACCGGGAACGCGCCGATCCAGATCGAGAGTGTATCGATATGACGGAAGACGATCACGAACGGGTCGGAGAGGTATGAGTTCGCGCCGGCGAAGCGGATTGGCAGCGACGGGCCTCCGATCGGGACCGAGCCAGCGCGGCGAGAGCCTCCGGATCGGTCCCCTCGGACTCGGACCTTTCCTCTTCGGCGCTAGACTCAGCCGAGGACGACTTCTCCTCAGGTGACCGATCTGTCTCCCGAGATTGGTGAGATGAATTTGGCTCCTCTCGATCGGACTTCTCGGACTCGTGCTTGTCGTCCTTCTTGTCTTCGGGAGACGAACCTGACCCCTCTCGATCAGACCGCTCGGACTCGTGCTCGTCGTCCGCCTTGCGTTGATCAGGTGGCGGCTGGTCCTTGGCGGGTGATTCTTGACCGTGATCCGGCGGGGAGAAGGAAGGAGACGGAGATCTGGAAGGCGATCGACTGCGCGGTGGAGGTGCCGATCGTGCACGCTTATGAGCGTGTCCTGCAGAATCGGGAGACCCCGAACGACTGCGGCCGTGACGAGCGGGTGTGATCGGCGTACATTGCCGACGCCCGATCCATTGCGCCACCCCGGACAAGGTGTCGGCAACCCTCTCGAGATCTTCATTGGAGCGATCGCTGACACGTCGTAGCAAGGCGTAGGCGTTCTGGACGTCTACGAACTGGGCGTCCTGGGCCCGGATCACTTGCTGCGCGCTTTCGACACAGGATCCTGTGACACGATGACAGGATGAGTCGAGATCAATGGGGAGATCAGAGTTGGAGGAGGACTACTTACGGAGATCGGCGTTGTCCCGGAGGGCGGTGTCGCGATCCTGATTCGCCTGAGCAAGGTCAGCACGGAGCTGTTGGGCTTCTCTCGCAGACACGTCCCGATCCTGATTCGCTTGAGCAAGGTCGTCACGGAGTTGTTGGACTTCTCCCACGGACGCGTCTCGAGCAGCACGTATCAGACGTAGTTCTCCCTCGGTCTGGCGGAGGTTGACACACAGCCGATCTAGATCAGCGCCGCCCCCAGCGGGGGGGGGGGTGCCGGGACTGAGGCGGCTGGAGCGGGCGCGGAAGCGGGAGATCCACGTGCAGCTAGCGCAGCTTCGGTCGTCTGAAGGGCGGTCTGGACGCGATCGAGGCTCCCGCGTATGATCTGCAGCTCATAGTTCGCCATGTCCAACTCGCGCTCTTGAGCCGAGACCTGCGATCGGAGGTCGGATATGTCGGCCGAGGCGAGATCCAGTTGGTGATCGAGGAAGTCGCGGGCGGCGCGAGCGTCGATGAGCTCGGCCTGAGCGCGAGACAGTCGACGATCCATATCCTGCATCTCGGCCGCCTGTTGCGCGAGCTGGCCCCGGAGATCCTTGATCAGCTGCGGGCCATGCCCCTGGACGCTCTGTTGGAGGTCGTCCACTTCGGTCTGGAGGCGACGGATCTCGTTTTCCTGAGACCCACGGTAGCGCTCAAGGTCCTGCAAGTCCGGCGGTCAGCTCTCGGACGGTGTCATCCAGGCGCGTTCGTTCGCGGATCATGGTCGATCGAGAGGCGTAGGCGCACGTCAACTCAGCTTCGAGGCGGGCGATCCGGCGAGCCGCGTCAGGAGAGGCCGTTGTGCGTCGAGAAGCCGACGATCGCGTTGATCGAGGCGTCGAGTGAGCTGATCGTGGCGAACCGTGGGTGGAGTCGTCGCCGTCCGATGGACTAGGCGGATGTGTAGGCGGACGGGGTCGTGGAGTCTACTTTGTCCAGGTCTTCCAGCAGATCGTTGATCAGGGGCATCGGATACACCATCAGCCTAGTCAGGCTGTTGACAAGCCGATAATCGATTCACAACCTGATATCCACTCCGTTCTTCTTGATGATCACGACGATCGGCGAAGCCCACGGCGATCGGGGCTTCCTGATCATCTTGGCCGACAGCAATCCCTTGATCAGATCCGACACCTTCTCCACGAACTGAGGAGCAACCTTCCGTACTCGTTGGGCAGTCGGGTTTGCATCGCCCACGTCGATGTCGCAAGTGACGCCTCGGGCAGCTGGCGGAAGCGCATTGCCCTTGCCGATCAGGAGGTGCCTCCTGTGCCAGATCTTCTTCCGCAGTCGGTCGATCTCCTCCGGGGTATTGAACTCCAGATCTCCCACCTTGATGTCGTCGATCTTTACCTCATCTGTCGTCGAGATCACAATTTCAGGAAGCACAGCTAATTCGCCTTCGACGTCTTCGGCTGATAGATTCCCGCCCTCATGGTAATGAACTTGATCATCAGCGTCAACATCTCGATCATCCACGTCAACATCCCGATCATCCGCGTCAGCATCTCGATCTGGTTCAGTCGCGACGGGATCGTCCCGATTGGCGGTGGGTTTGATCTCGACTTCTACCTGATCATCTCCAACGACCGCCGACTCTTCGACCGCATGCGACCGTCGTTCTGATGCTGGGACACCGTCATCCTCACTCGATTTCGACTCTTCGACGGCTAAGGCCACCACATAGGGTACCCGATCGGTACTCCCGCCCCCGAGATCTGGTTCGACGGCACAACCGTCGACCTGATCGGCCGATGGCACGTGAGGGAACACTGTTCCGCCGTTCTCTGAGACTTTATCAACTGGTGGCTTCGCGTCATCCATCGCTGCATGCCGCGATTCGCCCCCTGATCGAAGCGTATCAACGGCAGCCACCCCCGGATCGGAGCGCCTCACCTCCGATCCACCGGTCGGATCGAGTGGGCCTACCGACTGATCGGCAATCGGGGATACCTCGGGTCTCTGGAGAATAGCTCGGGGCGTCGGATAAGTCGGTCGCTCGACGGCCGATACTGGCGGTCCCGCTGGTACTTCCTCGTTAGCCAGCTGGTCCTCCGTCGTGGCTTGGAAGGCTAAGTTCTGCCATTCCATGTAGCGACGGGACCCGATCGACACATATCCTGGCACCCGGGGTATCCGATCTCCGGCCAGCCACATCGCGATCCGTTCATTCCGGTGCAGGACGAGGTCCTTGTCGCCGATGTTGGTAACCTGGAGATATCGGATCCGACCAGGTCCACGGACCACGGTCGGCACCCAACGATCTCCGCGGGTAAGCCACAGCTTCTCTCGATCTGTCACCTTCATCCGCAGCGGGAGCTCGAACGAATCTCTGATCGCGATCTGCACTCCTTGATCCACGCACACGTGCCGTACGTTGTCATTATACAGCTGTCGGCGTCCGCTAAGCTGGATCTTGACTTCGTCGGGCAGACAGATAGAGCCGTCCGCGAGATTGAGGCGGATCCCAGCTGGAACCATGAAGTCCATACCCAGGATCGCCTCTTGCCCTGACAGATCGCCGACCCAGATATCGAAGAAATACACCAGCGATCCTGCTAGTGTAACCTTGATCCTGGTCCTTCCTTCCGTCATGTACACGCTTTCGCCGATTCCCACACACTCCTGGCTCAGACTCGTGTCGACATGGCACCCCACCTTACGAGCAAAGGCGGTGTCCACGATGGACACCTCGGCGCCGGTGTCTAAGAGTAAGATCGACTTCTCATTGTTGATCTTGCCAGTGATCTTGGCCTGACGGAACCACTTACCTGGCGAATGGTGCTTCCAATACCCCCTGGACTCTCCAGGAAGTAGATCGGTCACCACCTCACCAGATCGGCGGTGTTCGCTGACGCGAGGCAGACTTCGATCACGATCATGCTTCGGGATCTCAGTCGTCACTTCTCCATCAGCTGGCCTGAACCATTATTCCGGTCTGCGTTGCTTCCAATAACCCCGGGTTTCACCAGACTGGAGATCCAAGGGCACTTCGGCGTCAGAGCGGTTGAAGTCGTCCGATCGATGTAGACTCAAGACCTTGGCGGCAGATTTCGCATGCAGATCACATGTATTTCCGCGTAGATCAGTCCGTCCACTTACTCGATCTACCGTGTTCTTGTTCACGTATGCATAGATGCAATACCTAGAACGCTCGGCTCGTACCGGATTCCAACCCGGCGAGCGTCCTAGTTTAACATCTTCTCGGCGATCGCGGGCAACATGCCTGCGTGCTTCACCGGGTTGAACCATTGACGGATCTGATTGTAGAATTCCTCCATCGGACACTTGCCCATCTCATGCAGCTCGCCGCATCCGCGGCATACGAACAGGCAACGATCCGCCGGATGTCCTCGCTTTCCACACTTCTCGCACGTCAAACGTCTCCAGCAATCCAGATCCGTGTGCTTCCGTGATCCACAGTGCGAGCAGCGGCTTGATCGCTCCGATCCATCGGGCGACGATCGCGATCTTGGATCTGAATCGAGGTGAGTCATGATTGATCGGCGCTTGGTTGCCTCGATCCGGCTTCGTCACATCGCCCCCAGCGCTGCGAGACTTGTCTTCGGCTGACGCTAGATAAACGCGACGTAGATCACCCTCCGAGTCCGATCCGTCCGATCCGGTGTCTGATCCAGACTCTTGGCTCGCGAACTGAAGTGCACGCACTGCCCGCTTGGTCGTGGCGGCTGGTGCTGACGTCGGCACCTTCTGGCGATACTTCGATCCAAAGGCAGATCGCTTCCGTCTGCTCTTCGCACGTTCTCGAGCGCGCAGGACTTCCTCCAGATCGTCTGCGTCCGCAAGCCGAAGTAGGGTTAGCTGATCGGCCAGTTCGTGATCGCCCAGCGTCTCAATAAAATGTTCGACATGTTCTCGACGAGCCTTGGAATCTCCGTCCTTGATCTTCAATCTCGCACGTAGAGCCGCCACATTGAGCCGATAGAGGTACTCTAGCGGCGATTCGTCTGATCGCTTGCGAGAGTGATAATACTGCCAGGCGACCGATACTCCCAGCCCACAATACTGGATCTGGGAACTCCGGAGCAGATCGCTCCACTTGTTCCGCGTCGATCGACCCAGCTGACGATACCAGTTCTTCGCCGGGCCCGTGAGTAGATCAGCGAAGGTCAAACACTTCTCTTCATCCGTAGCCTGATCTCGCAAGAACGCCGATTTCACCTTGCTCATCCACGATCGAGCTCGGTCTTCGTCCTGATCCTTGTCGCTGAACTCCTTCAGATCGGACATTGTTGAGATCCGCACACGCTGGATCAGGGAGGACCCAGTGGATCCCGAGGCAGCGGTAGCCACCACCGCAGGGGCCGAACTCGGCAGATCGATGTCGTCCGGGTCGTATTCCCACTGCGAGCAGTCTTGATCCGGCGATCCAGCTGATTCCATCTCCACGTCCCGTGATCCCACGTTGTCGTCGACCGCTGGGGCAGGCGTTGCCACCGCGGCCTGTTGTTCGCTCAAGAATCTGGCCATCGCAGCTTGAAAGTAGGATTCCAGTCTGCCATTCGACTCGTCCGATCCGGTAGCACTGGTCGTGCGATCGGTCGACTTAGGTTTCTGCTTCCGAGGTCCTGATCGCGTGCGTTCTTGGCGTTGACTACGCGATCGGGCCTCCAACATCGCCGATCCAGAAGGACCGAGAGACATCCGTTGAGGTTCAGACGACGTATCCGATACATGTTCGACTGCCGAGACGTAGGGAGACGACGATCGGTACCCTGTAGACTCCACCCGCGGCGACGACACTGGTGCCGGCGACATAAGATCGGGCGCCTTCGGGTCCGGACGGTCCGCGATCACTTCGACCAGAGGTCTCAGCTTGTCGACCAATGTCTGGATCACCGTCTGGATCACGTCGAGATCTAGATCGAAAAGATCATTCGCCTCGAAGGCGCCAGCTACGAAGCCGGCTTCCTCAGCAGTCCGAGCAGGTTCTTCACCGCCGACAACTTGTTGTCCGTCGCGCGCGGGGGGGGGGGGGGGAGATCGGGCCCTTCGGGTCGCCGATCTGCTTTGGCCGCACGATCAACATGACAGGGTCTTGACGCAAGAAGTCCCGCAGCTCCTTCAGGTGGTACTGACGTTCCAAGTCAGCCTCAGACCAGTCGGGCGCCAGCGATCCGGGATCTTCGTCGTCCAAACCCGGCGCTCTCAGCTTCCTCCGCGCTATCTGGGCCTTGTCCGCGATCGTGTGGCGTAGCGGGATCAGCAAAATCTGCGAGATCGCCGATCCAACTTGCCAACTGCGCCCGAACACCAACTTACGGAGGGGGTCCCCCGATGATCTGTGATCTGTGTGCTGAACTTGGTCACCTTGTGTACCCGTCGGTAGGGCTGGATCTGCTCCTCTGGTGTCTGCTGAAGCGTCCGAGCTTTGAAGACAGAATAGTCTGGGCGAGACGCGGGGATGTGGGTGGAGCAGCGCGGAAATCTTCACTCTGCTCGCAGCTTACTCCAAATCCAGTAGTCTTGTACTTGGATCTGGCGGCCTGGATCTGGATCCGGCCGGGTTGTTGCCTTTCGGTTGTTGTTGTCCTTTTCGTTGCCTTCGCAGGTCTTCCTTGGTCGTGTTTGCCGCCTCCAATGACGGTGTCGTTGACAGTTGAGAAGCGAAGGACACACCGGCCAAACAGATAACTCCGGTGGATCTTGGATCCGCACTTGACAGTAGTTCACTAGGAAGGTTTTGGATCTGGCCAATGTATTACTCCAGTCTTACCACCAACACTAGATCTGCTACGGCTAACCTCTCTACGCCGCGTAGGGCCAATGTAGTTCCCGTTTCCAGGCGAGGGAGGAAGCACTTGCGTTGATCAAGGCAAATTCGTTTCTGATTTATGTTTAAGTTCGTTCCTATCCCAAAGTCCTATCATCATGTGGATCCTATCCTCCCATCTGTACCTACCGACTCTACGGGCTCCCTTTACCTCCATTACACGTCAGCCGCTTGCCCGTCGCGTTGTGTCCACGGCCTCTTGATTACACCTGGGTGCGGGACTGAACCCATCTCGGATCTGGATCCAATGGGTACAGATCCAGGTCCATCTGATCCTAGATCCAGATCCATCTGATTCTGAGTCTGAATCCATCTTTCACCCAATCACTTGCCATCACGCATTTCCGAGAATCGCGCTTCACCACAACCGCCTCCTGACCGCAGTTGTTGCCGACCAACGGCATCACTACGGGCACTTTCGCCAAGTTCTCCATCTTCCGAGTACAGCCGACATGGCCAATTCACGCCGCAGTGCTTCTGGTGCATCGTCGGCTCGCAGTCACCGTCGCGCAGAGCGGCCTTCGCCGGATCCGCCAAACCGCGATCCTGGCGAGGAGGACTTGCGCGCCCTCATTGCCGCTCGCGATGCAGCCATCCGCGACCAAGAAGAGATCGCCGCCCTGCTGCTGGGCCAGTCCAGGGAGCTAGCCGCGGCTCAAGCTCACATACAACAGCAGACCGCGGAGCTGGCCCACTGGAGGGCGGAGGCCGCCACGCATCGCAGCCAGGATACCGCTTCGGCCGCTGGGGTAGCGCGGGCCATTCAACTCCAGGGTCAAGTCGACCGCCAAGACGGGCCCTTCGGGTCGCCGATCTGCTTTGGCCGCACGATCAACATGACAGGATCTTGACGCAAGAAGTCCCGCAGCTCCTTCAGGTGGTACTGACGTTCCAAGTCAGCCTCAGACCAGTCGGGCGCCAGCGATCCGGGATCTTCGTCGTCCAAACCCGGCGCTCTCAGCTTCCTCCGCGCTATCTGGGCCTTGTCCGCGATCGTGTGGCGTAGCGGGATCAGCAAAATCTGCGAGATCGCCGATCCAACTTGCCAACTGCGCCCGAACACCAACTTACGGAGGGGGTCCCCCGATGATCTGTGATCTGTGTGCTGAACTTGGTCACCTTGTGTACCCGTCGGTAGGGCTGGATCTGCTCCTCTGGTGTCTGCTGAAGCGTCCGAGCTTTGAAGACAGAATAGTCTGGGCGAGACGCGGGGATGTGGGTGGAGCAGCGCGGAAATCTTCACTCTGCTCGCAGCTTACTCCAAATCCAGTAGTCTTGTACTTGGATCTGGCGGCCTGGATCTGGATCCGGCCGGGTTGTTGCCTTTCGGTTGTTGTTGTCCTTTTCGTTGCCTTCGCAGGTCTTCCTTGGTCGTGTTTGCCGCCTCCAATGACGGTGTCGTTGACAGTTGAGAAGCGAAGGACACACCGGCCAAACAGATAACTCCGGTGGATCTTGGATCCGCACTTGACAGTAGTTCACTAGGAAGGTTTTGGATCTGGCCAATGTATTACTCCAGTCTTACCACCAACACTAGATCTGCTACGGCTAACCTCTCTACGCCGCGTAGGGCCAATGTAGTTCCCGTTTCCAGGCGAGGGAGGAAGCACTTGCGTTGATCAAGGCAAATTCGTTTCTGATTTATGTTTAAGTTCGTTCCTATCCCAAAGTCCTATCATCATGTGGATCCTATCCTCCCATCTGTACCTACCGACTCTACGGGCTCCCTTTACCTCCATTACACGTCAGCCGCTTGCCCGTCGCGTTGTGTCCACGGCCTCTTGATTACACCTGGGTGCGGGACTGAACCCATCTCGGATCTGGATCCAATGGGTACAGATCCAGGTCCATCTGATCCTAGATCCAGATCCATCTGATTCTGAGTCTGAATCCATCTTTCACCCAATCACTTGCCATCACGCATTTCCGAGAATCGCGCTTCACCACAACCGCCTCCTGACCGCAGTTGTTGCCGACCAACGGCATCACTACGGGCACTTTCGCCAAGTTCTCCATCTTCCGAGTACAGCCGACATGGCCAATTCACGCCGCAGTGCTTCTGGTGCATCGTCGGCTCGCAGTCACCGTCGCGCAGAGCGGCCTTCGCCGGATCCGCCAAACCGCGATCCTGGCGAGGAGGACTTGCGCGCCCTCATTGCCGCTCGCGATGCAGCCATCCGCGACCAAGAAGAGATCGCCGCCCTGCTGCTGGGCCAGTCCAGGGAGCTAGCCGCGGCTCAAGCTCACATACAACAGCAGACCGCGGAGCTGGCCCACTGGAGGGCGGAGGCCGCCACGCATCGCAGCCAGGATACCGCTTCGGCCGCTGGGGTAGCGCGGGCCATTCAACTCCAGGGTCAAGTCGACCGCCAAGACGGGCCCTTCGGGTCGCCGATCTGCTTTGGCCGCACGATCAACATGACAGGATCTTGACGCAAGAAGTCCCGCAGCTCCTTCAGGTGGTACTGACGTTCCAAGTCAGCCTCAGACCAGTCGGGCGCCAGCGATCCGGGATCTTCGTCGTCCAAACCCGGCGCTCTCAGCTTCCTCCGCGCTATCTGGGCCTTGTCCGCGATCGTGTGGCGTAGCGGGATCAGCAAAATCTGCGAGATCGCCGATCCAACTTGCCAACTGCGCCCGAACACCAACTTACGGAGGGGGTCCCCCGATGATCTGTGATCTGTGTGCTGAACTTGGTCACCTTGTGTACCCGTCGGTAGGGCTGGATCTGCTCCTCTGGTGTCTGCTGAAGCGTCCGAGCTTTGAAGACAGAATAGTCTGGGCGAGACGCGGGGATGTGGGTGGAGCAGCGCGGAAATCTTCACTCTGCTCGCAGCTTACTCCAAATCCAGTAGTCTTGTACTTGGATCTGGCGGCCTGGATCTGGATCCGGCCGGGTTGTTGCCTTTCGGTTGTTGTTGTCCTTTTCGTTGCCTTCGCAGGTCTTCCTTGGTCGTGTTTGCCGCCTCCAATGACGGTGTCGTTGACAGTTGAGAAGCGAAGGACACACCGGCCAAACAGATAACTCCGGTGGATCTTGGATCCGCACTTGACAGTAGTTCACTAGGAAGGTTTTGGATCTGGCCAATGTATTACTCCAGTCTTACCACCAACACTAGATCTGCTACGGCTAACCTCTCTACGCCGCGTAGGGCCAATGTAGTTCCCGTTTCCAGGCGAGGGAGGAAGCACTTGCGTTGATCAAGGCAAATTCGTTTCTGATTTATGTTTAAGTTCGTTCCTATCCCAAAGTCCTATCATCATGTGGATCCTATCCTCCCATCTGTACCTACCGACTCTACGGGCTCCCTTTACCTCCATTACACGTCAGCCGCTTGCCCGTCGCGTTGTGTCCACGGCCTCTTGATTACACCTGGGTGCGGGACTGAACCCATCTCGGATCTGGATCCAATGGGTACAGATCCAGGTCCATCTGATCCTAGATCCAGATCCATCTGATTCTGAGTCTGAATCCATCTTTCACCCAATCACTTGCCATCACGCATTTCCGAGAATCGCGCTTCACCACAACCGCCTCCTGACCGCAGTTGTTGCCGACCAACGGCATCACTACGGGCACTTTCGCCAAGTTCTCCATCTTCCGAGTACAGCCGACATGGCCAATTCACGCCGCAGTGCTTCTGGTGCATCGTCGGCTCGCAGTCACCGTCGCGCAGAGCGGCCTTCGCCGGATCCGCCAAACCGCGATCCTGGCGAGGAGGACTTGCGCGCCCTCATTGCCGCTCGCGATGCAGCCATCCGCGACCAAGAAGAGATCGCCGCCCTGCTGCTGGGCCAGTCCAGGGAGCTAGCCGCGGCTCAAGCTCACATACAACAGCAGACCGCGGAGCTGGCCCACTGGAGGGCGGAGGCCGCCACGCATCGCAGCCAGGATACCGCTTCGGCCGCTGGGGTAGCGCGGGCCATTCAACTCCAGGGTCAAGTCGACCGCCAAGACGGGCCCTTCGGGTCGCCGATCTGCTTTGGCCGCACGATCAACATGACAGGATCTTGACGCAAGAAGTCCCGCAGCTCCTTCAGGTGGTACTGACGTTCCAAGTCAGCCTCAGACCAGTCGGGCGCCAGCGATCCGGGATCTTCGTCGTCCAAACCCGGCGCTCTCAGCTTCCTCCGCGCTATCTGGGCCTTGTCCGCGATCGTGTGGCGTAGCGGGATCAGCAAAATCTGCGAGATCGCCGATCCAACTTGCCAACTGCGCCCGAACACCAACTTACGGAGGGGGTCCCCCGATGATCTGTGATCTGTGTGCTGAACTTGGTCACCTTGTGTACCCGTCGGTAGGGCTGGATCTGCTCCTCTGGTGTCTGCTGAAGCGTCCGAGCTTTGAAGACAGAATAGTCTGGGCGAGACGCGGGGATGTGGGTGGAGCAGCGCGGAAATCTTCACTCTGCTCGCAGCTTACTCCAAATCCAGTAGTCTTGTACTTGGATCTGGCGGCCTGGATCTGGATCCGGCCGGGTTGTTGCCTTTCGGTTGTTGTTGTCCTTTTCGTTGCCTTCGCAGGTCTTCCTTGGTCGTGTTTGCCGCCTCCAATGACGGTGTCGTTGACAGTTGAGAAGCGAAGGACACACCGGCCAAACAGATAACTCCGGTGGATCTTGGATCCGCACTTGACAGTAGTTCACTAGGAAGGTTTTGGATCTGGCCAATGTATTACTCCAGTCTTACCACCAACACTAGATCTGCTACGGCTAACCTCTCTACGCCGCGTAGGGCCAATGTAGTTCCCGTTTCCAGGCGAGGGAGGAAGCACTTGCGTTGATCAAGGCAAATTCGTTTCTGATTTATGTTTAAGTTCGTTCCTATCCCAAAGTCCTATCATCATGTGGATCCTATCCTCCCATCTGTACCTACCGACTCTACGGGCTCCCTTTACCTCCATTACACGTCAGCCGCTTGCCCGTCGCGTTGTGTCCACGGCCTCTTGATTACACCTGGGTGCGGGACTGAACCCATCTCGGATCTGGATCCAATGGGTACAGATCCAGGTCCATCTGATCCTAGATCCAGATCCATCTGATTCTGAGTCTGAATCCATCTTTCACCCAATCACTTGCCATCACGCATTTCCGAGAATCGCGCTTCACCACAACCGCCTCCTGACCGCAGTTGTTGCCGACCAACGGCATCACTACGGGCACTTTCGCCAAGTTCTCCATCTTCCGAGTACAGCCGACATGGCCAATTCACGCCGCAGTGCTTCTGGTGCATCGTCGGCTCGCAGTCACCGTCGCGCAGAGCGGCCTTCGCCGGATCCGCCAAACCGCGATCCTGGCGAGGAGGACTTGCGCGCCCTCATTGCCGCTCGCGATGCAGCCATCCGCGACCAAGAAGAGATCGCCGCCCTGCTGCTGGGCCAGTCCAGGGAGCTAGCCGCGGCTCAAGCTCACATACAACAGCAGACCGCGGAGCTGGCCCACTGGAGGGCGGAGGCCGCCACGCATCGCAGCCAGGATACCGCTTCGGCCGCTGGGGTAGCGCGGGCCATTCAACTCCAGGGTCAAGTCGACCGCCAAGCAACCGAGATCCGGGATCTTCAGCACCACATCGAGCGGATCCAGCGTGAGCAGAACGACTTGGAGGCGAGTAACGACCACTTGGCCTCCGAAATCCGCTTGGCTGGAGCTGAGATCCAAGAGTTGCAGAGCAGGAACGCCAGTCTGGAAGGAGACGCGCAGGACGCCGACTACGAGAGGGACATAGCTGAGCATAGCATGGATCGAGCACAGGCAGAACTCCGTCGGGTCGAGGCGGAGCTTGCGGCTCGCGATCAAACCTCCTCTGCGGATCTTCAGCTGATCGAGACATTGACCCAGGATCGGGATCGCAACCGTACGTCCCTGGCTCAAGTCACTCAGGACCTCGTGAAGGCCCAAGAAGAGCTGCGCGTCACCCTCAGATGCACTCCGATGCTCGCGCCGAGTTGAATCGCCTCCGAGCTATCCACAATGCTACCATGGCGGATCTGGATCGCGCCGTCCAAGAGCGGGATAATCCAGAGTTGAACCGCCTGCAGGATCTCCACGAGACGACGGTGTCGGATCTCGCGTGGGTATGTCGTGAACGCGACACTTCACGCGGCGAGGTAGGCCAACTGCGTTCCGAACTCCAAGATCTCCAGACAGACTTCAACACCTCCGAGCAGACTATGACTGCCATGGGCCTTCGTATACAAGCGATTGACTCCGAACGCCGATCGCTCACGCAGGATTTGATCCGCATGAGCCACGAGCGTGATGTTCTTCAGCAAGAGCTTGCCGTCGCGCGCTGGCAGCTGTCTTCCATCAGCGCCTTGGAGGGAGTCCGGCCGGCCGCGATCGAAGAGGTGTTGGACCCCGCATACATACTTAGCTTAATTCGCATAGCACCCCCAGGATCGGCCGGTCAGCCATCTGCGGGCGAAACTTCCGATCCCAGCCCCGGAGATCAAGATCCAGAAACGTCTTCGGCGCTTCGTCAAGAGGCGCGCCCCGGTGTGCCCAAACGGGACCGGGATCCAGTGGCATCCGATCCAGATCCGACTCCGTCTGCCAAGCGTCGGATCTTCTCACCTTCCCCAAGGGACAAAGACATGGACCCAGAAAGCGGTCATGCAGCATCCGGCGCCTCTCAAGGGGGTGAGATCGATGACGATGGATATCGCCAGGATCCACCTGACGAAGGAAACAGCGAAGGTGGAGAGGACGAAGACGACGACGACGGCCAAGATGACCACGACCAGGAGAAGAAGACCAACCACGACAACCACGCCTCCAGAAGCGACGAAGGTGACGAGGGTGGCGAGGACGCCGACGAGGAGGACGAAGAGGATACAGTCATGGCGAACGAACGACCTATTTGAGGCTCAGACACTGGAGGCTTTCCCAGTCTAGATCCGCGGAGAGACGGCGACAGCATGCTTCTCCTCGCCGTCGACAGACCGCCGGTGGCGCGGGCGGGCCTCCTAATGATGATGGTGGATCGGATCCACCGGGAGATCCCAATCCAGCCCGTCGTCCCACTCCAGATCCACGAGTTCGCCGACCTGATCCCTCGCGTCGACCTCCCGTGCAAGATCCGCTGGCTCCCGTAGTTCCATTCGCTCCTGACGCGGACTGTATCCCGGGTCGGGAGCACCCGCACGTACTTGTGTCGGCTGACTGTGATCCGTGGCTCGTGGATCGGCTCAACAACGTGGCCATGGCGACCATGCTGATCGACATCCTGCCCACTGCTCCAGGTTGGTTATTCCCCTACATCAATCCTGCACAAGGCCGTAAGCCGAAGATCCGGCTGAGTGACTACTTCTGGGAGCTCATCACGGAAGAGAACGTGCGGGCACTGTTGGACACTCGCCCCTGGGAGATCCTCCAGAACTCGGGTGCCGCCATCTCGTTTGAAGCCAACGTGGGTGGTCGGCTTGGGATCCTGATCCGCGAGTATGGGGTCTTCGAAGACACCCACCTCATGTCCTACTGGGAGTCGACTCACCACTTCCCCATTCCTGATGCAATGGCTAAGAAGTATCCGTGGCTGCTTGTGTTCCGGAAAGAACGCAGTAACCGTCGATCCCACGCAGGCCGTGCTTGGAAACCATTATTGGAGTTGTTGATCGTTGCCATGCGTGAGGGGTGGTGTGACCTGGACATCCTGCTGGATCCGCACTTCCTGCATTTCCCGAAGCGAGCCGAGTCGGTGACGTGGTACCCAGGATTGGCCTCGCGTAAGGCTAACTTGGCGGATCGCACCTTGAACCGGCCAGAGCCCACGAATCTCTTGGAGGCGTTGGACGAGTGCAACAACGAAGATCCATGGCGTAACCATTACCGGGACACTCCCCAATACCATCCTGCGCGCAACATCGCGCGTCTTCCGTCCAAGTTCTTCAATCTCCGCGCAGTCGGGGATCAGTAAGATCAAGATCCAGGGCAGCGCTCTCCACATAGATTCAGATCCCCAAACCTCTTGGTAGTTGGGCAGGTCCGCTAGGTTGGGTCAGCATGTGGTAGGTCGAAGTTGATCTCAATGCACTTTACTTGTCTGTCTTTCGTTCATGTCCGTTTCATCCTCTTCTGCTGCGATCCAGACCCGCATTCACATTTCAATCCAGCTTCGCACCCCACTTTTGTTTTCACCTTGTTCGGACGTTACGTCCAGCTATTTCATGCATACATGCAAAATTCCCGATCCATCGACCTGCAACCTCCTTACAGATCCATCACCACATTCTCCACCTGAAGTGACCAGCTCACTCCAGGGGTCGCAGTCTCCACTACTCCTCGTGGGACTGCATCACACCGAACCGGTTCCGGTTAGTGCGGCTCCGCAAGAAATCATGTAGTATAGCGCCACAGTTGAGATCCGCTTCATCAACCCAGGATGGATCTTCATATCCGCGCCAGTGTACCAAGAATTCACGATGGATCCGGCCGTAGCGAGTGCGTTTCCCAGTTCTCATGTCACTGATCTTCTCTATTTCGTACTTATCATCGTCTAGATCCTGGATCCAGCTATCCTCCGGCAATAGTGCTTCATCAAAGTCGAACCGATCGGTAATACCATCCGTCAGCTGGATCTGTGGTCGATCTGGAAAGTTTTTCACCAACTTAAGCTTCGACACATGGACCACAGGGAACAACCGGTACTCCGTGCCTGGGGTCTCGATCCGCACTGCGTATTCGCCGATCTTCTCTGCCACACGGAATGGCCCATGCCACATGTGCGCCAGTTTACGGGCGTACCCTTCCTTGACACGATGCAAGTACAGCCAGACTCTAGATCCAACCTCAATCTGGTGTGGATGGATCTCTTCGTTGTGTCGATCCGCCCGGTCAGAGATCGCCTCCTGTAATCTTGTGTTCACCTCTACTCGTGCCTGCTGGTAGTAGCGCTGGATCTGGTATCTCCATCGCCTCGGATCCCGATCCTGACGGCGGGTACTGCCCACAGGGATCGTGGCTTCAAGGGTGGATCTTGGATCCCAGCCATGCACCAAATAGAACGGTGTCTCTCCACGGATCCGATCCTGGGCGGTGTTGAGCGCGAAGGTGAGGCGTTCGGCGTAGTCATCCCAATCACGCTGATCCAGATCCTGCACATACATTTTCAGAGCTCGAGTAGCTGTCTGCACCATGCGTTCAGCGGTTCCCTTAGCTTGCGGCCTGTACGCCATCATCGCACGTTGCCGCTGGCCCAGGATCCTGTTGAAGGATCTGAAGAAGTCGGCCATGAATCCCGGTTCCCGATCGTGCCGGGTCACTTCGCTGGCACCGAACCGTCGGAATACACACTCTTCGTACGATTCGGCTATTGTCTGTGCTGTTCTGGAGTCACTGGCCTTCGCGATCACGTATCCCGTGAACAGATCCACCCAGATCAATAACTCAGTATTACCTTTGTTGGATCTGAGCAGCGACGGTATATGATCCATCGCTATAACTTGAAACAGGTACGTGGCTTGGATGTTGCCGGGCGACTCTCCTTGGATCGTAGGTCGCCGCTTGCCAGTCTCACAATCAACACACTCTCCAACGTAGCGCTGTACACTCCGATACAAACCTCTCCAGTGGAAGCGATCCCGGATCCGCTGGTAGGTGCGGCCGATCCCCTGGTGACCTCCTTCGAGGCTGACATGGTAATGATGGAGAACATCCTGTTGCAGAGTCTCCGGCAGCACCAATCTCATCAATCCATCGCGATCCGCCTCCACTTTCTTCGTAGGAGGGCAATAAAACAGCAGGTCGTTGAGATCCACTTCGTAGTCCATCGCAATAGCACCGTAGGATCTAGCCTCTTCTTGACTGAGATCTTGGATCTTGCCGGCTAAACACCTCTTCAGGCCGGAGATCCACGCCTCCTCGTCCTGCGCTTGGCGGATCCGTGCGATTCGGAGATCCCGCACTACTTCCTCTCGCAATACATTCGGGTTGGATCTGGATCTGGCGCGAGCCCGGGTTGTCACGGATGAGACACGCGCGACGGTGGCCTCTTCTTCACGCTTTACCACCCGGATCTCGTCTAGGCGGTTCAGCGTAACTAGATCCTGCAGATCCACCTCGTCCTCCACCATGATCCCAGCTTGGCGCTGAAGCGCTGCGCTGGCTAGGCTGTCAGCGCTGCCGTTCCAATCGCGCTTTACGTGTACCAGCTCATGGTCAGGCCAGATCCGCAGCCGATCCAGGGCCTTCTGTCTCAGAAGCGTCAACCCCGGTGCCTTGCAGTCGATCTCACCTCGGACCTGGCGGACCACCAAGTTGGAGTCCCCGCAGATCACCAATCGTCTTTGCGCCTCGCCCTCGAGCACATCCAAACAAAGGAGAAGTCCGTGATACTCCGCTTCGTTAACCGTCAACCCTTCAGCATAGCCGGATCTAGCCTTCACGACGATCCATTCAGGCAACTTCCACAGGATCGCGCTGTAGGCGCCTCCACCACGTTTGACACGGGCAGATCCATCAAAGCTGACCACGTGCAGCTCTTCCCCGGGTCGGACTGTCGGGATCGGCGCTTGGATCTTATGTCGTGGCTCCTTCTTGGGTGCGATCCCGATCAACGCCTGATCCACCTTGGATCTAGGCGTGATACTAGCCGCCAGAGTTCCCTGGATCTCGTCTTCACCTTTCGTGCACTTCATAATCTCGAGGGTCCACGGCGAGAGCAGAGCTTCCCACTGTCCCAGTCGCCCTTGCAGGCCTGTGGATCTGAACAACCAGACCAACGTCGAATGTCTAGTTAGGACTCGGATCGGGCGTCCAACCAACATGTTGTAGCTCAGATCCAGGATCCGCAGCAGAGCTAACACCTCCTTCTTAACCACGCCGTAGTTAAGCTCATTTGACTTCAGGGTGCGGCTGGTGAACGTCACTGGATAGTGGATCCCGTCGTGCTCCTGCATCAGGGCAGCTCAGATCGCCCACTCGCTAGCATACACAACCACCACCGGCAACAGATCTGAGTCGAAGTGTCGGAGGATCGGAGTTGTCGCCATCTTGTCCTTCAGCCTGGCAAACGCCCGATGAGCACGAACCCAACGCGGATCCACACTGCTTGGATCGTTCGCCTCCAGATCCAAAGTCTTCTGCTTCAAAGTCTTGGTGGATCCAGAGTCGGGATCCAGCGTGTCTAGATCCGCCGCGTCGGACGAAGTTTGTTCCGCTGGATCTGGAGTTGTGGAGGTTATCACCGCTTGGATCCGGCGTCGATTCTCCGGTTTGCTTATCGCGGCATAGTCCACTTCTCGTAGTTCATAGAGGATCGCAGCGTAGATCGCGTAGTCCTCCATAAACCGGCTGTAGTAATTCAAACTACCCAAGAACGACTGCATGGATCTAAGCGTGCCCGGGAAGGGCAGATCCGTCAGTGCCGAGAGATCCTTGGGATTCGCCTCCAGTCCAGCGCTTGACACGCGATGGCCGAGATATTCCACCTTACTCTTGCCCCAGAAGCTCTTCACCACGCTGATGGAGAGATTCCACTTGTCACACACGTCCTAGCACGGATGGTTTGCCAGGATCTTCAGGTTCTCCCGACTTCAGATCCAGATCCAGCGCTTGTGATCCGGATCCCTGCTTGGATCCCAGTTTCAACTCCGATCCAGATCCATCCTCCAGCCACGGGATCCGGGTGAATCCGTACAGTGCGTTGTCCAGCATCCGTTGGTAGATCTGGGGCGCGTTCTTCAATCCAAAGGGCATCCGGTTCCACTCGAACAGCCCGAACGGGGTGATGAAGGCGGAGATCGCACGAGCCCGATCCGTCATCGTCACTACCCAGAATCCACTGGCCATATCCAAGGAGCAGTACCAAAGCACCTTGTCCAGATCCTCAAGAAGATCGTTGATCAGGGGCATCGGGTAGACCATCAGCCGGGTCAAACTGTTAACCAGCCGGTAGTCAATACACAAACGTATGTCCACGCCGTTCTTCTTGATGATCACTACAATTGGAGACGCCCATGGTGAAGTCGAAATCTGGATGATCTTGGCTCCGAGCAGCCCCTTGATTAGATCCGACAGCTTCTCTTGGTATTGCGGGGCCACCTTGCGCACTCGTTGGGCAATAGGTTTCGCACCACCAACATCGATATCACACACGACTCCTCGTGCTGCAGGCGGCAGCGCGTTGCCCTTGCCAATCAGCAGATGTCGGCGCCTCCAGATCCGTCGTCGCAGTTGATCGATCTCTTCCGCCGTGTTCAGATCTGGATCTCCCACTTGGATGTCTTCAATAGTCACCTCGTCGATTGTCGAGGTGACTTCAGGCAGCACCGCCATCTCTGCTTCAACATCTTCGGCACGTAGATCCCCACTCTCATTATAGCAGACTTCGTCGTCCGCATCCGAGTCATTGCGCCTTGTATCTCCGGTGGCTGTTGGATCTACGCCGACAGTCGGATCTGGTGTCGGACCTGATTCCTGCACCGTCTCTCCATCTGGATCCGCACATCGTCCCATCTCACCATCCGAAACTGTAGGTTCCACTGGATCCATGACCTTTCCCGCAACACCATCTGTCGAATCTGCAGATCCGCCCCCTGTCTCTCCGTGATGACCACCCGATGTGACAACGGGATGGACCGCCTGTCCCACATCATCTGGATCCAGCGCCCCTTCGTAACCTTGTGTGTCGTCAGTTGGATCTTGACCCGTCGGTCCATCACCGGATTTCAGCATATCGTCGCCCTTCGGATCGGCAGCCGATGTTGGATCCAGCGAGTCTTCGACCTGTGGATCTTCCCCGAGTGCCTGTATGCTTGTCTCCTCCGGCGGTTGATCCTGTGCGCACGACTTGACGGAGACCTGGAGCTGTAGCATCTTCGATGTCCTGGCGTTGCGTCCGTCGATCGCCTGGTCGGGCGGATCCAGCAGCGATTCGTCCTGTCCATACTCGACGTCCTTGGATCCTGTCTCCACACGTCGGACTTGAGCTGGATGCGGCCTTCGCAGTATTGCACGCGGCGTCGGGTACTCGGGGCGCTCCACCATCGGCCCTGGCGGGGTCTCTGGAGGCTCTGCCTCCCCAGATCCGGCGTCCGTCGTGGCCTGCAGCGCAAGGTTCTGCCACTCCATGTAACGGCGGGATCCGACGGACACATAGCCTTGGATCCGTGGAACCCGATCTCCGGCCAGCCACATCCCGACTTGGTGGTTTTGACGCAACACCCTCCTTCTCACCGATGTTCGTGATCTGAAGGTATCGAATCCTGCCTGGGCCCTTGACCACCGTTGGCACCCATCGATCCCCTCGAGTAACCCACAACTTGTCATGCTCCGATCCTCGTAGACGCATGGGCAGCTCCGCGGACTCCCCGATCCCAAGTTGCAAGTACCGATCCAGCTTCACCGACTGCGCCTTATCACTGTAAAGTGGACGGCGTCCGCTGAGCTGGATCCGGACTTCATCGGGCAGACAGAGGGTCCCATCAGCCAGATCCAGTCGGATCCCGGCCGGGACCATAAAGTCCATACCGAGGATCGCCGCTTGGCCAGATAGATCTCCAACCCAAATGTCGAAGAAATACACCAGGTATCCACCCAATGTGATCTTGATCCGAGTTCTTCCTTCCGTTGTGTACACGTTGTCTCCGATCCCAACACACTCTTGGCTCTGACTCCTATCGATGTAGCACCCAACCTTACGAGCAAAGGCGGTGTCCACGATGGACACCTCGGCACCGGTATCTAGGAGTAAGATCGCCTTCTCATTGTTGATCTTGCCGTGGATCTTGGCTTGACGGAACCACTTGCCTGGCGAGTGTTGTTTCCAGTACCCTCGTGATTCTCCCGGTAGGAGATAGGAGGATCCTGGGTCTTCGATCCGCCGGCTTGCAGCGACACGCCTGGATCTGGATCCCGAGATGTCTTCGCCTTCCACTGGTTTGAACCACTGCTCTGGATCCTGTTGCTTCCAAAATCCTTGGCGAACTTCTGGATCCAGATCCACCTCGACTGTCGCGTCGGATCTGGTATAGTCATCAGCTTGCCGGAAACTCGAGATCATGGCAGTACGTTTCCCATGAAGATCACATGTATTACCGCGTAGATCCTGTCGTTTGCTAACTGGATCTGTCGATGTCTTGTTCACATATGCATAGATGCAATACCTAGAACGCTCGGCTCGTACCGGATTCCAACCCGGCGAGCGTCCTAGTTTAACATCTTCTCTGCCATCTCTGGCAGCATCCCCGCGTGCTTGGCTGGATTGAACCACTGGCGGATCTGGTTGTAGAACTCCTCCATCGGGCATCGGCCCACGTCATGAAGCTCACCGCATCCGCGACACACGAAGAGGCAGTGGTCACCTGGATGACCCTTCTTGCCGCACTTCTCACACGTCAAGCGCTTCCAACAGCCAAGGTGCGAGTGCCTCTTGGATCCACAGTGCGTGCAGCGGCTGCGCTCGGATCCCTCAGCATGGATCCTGGATCTTGGGTCGCGTGCTGTTGGATCCTGTTGTTGGCGGTCTGGCGGGTTCCGATCAGGGACCTTCTGCTCCTCCTCCGCGAGCTTCGCGTGATCTTGCGCGGCGGACAGGTAGATCCTGCGATACTCCTCGCACTCGGAGTCAGATCCATCGCTGGATCCAGACTCGGATCCAGTCAGAGTCAGGTTGGACCTGGATCGCACGCACGTGTTTAGCCGGAGCGGCCTGCGCGGGCGTCGCGGGGGCCTTCTGCCGGTACTTGCTGGATCCATACGCGGACTTCTTCTGCCGATTCTTCGCCCGATCCAGTGCCCGCAGCACTTCTTCCAGCTCGTCAGCATCCGGTAGCCGGAGTAATCTCAGCCGATCTGCTAGATCCTGATCGCCCAAAGTTTCAATAAAATGATCCACATGCTCACGCTTCTCCTTGGATCCACCATCCTTGATCTTGAGTCGAGCGCGGAGTCCGGCGACATTGAGTCGGTATAGGTAATCCAGCGGAGACTCGTCAGAGCGCTTGCGGGCATGGTAATACTGGCAAGCCACGGAGATCCCCAATCCACAGTATTGAGTCTGGAAGCTGCGAAGCAGATCCGGCCACTTGTTGCGTGTAGATCGGGGCAGTTGGCGATACCAGTTTCTTGCCGATCCAGACAGAAGATCCGCGAAGGTCAGACACTTCTCTTCGTCGGGGGCTTGGTCACGCAGGAACGATCCAAGCTCTCGCTCGGTCCTCATCCTGATCCTTCCCTGAGAACTCCTTCAGATCCGAGATCGCGGAGATCCGGACTCGTTGGATCAAGGCTGCGCCTGTGGATCCGGTCGCGGTGGTGGCCACTGTAGCGCGAGCTGGGGCCGGGAAGTCGATGTCATCTGGATCGTACTCCCAGTATTGATCCGGATCGGAAGAACCAGTCGACTCCATTTCCACATCCTGGGATCCGGGGTTCTGCGCCGCCTCCGGCACCTGTGTCGGGGCTGGTATGCCTTGTTCTTTCAGGAACCTGCTCATTGCTGCCTGGAAGAACGATTCCAGCCTGCCAGTCGACATGTCGGATCCGGATACCGTAGCAGTCGGATCCACTGATGGGGTTGACTGCTTCTTGGATCGGGATTGAGATCGAGGCTGAGAGCTCGCTTCACGCTGGATCTGGGCTCGAGCGCGTAGCATCGTGGCCCCCGAAGGTCCAAGTGACATGCGCTGCGGCTTCGAAGATGTATCCGATCCAAGTTCCGCAGCGGACACGTACGGTGACGACGTTCGGCCTCCTGTGGACCCAGCTTGTGGCGATCTTGGATCCGGGATTGCTGGATCCGGGATTGCTGGATCCAACTTCGGCTGGATCTCGCCCACCAACACCTTTAGTCGGTTGAACAGCATCTCTGTCGTGGCACGGAGTTGAATCGGATCGATCTCGTACATCACTGACGCGTCGAACGCTCCAGCCACGAGACCAGCATCCCTCAACAGCTGCATCAAGCGCTCCATCTCGGGCAGGATCCCCGGGCGCTTGGCGGGTGCCGGAAGCGCCAGGGGTCCCTGCAGGTCTCCGATCTGCTTCACGCCGAACTGCTGCATAATGGGATCCAGAGTCAGGAAGCCACGTAGTTGCCTCTCGAGGTGGCGGATCCAACCTGCCTCGGATCCATCCTGAGCAGGTGGCTTCGTATCTTCGTCTTCCGGATCCGGGGCCTTCATCTTCGTGTGCGCCTTCGGCTTGGTCTTGTCGAAGGAGAAGAAGTAGGCATCCGCGTTAACTGGTGAATCAGCGAATGCATACCGATCCTTGCCAGCCTTGGTTTGTTTTGTTGGTGGATCTTGACTCGCGTCGCGATCCACCGGGGTCCCCGAAGGGACCTGTGGAGGAGGTTGAGGTTTGTTTTCTGGATCCATGTCTGGATCCACCTCAGTTCCGCCGACAGAGGTCCTCCTTGCACTCTGTCGATCCGTGGATCTTGTTTCATTCAGCAGCGTCGTCATCGATCCCAACTCCGATGACGCTTGATCCCCTTGTTCCTTCTTCACTCGAACTTCTTCTTGGGACTCACGGTGAAATCCCGAGTCACCAGAAGATCCGGGCACGCGCACCATTGTGGCGTAGCGGGATCAGCAAAATCTGTGAGGCCGCCAATCCAAATTACAAACTGCGCCCGAACACCGACTTACGGAGGGGGTCCCCCGATGATCCGTGATCTGTGTGCTGAACTTGGTCACCTTGTGTACCCGTCGGTAGGGCTTGATCTGCTCCTCTGGTGTCTGCTGAAGCGTCCGAGCCTTGAAGACAGAATAGTCTGGGCGAGACGCGGGGATGTGGGTGGAGCAGCGCGGAAATCTTCACTCTGCTCGCAGCTTACTCCAAATCCAGTAGTCTTGTACTTGGATCTGGCGGCCTGGATCTGGATCCGGCCGGGTTGTTGCCTTTCGGTTGTTGTTGTCCTTTTCGTTGCCTTCGCAGGTCTTCCTTGGTCGTGTTTGCCGCCTCCAATGACGGTGTCGTTGACAGTTGAGAAGCGAAGGACTCACCGGCCAAACAGATAACTCCGGTGGATCTTGGATCCGCACTTGACAGTAGTTCACTAGGAAGGTTTTGGATCTGGCCAATGTATTACTCCAGTCTTACCACCAACACTAGATCTGCTACGGCTAACCTCTCTACGCCGCGTAGGGCCAATGTAGTTCCCGTTTCCAGGCGAGGGAGGAAGCACTTGCGTTGATCAAGGCAAATTCGTTTCTGATTTATGTTTAAGTCCGATCCCATCCCAAAGTCCTATCATCATGTGGATCCTATCCTCCCATCTGTACCTACCGACTCTACGGGCTCCCTTTACCTCCATTACACGTCAGCCGCTTGCCCGTCGCGTTGTGTCCACGGCCTCTTGATTACACCTGGGTGCGGGACTGAACCCATCTCGGATCTGGATCCAATGGGTACAGATCCAGGTCCATCTGATCCTAGATCCAGATCCATCTGATTCTGAGTCTGAATCCATCTTTCACCCAATCACTTGCCATCACGCATTTCCGAGAATCGCGCTTCACCACAATCGCGTCCAGGTAGTCGGGATCGAGCCTGATCGGCGAGTCTGCGAATGCATTTCGGTCCGATCTAGCTTTGGTTTGTTTTGTTAGTGAATCTCGCTTCGCACCGAGATCCACCGGGGTCCCCGAAGGGACCTGGGGAGGATGTTGAGGTTTGTCTTCTAGATCTGTCTCCAGATCGCCCTCGATTCCGTCGACAGAAGTCCTCCGAGCACTCTGTCGATCCGCGGATCTCGTCTTGTTCAGCAGTTTTTTGTCGATCCGGTATCCGACGACGCCTCTTCCCCTGGTTCTTTCTTCACTTGCGCATCTTCTGCGGACTAACGGTGGAATCCGGAGTCCCCAAGAGATCCGGGCACGCGCACCATTGTGGTGTAGCGGGATCAGCCAAAATCTGGTTAAGGCTTGATCGAGCTTCCCACCAGCGCCCAGACACCGACTAACAGAGGGGGTTCCCCAACGATCCGTGATCGGCTGAACTTGTTCTCACCTTGTGTACCCGTCGGCGGGCTGGATCTGCTCTCTCGGGGCTCCGAGGATGCAGCACTTGGTGAAGATCGAGTGTCTTGGCGTGACGCGGGGATAGTTCGTAGAGCAGCGCGCCTCTTCGCTCTGCGTCCGAGTATTCGCTCCGATCGAGGGTTGTTCGCTGCGATCGGTCGGCCTGGAGTCGATCCAAGGCCTGTAGTTGCCTTTCCGGGTGTGTTCCTTCCTTTCCTGAGTTGCTTGCCGCTTCCTATAGCGGGATCGAGGTTGATCGAGAGGAGAACGATCGCCGGCCAAGCAGTATCCGGACGATCGAGGGTTCGCACACAAGAAATAGATCACTAGAGTAGGTCAATCTGGCCAATGTATTAATCCAGTCTTAACCGTACTGCTAGTTCACTACCCGTAGTGTCGACGCTTGCCGAGGCCAATGCAGTTCCTGGGACTTGGTGACCGGAGGGGACTTGTGCTCTTCGGTGCAAATTCTCTTCTGATTGGTGTTTAGCTGGTGTCTCCCTACCGCTACCATCCTGCCTATCCTCCTACGACCAAACCACTACTGGATTCTTGCCCCGGCCTCGCTCTCCTGTGCCCCCCATCTTGGCTGATCGGCGATCCACCCTCGATCGACGACTTGGGCAGATCACCATCCGCTTCCGATCCGCCCACTCTGGTACTTGGACTACTTGGATCTCCGATGCTTGGCGTCGATTCCTGCCTAGGTCCTCACTCGCCACCTCTGCGCCACTGTCTGGGTGCGATCTCCCGTAGTCCACCCTGATATAAGCCACTTACGCGCCGACGTCACTTGATCGCCTGAGATCTCCTTCCGATCCGGCTCCACGCCCGACGCCTGTCGCTCGATCGCCGATCCCACCTGATTCCGTCGATCGGCTCCGCAGCCTTTCTCGGAGAACACCGTTCAAGAAGGATTCTTATCCGGCGCTTCTCCACATTCCCCCCAGTCGACTTCGCTATCACAAACCTCGACCGACACTCCTCCCGACGCCTGACTTGCGGAAGTGACTTGCGTTGGCCCGGCATTCCATGCATCCGGTTCAACCACCACTACATCATCTTGATAGTCGGCCGAATCGTCGTTCATCGCATCATCACTTTCGTCAGAGTCTTCGCCACCTTCCAGGACTTCTACAGAGGTAACCGTCGCCTCCTGGCCGGTGGCATCCGCGACGCTGTTCAGTCTCGCGGTCATGCAACTCTGCCTGCCGGTCGACGGCTCTTCCAGCGTAGTAGAATCTTCGGTGTCACCGCGTCGTCGCCCGAACCATCGTTCGACCCACTAACACGTTCCACATCAGTCGCATCGGCTCGGGCGAGCTCGACCGAGCCTTCACAGACTGTGGGGTTGTTGTCGTGCCCATACCCATGCGATGCGGGCGCTGGTCGACGGCTTCTCGACCACACTGGTGCATCGGGCGGTCTCAGCAGGATCTTCTGCGGCGTCGGATAGGTCCGGCGCTCGACTGCTGGCGGCTGCTCAGCTAACCACTGGTCGTAGCGTCGTCCCTCCCGGCCTTGCAGGGTTTCGTCGCGACTCGTTGAAAAGGCTAGTACCTGCCACTCCTTGTACTTGTTAGAGTCAAGCCTCGCGTAGCCCGTTTCTCGTGGCAGCTCGCCATGTGGCACCCAGAGTACCACCGAGTCGTGCTTAGCACACCGTGCCGCTGAGGTCGTGATGTTGGTGAGCCGAACCCACGTCGGCCGCCCTCGTCGAAACCCCGTTACTGTCGGCACGAGCTTCTCCGTGCGGCGAACCCACACATCGTACTCCGACCGAGGTAACCGCTGCCGCGGTACTCGGAATTCACGCCACTCACGACCGGGGATGTATAAATCCTCGGTCGGTCCACTCGAAGGCTGTTTACCGTAGGGTTCATCATCCTCGACACTCTGCGACCTCAGCAGTGGCACCATGACCTCATCCGGGAGTCGGGCGGTACCATGGAACAGATCCAGCCGGATACCGGCCGGGATCATAAAGTCCATTCCCAGGACCACGTCGACTCCTGCACTGTGGTCCATTATCCACATCTCGAACTCGTAGACCTGCTCCCATCCCAAAGTGATCTTCAGGAGAGCTCGCCTGCGGGTCTCCATCACCCCTGGGTTGATGCCACGGACTTCGAGACTTCGTCCGTGGTCCAGAACCTCCCGTACACGGAGCCTCTTGGCGAAGGCAGCCGAGATCACGCTAACGTTCGCTCCAGTGTCGAGAAGTATCCTCGTTCTCGCGTCATCCACCGCGCCGTGGACCAAAGCTCTCATTCGCTTCCTCTTGTCATACCGTTGGGACGACCACCACCCCAATCTCTCGCCGGGTAGTAATTTCACCGTCCGAGCGAGGTTTCGAGGCGGTCCCCTGACCTGGGCTAGGCTGGTGATCAAAGCCTCGGTCGGGTGTCCATCACGTTCACCATCATCATCTTCATCAATACCGGTCTCAACGAGACTTGCGTCTCGGTTCTCTCCATTTTCCGTCGATCTCACACTTCCGTTGTTCTTCAGGTCGTCAGGCCGTTTGCTTTCGCCTGTGAACGCGAACAGATAGTCCGCGTCAAGAGCAGGCTCAGCTAACTGTGGCAGCCCGATTGGGACCAACCCAGTTTCAGTTGGCGGGCTGCCAAGTTTAAATGGCTTCCATACACCAGGCTTTGCAGCTCTGGCGACAGATCCTTCTTGTCGACCTTGGACTTGAGGAGCTTGGTGAGCTCATGGAGTGCTTCGCACTTTCCAGCGTCGTGCACCTGTTTGCACAGTTTGCACCGCCGGTAGCAGAAGTGCACCGAGTGGGACGGGCTTCCGCATGCTGCGCATGGCCCATACTGGCGCCGGCCGTCTCGTTCACGGTTGGGCGGGCCTCCACTGCTCCTGAAGCGTCGGTTGTCAGACCGAGCGAACGTTCCTTCGGCTGCGGCCCTTCGCTCAGCGTCGTTGGCGGCCGCGACATGTCCCGTAGAGTCGTCCGAGTCATAATACGCATCCGAACCCTCGTCCGACCGCTGATCATCCGAGTATTGGCGCTCATGCTCGAAGTAATCCTCGTTCGCCTCACCATCACGTCGGGAGGCGTACGAAGCTTCGTTGCGTGCACCGACCGAGCCTCCCACGTTCCATTCCGCCATGACATCAGCTAGCCCGTCGACCAAAGTCACCCTCGATCGGTACGGAGATGCATCGCGTCGGTCCCGACGGCGGTCGTCGTCACGGTAGCGTCGTTCACGGCGGTATCCTCCACGCGAATCCTCGTTCGACCTCGCATCACGTCGGCGACCATCATCTTGACTCCTAGAGCGCCGGAACGACGACTCGCGAGTTGATTTGCGGTCGCGGTGGCGCAGGATGTCGTTGATCATGTCTTCGAGGTCATGAATGCTCTTGACCCGCACGTGGCACAGACGGTCTTCTAAGTTTCGGTCATCACACGTAACCAAGAAGTGTTCCACGTGGTCCTTTGCGTCGCGTCCACCGTTCTCAAACTGTACGCCGGCGTTGCGAGCATATCCGTTGAGCCGGTTGAGGTAGTCACATACGTGCTCCTTGTCCTCTCGCTTGGCCGAGTAATACTGAGCCTTCGCAGACTGGGAAAACTTCGAACAGTAGTACTTGATGAACGCCTCGCTCAGCAACTTCCACGAGCGTCTCGTCTTGCGCGGGAGCTGACGGCACCAGTGCAGGGCTCCATCCCTGAGCTTGAGTTCAAACGGCATGCACCACTCGTTGGGGGGTGCATGTGTTCCCTTCATCTAATAGATGAACGTTCGGAGCCACTGCATGGAGTGCTCGCTCTTGTCACGCGTCCCGTAGAACGGCTTGATGTTGGCGAGGGGTAGATGCGTGGCGATCTCGAGCTTCGGGGTTGAGCTCTGGTTGTCGGTCGCGCTAAGTTCGCGCACCTGACGAGCCCATTCGCTCGGCAGATCACCCTCGTAGTGGTCAGACGCAAGATCATCATCACTGTCCGACGAGTCATTTCGGGGGTCGTAACGACGGCGGGATCGGCGACCGGTCGCCGCGCGCGTGCCAGGCGTTGCGTACGAACACTCGGTCTCCCTAGCCAGACGTTCACTGCGGTCCGCAGATCGCGGGGTTACCATGTGCGAGTCTTGCATGTAAGGCGAGACTTCACCCTTGGCTGCAAAGACTCCGTCACTAGTGGCGGTCTTCTTAGGGGTCGCTGGTAGCGGGACCTTGAATGGGTCAACCACTTCCGAGGTCGAAGGAAGCTTCGTTGAGCCTCGGTCGGCCACCCCGAAGGCGTCACGCAACTTCTTCCTCCACTTGGTGAGCGCTGCAGCGGCGGCAGTTGGCGTCCAGCTCGCGAGCGCGGCCTCCGTCGGGAGAATCTGGGGCTCGCACCCCATCGCACGCAGGAGATCCACCGTGTTCTGGGCGACCTGCCGAGTGCTCATCGAGTTGATCGGCGTGGCTAACGCGCCTCCGAGGTCCATCCAGATGGCCTGGCGGGCCTGCTTCGGGGAGAACAGTTGCATCCACTCACTCTTGGTCTTCATCAGCTCCAGGCATCGGCCCAGGACCTTGTTGGCCGCCGGAGTATCGCCGTTGAGGGGAGGACGAGTGCCGACCGGCTTGGAGGTTGCCCCTCCTACCGTCACCGAGGTCTTGAAGTCTTCGGTTGCACCGTCATCCGCGTCGTAGGCGGGCTCGGGGCCCGGCATATCGTTGAACGTTTCGGAGAGGTCGCGGGTGATCGACCTCGATCCTCCACTGCGGCCTGCCGACACCACCGCAGCTTCCGAAGTCTCGGACATCACAGTCCTGACATCCCAGTCATCGTCTTCATCATCTTCCTTGGCGTCCGAGGAATCCATCGCCGTGTCGTAGCTCGCCGAACGCTCGTCGATCGACTCCATCCGACCCGTCGCTGGGGTCGAGAACGAGCTTCCGGAGCGCACCGAAGCCTCGTTGCGCGTTCCACTTGACTTGACCGGCGTCGCTGGTACCGCTGACTTGGTCCCCTTCACCATCTTCTCACTTCTTCTTCTTCTTCGCTTCTCTTCTTCTTCTTCTCCTCTTCGCTCGTTGGGCTAAGACCTACAACAACCCAGACACACAGAAGGTCACACCAAATAGGGGTCGCGGCACCAGTTGTGGTGTGGTAATTCCACTAAAATTCTCTTCTACCAAAAGGTATTAGAGACACCGACAACACGCTAACCCGCAAAGGTAAGCGCTTATTGGATCAAAACCTGAAGACCAGGAACGATCCCTTACACCGGGTCGGTTGCAAGCGCCTCTGTGCACCTTAGGTTGTCTTCGGTCAACCCAAAAACCTGTACTGCTAGCCACGAGCTAAGGCTAGGATACTATGTAGCGCTTTCGCGCAACCCCACTGCAGTCCCTCAGAAAGGAAGGGTACCGGCGTGTTAGGCCTTATACAGGGGGACCAAGGTAAAACCTCGATAGGTAGACTAATACACTCAGGGACACTCTTGTCCCACAAATATACAGTGAACGACACTCCTATGTCGCTCTTGCCTCTCCGGCCACGCCAACTCTTGGCGCCGCCAAGGAAACTCTCGGTCAAAGCACGATAAGCTCCCCGAAAGGCATCCACACGCAGCCGAGCGTGTCCAGGCACTACAATAAGCTAGCTAGACTTACCGAAGTCGGACTTGACCCTTGTTGGCTTTGGGGAAGACTGTCTTTTTATTACTAGGGCTCAAATTCAGTATCGAACTATGATCTCGAATACTCAGTATTTGCGATCGAAGGGCACTAACTTACTATAACACCAAGTATTTCCTTACAAAGGCGATGCAACTTAACCGTGCAGCTTACATTAGTTATCCTCTCATTCATTCCTAATGTAGCCTCAACGCGCAAAAAGACTGCTTAACTGCGCAGGTGCCTAGTGTTCGCACTTGGCTTGGAGCAATAACTCCTACAACTGGGTTTCAATGTCAGAATCACTTAACCCATCGCCATGGTTGCGACGGCTCGCTGTGAGGCGGACTTCTCGGTTCTCCCGGTACTCCCTGCGCTTCGCGGCTTGGCGCTCCTTGATGGATAGGCCGATCCCACGGAGTCGCGCCTCGTACCGCTGGTAGTCGTCGCCCTCTTCGGCGCGGAGGGGGCGTAGGCGCACGTGCGCGTTGGTGAGAGCGACACACATGCGGAAGAACAAGTCGTAGGACTTCTCATCCCATCGCCATATGTCGGCGCACACACATCACAAAGTCCAAGGTTGCCCGCACGTCGCTTCCGAACGACTCGGACGACGAGCCCACCACGCCCTCCCCCCGCTACGACTTGTGCCTTCGTGCCGAAGGCACCAATGGAGTCCTTCGGTACACGAATTTCACCCCTCAAGAGTTCGACAACCTGTAAGGAAGGGTGGAGGCCTTGCGGAGATCGTCTTGCTGGAAAAGAGCAGCGGAGGAGGCTCGGAACTCAGCCAGAGTCGGCTCACGGGAGGTGCGTTTGGGGTTGCGTTGGCGAGGGGCCATGGTACTGCGTCACTCAGGTGGTTATATTGGAAATGAGTGCTGTTAATGTGCAGCGCGGCATCCTTAGGAATTTGTACAGGCCTCGGCGGAGAATAGTCTAGTACTAGTCGTTGGGTAGGATGTTACGTAATATATTTCTGTTTGTGCAATTCGAAGTACATTCAAGGTGGTAAGTTGCTGTTTACTAAACTATACCTCTGAGCAAGACTATCATGCAGCATTATCGAGAATACCGAGATGGTAGTTGTAAGTTCTACTGAGTTTATGAGGCCCAGGGGGCCTCGTTCTGGTCATCCTATGATGAGTCCTATGCCCCTATACAAATGTCTAGTGTGAACGATCGCAATAAGGCGATTCCGGACACATCAAATGACGACCGCGGCGACACTAATAAGTGCGCTCGAAGTACGCAACTAAATGCATCTGTACCTAAAAGTGGGTACCACGAAGCCTCGCTCGGGGTTCTATTAGGACCCGGCGAGGCTCCGGCCACTGATTGTCACTCCAACGAGGATAGTGTCGTCATCCAATCAGAAGTAGCCATCTCCGTCTCTCGCTGGGCCGCTTCTTCATGGAACTTGACCTTCGGGTCGGCGAGGCAATTACCTTGGAAACACACAATTTCCAATTCCACAGAATCTGCTCCTACCTCCGTTGATAGGGTCCAGGGGTAGATAACGATATATGTTAAAGGTTTAAACACTTCCTCGGCCTTGGTGTACGTTACATCAAGGGCCACATTCATTTACGATCACCACGACGGGTGGTCCATAGACATTTAGGATTCCTATTGGTTGAAAGCAGCATCTTTTAACCAATGAGCGACATGCATAGCAATAGAATTCTGCCAACCAGCCGTTGGCAGATTCCCAACTTAGAATATTACATTTAGAGGAAGTCAGAAACATAAAACAAAAATAGCAGTTCTCATCTTTACCAAAACCAGCTACTTAGAGTCTTTATCTTGTTTAAAGTATACTCGTGGACCCCGAGTATACTTAACTGAAGTAAAAGAAACCTACGCTTCCTCATACACGTGCGCACACGTGTAAGCTGTTGTAGTGAGCCAAGGTAGGCCCATTGCACTTCTTGGCTTTGGTCAGCGCTTGACCTCAGCCCATGGGTCGTGCCGATGAACTCGGACGACAGACACACTGCGCTGTGACGAAGCGGGGTCCTGTCGGACCGCTGTCATGACCGGAGATGAGCAGCACAGCACTCTCCATGGTTACCGGCTTTTTTTTAGTTATAATGGGGCTTTAGTTATAATGGGTGGCCAATGGTTGCGTCGGATTTTTACAGCGCGATTTCTCCTGCCGATGTTTACTTAAAACGGGTTGAAGTAGCGGTTAAAGTACCTCTCGTAATTTACGCCTTTCAGAGGCCTCACACAAGTCAAAGATGCCGAAAGGCCGAACGCGGATCGACGGCCCCGGGAGGAAGCCGCGGAAGCACTCCCGCACTGCAGTCTCTAACTACAAGAAGCTGGACGTGATTAACTGGTACAAGGACCATGATATGCAGTCAACACTAAAGCGCTACTTCAGCCACATCGCCCCCAGCAAGCGCGAGACGCCTACAAATCAGGTCTACGAGTGGAACAAGAACCGCGCCGCCATTGAAAAAGCCTGCCAGACGGCGAGGACAGGCAACATGAAGAAGAACCGCCAGCAGGAGTCGCAACGTCGCTGCCGTTGGAAGCAGAGCTAGATCTAGTTCAGTAAGTACTGCTGGTTTGTTGTCATTCGATGTTTATTATTGCTGTTCTAATTCAATAATTACATTTTTAGGTGGGTAAACGACTTCCGAAATGAAGGTGTTCCTGTGACTTCCATAATGCTCCAGCTCCAGGCTTTGGAGGTTGCCAAGGAATATGGCGTGGCGAAGTTTGAGGCTAGCAGTACGTGGCAAAGTTTGTTTCGCAGAAGACACCGCCTGGCGACCCTGACATGACTTTGATCCTTAGTTGAAATCTATTTCGTAATATATGTATCTGAGTGTTGCTATTCGTAATTTACGATGGGGCTCTTATTTATTGAACTAGGACCGTCTGCTGCAGGCTGCACGCACTCAAAATCGTACCACCCCATTCTAACTAAAAAAAGTCGGTACGCTACGCGCTGACCTGAAAGGTACAGTACCGTCCCTCGCGGCAGGCACCGCAGCACGAACGTGCCAGCAGGGTCCGAGAGCCATGCGACGCCAACTGCTGGTGGTCTACGAGGGGCACTGCAAGTTTGGAGGCACATGCAACCCGTGCCGAGGCACTCTGCGCCTGCTAGCGCTGTGGATACGGCCACCAGTGGCGTCAGCTTTGCGGACTACATCGCCGAGGGCAGGAGGATGCCGCGCGGGGTGCCCGCTGCGGGCACAAGTCACTGTGGATGTGACAATGAGGCGTGCGGCGGCGGCGCCCGAGAATCCGACCTTTGGGTGTTCGGATTGTCTCGAAGCTGATTGGAGAATCAGATGTGATTCTCAGGGTACAATCAAGTGTATCCATTACATGAAGAGTGGCGGGTGTCACTCTCTCGAGTACATCGTATATGGTAGCAGTAGCTCCGCAAGCCATCCATTTGAGTTTGTGTGGTCTTTTTTATAGTTAACTTGCAGTTTGTATTACGACCAAGTTAACCTCTACCAAAATACAGTCAGTCTTAAAACCTACTCCTTTGTAGCAAACCGTTCCCTTTGAGGCCGGGAACCGGCGAACTGGTGTTCGCCTGGATAGTAATATCCACACGCACTTCCTCTGTGCATTGTTCTGTGTGCCCCGTCACAAAACTGCTGATTTGCCTTACCAGGTAAAGAATGCCCTTGTATTGTGCACCTAAGAGCATCTCCACCCGTACTGAGTAAAACTAAAAGCAAATTGCCCTCAGATCCGTGTTTACAACGGCATAGAGGTGCTAAAGACAGTGCGCAACTCCACCGGCCATTGAGACTTGCAGCGAGCGCGTTAAAGCTCTTGGTTCGGCGCCAGCATTGGCGACGGTGAGTCTTAGCTGTATAGTCCTATAAAGATGAAAACGGGCCCGACAGTACGTTGAGGAAGACCCAGGGATGTACAGTACGGTCTGTGACGCTTGCGCTGCTTAGAACGCTTGACTTGGCCCTACTACTTGTTGGTCGACATTTACTCAACCTTGTACTCAAAGCCTCCTCCGGTGGCAAACTTGTGCAAAAATTTGCTCTGCGTAAAAAATGGAGCAATTTGCTCAGCATTTACTCAAACCGGTGGAGCTGTACAAAACTAAAACTATATTGTGAATTTCGGCTAAATTTGGACTTCTGGGGCGGTTCTTGCAATCGACTCCCAATACAAAATGCCTATGAAACGGTGATGTACCTTATCATTTCGTATAAGTACGGATACAGTGCCTAAAATAGCCTAGGATAGTACCGGGGTGATTCGGGGGCGGTTGATTGAACCAATCGGCCACTCCAATTTTGAGTAGAACCCACAATAACTAAATATTGACAGAAAAGGGGTAAAATTTAGTTTTACTCATGTGGAGAAGCACGATTCAGGAAAATGACGAGAAAGGCGATCGCCCGGAATGATGGATCCGGACTTGGCTACATCCCGATCCAGATCTGATTCTGAGTCGGACTCAGATGGGTCCGGACGGTGCCTGGATCGAGGGAGCGGACAATGGATCGGGGGTCACGGTACTACTGGGACAATCAAGCGACACGCAAGGAAGGTAACCAAGCTCCATAGAGTCAGTGGATACAGATGGGATGATAGGATCCATAGGGAGATAGGACTTTGGGATGGGATCGGACTTAAGCATAAATCAGTGTCGAATTTGCCTTATACATCGCAAGTGCCTTCGCTTTCGCCTGGAAACGGGAAGTACATTGGCCCTACGGCTTAGCAAGGTTCTGGTTAGTGATCTAGCGTTGGTTAAGACTGGATAATACATTGGCCAGTTCTGCAACCTTCCTAGTGACCTTCCTACAAGTGCAGATCCCCGATCCACCCGGTTACTACTTGGCCGGGTGCATCCTCGACTCTCAACATCTACGGATCCCGCTATAGGAAGCGGCAAGTACGGCAAAGGAAGACCTGCGAAGGCATCGGAAAGGAACGACAACAACTACAAGGCAACCCCACGGCCGGATCCAGATCCAGGTCGCCCGATCCAAGTCGACTACCACTGGATTGGGAACTACTACCGCGAGCAGAGTGAAGATTTCCGCGCTGCTCCACCCACATCCCCGCGTCTCGCCCAGACTGTTCTGTCTTCAAGGCTCGGACGCTTCAGCAGACACCAGAGGAGCAGATCAAGCCCTACCGACGGGTACACAAGGTGACCAAGTTCAGCACACAGATCACGGATCATCGGGGGACCCCCTCCGTAAGTCGGTGTTCGGGCGCAGTTTGTAATTTGGATTGGCGGCCTCACAGATTTTGCTGATCCCGCTACGCCACAATGGTGCGCGTGCCCGGATCTTCTGGTGACTCGGGATTTCACCGTGAGTCCCAAGAAGAAGTTCGAGTGAAGAAGGAACAAGGGGATCAAGCGTCATCGGAGTTGGGATCGATGACGACGCTGCTGAATGAAACAAGATCCACGGATCGACAGAGTGCAAGGAGGACCTCTGTCGGCGGAACTGAGGTGGATCCAGACATGGATCCAGAAAACAAACCTCAACCTCCTCCACAGGTCCCTTCGGGGACCCCGGTGGATCGCGACGCGAGTCAAGATCCACCAACAAAACAAACCAAGGCTGGCAAGGATCGGTATGCATTCGCTGATTCACCAGTTAACTCGGATGCCTACTTCTTCTCCTTCGACAAGACCAAGCCGAAGGCGCGCACGAAGATGACGGCCCCGGATCCGGAAGCCGAAGATACGAAGCCACCTGCTCAGGATGGATCCGAGGCAGGTTGGATCCGCCACCTCGAGAGGCAACTACGTGGCTTCCTGACTCTGGATCCCATTATGCAGCAGTTCGGCGTGAAGCAGATCGGAGACCTGCAGGGACCCCTGGCGCTTCCGGCACCCGCCAAGCGCCCGGGGATCCTGCCCGAGATGGAACGCCTGATGAAGCTGCTGAGGGATGCTGGTCTCGTGGCTGGAGCGTTCGACGCGTCAGTGATGTACGAGATCGATCCAATTCAACTCCGTGCTACGACAGAGATGCTGTTCAACCGACTGAAGGTGTTGGTGGGCGAGATCCAGCCGAAGTTGGATCCCGCAATCCCGGATCCAGCAATCCCGGATCCAAGATCGCCACAAGCGGGATCCACAGGAGGCCGAACGTCGTCACCGTACGTGTCCGCTGCAGAACTTGGATCGGATACATCTTCGGAGCCGCGGCGCATGTCACTTGGACCTTCGGGAGCCACCATGCTACGCGCTCGAGCCCAGAACCAACATGGAGCGAGTCCTCAGCCTCGATCTCAATCCCGATCCAAGAAGCAGTCAACTCCATCAGTGGATCCGACTGCTACGGTATCCGGATCCGACATGTCGACTGGCAGGCTGGAATCGTTCTTCCAGGCAGCCATGAGCAGGTTCCTGAAAGAACAAGGCATACCGACCCCGACACAGGTGCCGGAGGCGACGCAGAACCCCGGATCCCAGGATGTGGAAATGGAGTCGACTGGTTCGTCCGATCCGGATCAACACTGGGAGTACGATCCAGATGACATCGACTTCCCGACCCCAGCTCGCGCTACAGTGGCCACCACCTCGACCGGATCCACAGGCGCAGCCTTGATCCAACGAGTCCGGATCTCCGCGATCTCGGATCTGAAGGAGTTCTCAGGGAAGGATCAGGATGAGGACCGAGCGAGAGCTTGGATCGTTCCTGCGTGACCAAGCCCCCGACGAAGAGAAGTGTCTGACCTTCGCGGATCTTCTGTCTGGATCGGCAAGAAACTGGTATCGCCAACTGCCCCGATCTACACGCAACAAGTGGCCGGATCTGCTTCGCAGCTTCCAGACTCAATACTGTGGATTGGGGATCTCCGTGGCTTGCCAGTATTACCATGCCCGCAAGCGCTCTGACGAGTCTCCGCTGGATTACCTATACCGACTCAATGTCGCCGGACTCCGCGCTCGACTCAAGATCAAGGATGGTGGATCCAAGGAGAAGCGTGAGCATGTGGATCATTTTATTGAAACTTTGGGCGATCAGGATCTAGCAGATCGGCTGACATTACTCCGGCTACCGGATGCTGACGAGCTGGAAGAAGTGCTGCGGGCACTGGATCGGGCGAAGAATCGGCAGAAGAAGTCCGCGTATGGATCCAGCAAGTACCGGCAGAAGGCCCCCGCGACGCCCGCGCAGGCCGCTCCGGCTAAACACGTGCGTGCGATCCAGGTCCAACCTGACTCTGACTGGATCCGAGTCTGGATCCAGCGATGGATCTGACTCCGAGTGCGAGGAGTATCGCAGGATCTACCTGTCCGCCGCGCAAGATCACGCGAAGCTCGCGGAGGAGGAGCAGAAGGTCCCTGATCGGAACCCGCCAGACCGCCAACAACAGGATCCAACAGCACGCGACCCAAGATCCAGGATCCATGCTGAGGGATCCGAGCGCAGCCGCTGCACGCACTGTGGATCCAAGAGGCACTCGCACCTTGGCTGTTGGAAGCGCTTGACGTGTGAGAAGTGCGGCAAGAAGGGTCATCCAGGTGACCACTGCCTCTTCGTGTGTCGCGGATGCGGTGAGCTTCATGACGTGGGCCGATGCCCCATGGAAGAGTTCTACAACCAGATCCGCCAATGGTTCAATCCAGCCAAGCATGCGGGGATGCTGTCAGAGATGGCGGAGAGGATGTTAAACTAGGACGCTCGCCGGGTTGGAATCCGGTACGAGCCGAGCGTTCTAGGTATTGCATCTATGCATATGTGAACAAGACATCGACAGATCCAGTTAGCAAACGACAGGATCTACGCGGTAATACATGTGATCTTCATGGGAAACGTACTGCCATGATCTCGAGTTTCCGGCAAGCTGATGACTATACCAGATCCGACGCGACAGTCGAGGTGGATCTGGATCCAGAAGTTCGCCAAGGATTTTGGAAGCAACAGGATCCAGAGCAGTGGTTCAAACCAGTGGAAGGCGAAGACATCTCGGGATCCAGATCCAGGCGTGTCGCTGCAAGCCGGCGGATCGAAGACCCAGGATCCTCCTATCTCCTACCGGGAGAATCACGAGGGTACTGGAAACAACACTCGCCAGGCAAGTGGTTCCGTCAAGCCAAGATCCACGGCAAGATCAACAATGAGAAGGCGATCTTACTCCTAGATACCGGTGCCGAGGTGTCCATCGTGGACACCGCCTTTGCTCGTAAGGTTGGGTGCTACATCGATAGGAGTCAGAGCCAAGAGTGTGTTGGGATCGGAGACAACGTGTACACAACGGAAGGAAGAACTCGGATCAAGATCACATTGGGTGGATACCTGGTGTATTTCTTCGACATTTGGGTTGGAGATCTATCTGGCCAAGCGGCGATCCTCGGTATGGACTTTATGGTCCCGGCCGGGATCCGACTGGATCTGGCTGATGGGACCCTCTGTCTGCCCGATGAAGTCCGGATCCAGCTCAGCGGACGCCGTCCACTTTACAGTGATAAGGCGCAGTCGGTGAAGCTGGATCGGTACTTGCAACTTGGGATCGGGGAGTCCGCGGAGCTGCCCATGCGTCTACGAGGATCGGAGCATGACAAGTTGTGGGTTACTCGAGGGGATCGATGGGTGCCAACGGTGGTCAAGGGCCCAGGCAGGATTCGATACCTTCAGATCACGAACATCGGTGAGAAGGAGGGTGTTGCGTCAAAACCACCAAGTCGGGATGTGGCTGGCCGGAGATCGGGTTCCACGGATCCAAGGCTATGTGTCCGTCGGATCCCGCCGTTACATGGAGTGGCAGAACCTTGCGCTGCAGGCCACGACGGACGCCGGATCTGGGGAGGCAGAGCCTCCAGAGACCCCGCCAGGGCCGATGGTGGAGCGCCCCGAGTACCCGACGCCGCGTGCAATACTGCGAAGGCCGCATCCAGCTCAAGTCCGACAGGTAGAGTCCAGATCCAAGGGTGCTGAGGATGAACAGGGCGGACCGTCGTCGGATCCACCCGACCAGACGACCGAAGGACACGTGGACGGGACAGCAGCGATACCGCTTCCCCAGGCTTCAACTACAGCTTATGTCATAGATTCGCGGCCGGGAGACCTACGGGATCGTCTACCAAGCCCGGATCCGGCAGCCGAAGGCCCACCAAATCTCGATCCAAGGGATGAAGACTCATTGGGAAGAGGTGTGCTGACTGCCCCAACGATGGCGTCGACGGACTTCGAGAAGGAAGCCGTGTTGGGCGACGAGGCGTCGCGACGGGTGTCGATCCTAAGCCCATCCCCCCAGATCCGATCCCAGGATCCTGGGTGTGGACCGGGCGAACGAGCTGTTGACGATCCACCGGAGTCAGATCCGACGTCAGCGGCAGACGACGATGCAACACAGCTGAGGATGCCCCGGATGGCGTCTACCCAAGCGCGACGAGCCCACACCGCTGCGCCTGATAACACGCCCGCTCCCGATCCAGATGAAGCTCCTGCAGGAAGCGCGCTCGACCTGGATCCAAGTGGCAAGCCCGATGTCGAAGATTCACGGGGACCAGGCGATGGTCAAGGATCGACGGCTGCCGCGCAAGGTGGCGAAGGGGCGTTGGATCCAGCTGATGTGGAACAGGCGGCCCATCCCGTTGTCACATCGGGTGGTAATCACGAAGAGACAGGGGGCGGATCCGCAGATTCAACAGATGGTGCTACGGGACAGGCCATGGATCCAGTGGGGCGTCAAGTTGCAGATGGTGAGATGGGACGGGGTGCAGATCCAGACGGAGAGAAGAGGCAGAGATCAGGTCCGACGTCCGATCCAACGATCAGCCCTGATCCACCGACTACCGAAAATCCGCGACACATTAACTCGGAGGCGGATGACCAAGTCTGCTACCATGTGAGCGGGGATCTGCACGCCGAGGATGTTGAAGCGGAGATGGCCGTATTGCCCGAAGTGACTTCGACCACGAAAGAAGTGACAATTGAAGACATCCAGTTGGGGGATCCAGATGTTAATACGGCGGAAGAGATTGACCGACTTCGGCGAAGGATCTGGAGGCGCCGACACCTGCTGATTGGCAAAGGCAATGCGCTGCCTCCGGCGGCGCGAGGTGTCGTGTGCGACATCGATGTTGGCGATGCCAAGCCCGTTGCCCAGCGCGTGCGTAAGGTGGCACCGCAGTATCATGAGAAGTTGTCGGATCTGATCAAGGGATTGCTCGGTGCGAAGATCATCGAGGATTCGACTTCCCCGTGGGCATCTCCGATCGTGGTCATCATCAAGAAGAACGGAGTGGATATAAGGTTGTGTATTGACTACCGACTGGTTAACAGTCTGACTCGACTGATGATCTACCCGATGCCCCGGATCAACGACCTGCTTGAGGATTTGGACAAGGTGCTGTGGTACTGCTCGCTGGATATGGCCAGTGGATTCTGGGTGGTGACTATGACGGATCGGGCTCGTGCAATTTCCGCTTTCATCACCCCGTTTGGATTGTTCGAGTGGAACCGGATGCCCTTTGGATTGAAGAATGCGCCGCAGATATACCAACGGATGCTCGACAATGCGCTGTATGGATTCACCCGGATTCCACAACTCGAAGCTGGATCGGGATTGGACGGCGAGTCGCGCCTCAAGTGCGGAACGGGATCTAAGTCATTGGATCTGGATCTGAAGTCGGGAGAACCGGAGGGTCCGGGGAAACCGTCAGTGTTGGGACGCCGATCCTACATCGACGACATCCTGGTGACCGCCGGATCCTGGGATCACTTGTGCGACCGGGTGGATGCTCTGCTGGATGCGTGTGACAAATGGAATCTCTCTATCAGTGTGGTGAAGAGCTTCTGGGGCAAGAGCAAGGTGGAGTACCTGGGCCACCGAGTGTCCCATGCCGGACTGGAAGCGAACCCCAAGGATATATCAGCCTTGACGGATTTGCCCTTCCCAGGGACGCTTCGATCAATGCAGTCATTCCTCGGCAGTCTGAACTATTACAGTCGGTTCCTGGAGGACTACGCGATCTACGCTGCAGTTCTCTACGAGCGACGAGAGGTGGACTTTGCCGCGATGAGTAAGCCGGATAACCAGAAGCGCATCCAAGCCACCATGGGTGTGACGAGTTTGGGTCCAAGGGATCGGGACTTGTCGGATCCATTAGGCCCGAAGGCGGTGGATCCACAACTTCGATCCACGGAAACTTCCGACTTGGAGGCGAAGGATCCTGCCGGCGTGAGGACTCTGGATCCGGAGACATGCAACTCAGACAGTGTGGATCTACGCTGGATCCGGGCTCATCGGGCCTTCGCGACACTGAAGGAGAAGATGGCGAAAACTCCGATCCTCCGACATTTCAATGTGGATCTGCTGCCTGTGGTGGTGGTGTATGCTAGTGAGTTGGCCATTTCGGCCGCTCTGATGCAGGAGTATGACGGGATCCACTACCCAGTCACCTTCACCAGCCGCACTCTGAAGTCGAACGAGCTCAATTACGGCGTCGTCGAAAAGGAGGTGCCAGCCCTGCTGCGGATCCTGGATCTGAACTACAATATGTTAGTGGGTCGCCAGATCCGGGTTCTGACCCGACACTCGACGCTGGCTTGGCTGTTTCGATCCACTGGTCTGCAAGGACGGTTAGGACAATGGGCCGCACTCCTTTCGCCATGGACTCTAGAATTTATGAAGTGCGCGAAGGGCGAGGACGAGATCCTAGGAGCTCTGGCAGCCAGTATCACACCCCGATCCATGGTGGATCAGGCCTTGATCGATATCGCGCCGAAGAAGGAGCCACGACGCAGGATCCAAGCTCCGATCCCGACAGTACAACCGGACGAAGAACTCTATGTGGTCAGCTTTGATGGATCGGCGCGTGGCAAGCGAGGAGGAGGCGCCTACAGTGCGATCCTTTGGAAACTGCCAGAGTGGATTGTGGTGAAGGCTAGATCCGGATATGCCGAGGGCCTTACCGTCAATGAAGCGGAATATCACGGACTTCTGCTATGCCTGGATCTACTCGAAGGCGAAGCGCAGCGGCGACTTGTGATCTGTGGTGACTCCAATCTGGTGATCCGCCAGGTCCGAGGTGAGATCGACTGCAAGGCACCTGGATTGACGCTGTTGAGTCAGAAGGCGTTGGATCGACTACGTGTTTGGCCCAATCATGAGCTGGTGCATGTCAAGCGCGACTGGAACGGCAGTGCCGACAGTCTCGCTAGCGCGGCACTTCAACGTCAAGCCGGGATCATGGTTGAGGATGAAGCGGACATGCAGGATCTAATCACCCTAAACCGCCTGGATGAGATCTTGGTGGTGAAGGCCGGGGAGGATGCTCCCGTCGCTCGTGTGTCGCCCGTGACAACCCGAGCCGGTGCAAGATCCCGATCCAACTCCCAGCCGACTTCCAATCCACGGGTCCTACAGGAAGAAGTGGTGAGAGACCTCCGGATCGCGAGGATTCGTCAAGCGCAGGACGAGGAGGCGTGGATCTCCGGTTTGAAGAAGTATCCGGACGGCGATATTCAAGGTCTGACGCAGGAGGAGGCCCGATCCTATGGTATTATGGCAATGGATTATGAAGTGGATCGGAACGACCTGCTGTTCTACTGTCCCCCGACGAAGAAGGTGGAGGCGGATCGTGATGGATTGATGAGGCTGGTGCTCCCAGTGACCCTGCAGCAAGACGTCCTCCATCATTACCATGTCAGCCTGGAAGGTGGTCACCAAGGGATCGGCCGTACCTACCAGCGGATCCGCGATCACTTCCACTGGCGAGGTTTGTACCGGAGCGTCCAGCGATATGTGGGTGAGTGTGTGGATTGCGAAACTGGTAAAGGACGACCCACGATCCAAGGCGAGTCGCCGGGTAACATCCAAGCTACGTACCCATTCCAGATCATGGCGATGGATCACATACCGTCGCTGCCCAGATCCAATAAGGGTAATACCGAGTTGTTGATTTGGGTGGATCTGTTTACCGGATACGTGATTGCGAAGGCCAGTAACTCTCGAACCGCGCAGACTATTGCGGAATCCTACGAAGAGTGTGTCTTCAGGAGATTTGGTGCCAGTGAGGTGATCCGACACGACCGTGAGCCGGGGTTCATGGCTGACTTCTTCCGATCCTTCAACCGGATCCTAGGTCAGCGACAACGTGCAACGATGGCATATCGACCGCAGGCGAACGGGACGGCAGAACGCATGGTACAGACTGCCACTCGTGCTCTCAAGATGTATGTGCAGGATCTGGATCAACGTGATTGGGATGACTACGCCGAACGCCTCACCTTCGCGCTCAATACCGCCCAGGATCGGATCCGCGGAGAAACACCCTTCTACTTGGTACATGGATGGGATCCTAGATCTACCCTCGAAGCGACGATCCCAGTGGGTAGCACTCGCCGTCAGGATCGAGATCCGAGGAGGTGGCGGTACCAGATCCAACGCTACTACCAGCAAGCACGAGCGGAAGTGAATACACGCTTGCAGGGGGCGATCGCTGATCGAGCGGATCGGCGCAACGAGGAGGTCCATCCACATCAGATTGAAGTTGGATCCCGCGTTTGGCTATTCTTGGATCGGGTCAAGGAGGGATACGCTCGCAAGCTGGCGCACATGTGGCACGGGCCGTTCCGTGTTGCTGAGAAGATCGGAGAGTATGCGGTGCGGATCGAGACTCCTGGCACTGAGTACAGGCTGTTCCCCGTGGTACACGTGTCGAAGCTGAAGTTAGTTCGAAGTTTTCCGGATCGACCTCAGATCCAGTTGACAGAGGGCACTACGGATCCGTACGACTTCGATGAAGCGCTGTTACCTGAGGACAGCTGGATCCAGGAACTGGAGGAAGATGAATACGAAGTGGACAAGATTACCGACATGAGGACGGGGAAACGAACTCGTTACGGACGGATCCATCGCGAATTCTTGGTGCATTGGCGTGGTTACGAGGAACCATCCTGGGTAGACGAGGCGGATCTCAACTGCGGTGCCATACTGCACGAGTTCCTGCGGGATCGCACTAACCGGAACCGGTTTGGTGTGATGCAGTCTCACGAGGAGTAGTGGGGCTGGGATCCGCTAGAGTGAGCTGGTCGCTCTGTGGAGAAGCTGAGATGATGGATCTGCAAGGTGGTTGCAGGTCGGTGGATTGGGACTTTGTGTAAATGCATGTATGGATTGGACGCGAATGGCGTCTGAACAAGGCAGAAGAAGAAGGATTGAGTGCTAACGGAAGCTCCTAACATTGGATCCAACGCTGTGGATGGTGGTTCTGGACGAAGTTGAGCGGCGGATATGGAGTTGGATCCAAGAAACTGGATTGGCAGCAATGGATCGTTACGAATAAGTGGAAGGACGTGGGATTGGAGTTAAGTGACCAGCAGCCTTACGGTGGATGTGGATGAGTGAACCAAGACGAAATGTGAATGAGCCGTGTTACAGCAAAACTAAGACATGCAGACGTGAATCCACCTCGAGCTGGATCTGATTATGACTGTGGATCGGATGCAACAACGGAAGCGCGCGAAGTCAGGATCCCCTCGCAGGCGACAGCGGTGGAACGCTGTCCTCACTGGTCACCGACAGCGCGAACGTTGTGGAACTTGGTCGGAAGACTGGCGATGTTGCGTGCGGGATGGTACTGAGGCGTATCACGGTAGTGGTTGCGCCAGGGATCCGCATTATTGCACTCGTCCAGCGCCTCCAGGAGATCGGTGGGCTCTGGGCGGTGCACGTTGGGATCGGCCAAGTTGGCTTGGCGCGACACCGATCCAGGGTACCACTTGACGGTCTCCGAACGCTTGGGAAAGTGCAAGATGGGTAGATCCAGCAAAAGATCCAAGTCACACCAGCCATCTCGCATCACTGCGATGAAGAGCTCCAGTAAATGATTCCAGGCACGGCCAGCGTGGGATCGGCGATTGGCACGCTCCTTTTGGAACACCGCTAGCCAAGGATGCTTTGCGACCATGACGTCTCGGATCGGGAAGGAGTGTGTGGATTCCCAGTACGACATAAGGTTGTCCTCTTCATACAGCCCGTACTTCTGGATCCAGACACCAAGTCGCCCTCCGACACCAGGTTTAACAGAGAGAGCGTCGCCATTACCTTCGAAAACCTCCCACGGGTTGGTGGCATACAAGGCCTTCACGTTGTCTTCGGTGATAAGCTCGTAGCAGTAATCCCGCAGTCCATACGATGGACGGGCCTCCCGATCCAGGTGCGGGAACATCCAACCAGGAACCGTGGGCAACACCGGAAATAAGACTCCAATCAGCATGGATGCCATGGACACGTCGTTCAGACGAGCTACCACACATGGATCGCAGTCCGCCGGCACAAGCGCACGGGCATGCCGACGACCTGGAATGCAGCGCTCCTCCGGACCGAACGGAGCCACGGGTGCTAATGGATCGGGCCGAGAAGGCCGATCATTTGGATCCGGACCGCCGTGTTGAACCCTTGGACCAGAGCGAGAAGGTGGATCCGAGTCACCCGATCCATCCGGAGGCTCACCTGCCCCGCCAGCAACGCGCGGACGGAGAGGAGAAGCCTGTTGGCGACGGCGCTCAGCGGATCGAGACTGCGACATGGCCTCCAAGGTCTGCGCTTCAAACAGCTCGTTGGTTACGGCCGCAGTGTCTGGATCCTCGCTTTCGTCGACGCTGTTGGACCTCGCCTCGCTCTCCTCCTCGTCCTCCTCTCGGTCGTCATCCACGTCGTTGTCACGGACTGCCTGGCCCGGGGGGTTGGCATGGTTGTCGAGATTCTCAGGATCCGGATTGCCACCGTCGTCATCGACCTCTCCACCACCGTGTGGATTGGACTCCGGGGAAGCGCCAGGTGACCTGAAACTCCGGCCCGAGTCATCACCCACATCGCCCGAGAGGAAGCGACGCCGCGCCGGAGCAGTGGGATTGGGGTCTGGATTGGGATCCGGATCAGTGGACTCAGCTGTATCACGGTCGCGCTTGGAAGGTGTGGATCCGGACTCTTTACCGGAAGATCGAGTAAGCCCCGACATTGGGCGTGCAGGATCTGACGCTACCGAGCCGGGAGGAGCCGTACGGAGCAAGCTCAACATGAAGGCGGGATCCAACACCTCCTCTACAGCCGCGGGACGGATGCTTGAGACCGCGGTGATCATGATCAGTTGGCGTAGTGCTGCCGTGTGTGCACGATCCAAAGCCTCACGGTCCTGGCTCAGGTGGATTAAGTCCTGGGTCAACCTGCGCCGATCCGCCTCGATGGCCTGCACGCGTTGGCCCATCGAATTTACAGTCTGCTCTGCGGTGTCCGCATCCTGCTCAAGCTCCGCTACCCGGAGGCGTAGCCGATCCACCTCGTGGCAAGACTCATCATGAGCACGGCGAGTCTGGGCCAATTCCGTCGCCATGGATTTGTGAGCCTGCTGGAGGCGGACCGTTCGGGAGTGTCGCGTTCTTGGACCGCCCGATCCAGGTCTGCCATTGTGGCCATGTGCACCGCTCGGAGTTGGTTCAGCTCAGTCCGAGCCTCCAGATGTAGACGCCGGTGTGCCTCCATGTCGCTCTGCAGTCGATCCGCGCGGGCATTAGCCTCAGTCGAAGCGGCCACGGTCCGATCCCGATCCCGCTCGAGATCGTCCAAGCGTTGATGTAACGCTGGAATATCCGCAGCAGCCGCATCCAACTCAGCCTCGGTTCTCTGTAGAGCCTCCTGCGTGCGCGTTAGAGTATGCTCGACCAGCCGACGCTCTTCTTCGGCATCCTGGCGAGCCCGGTCGGTGTCGGCATGTTCGCTCTGGAGCTCACGGATCTCCGCCCCGGCCAGACTCACCTCTGAAGCAAGATGGTCGTTGCTGTCGGCGAGACGCTGCCGCTCATGCTCGGATCCGGCGAGGCGGTCTTCAAGAGCCTGGATCTCGTAGGATTGTCGCTCCACCTGACCTCGCAGATCCTGGATCTGCGAAGGATGGATCCGCGCGCGCGCGGAGGTCAGCGACCTCCTGGCGGAGACGCTCACGTTTCGCGGTCATGTGCTCGAGGTGCGCCTCAGTCTCTCGGGCGTCGCGTACCTCCCGGAGTAGCAACGCTGCTACCTCCTCTTGCCCGCGCACGGCCGCATCCCGAGCAGCCATGAAGGCCGACAGGCCCAGTGCTGTGGGATGGGCAGCTGAGGGATCGCCAGCAGTGCGTCGGCCGTCGCCCGAGTCGCCGACCTCCGAAGGAATATGGGAAGCCCCGTGTGTGGAGTCCGACATGTCGACAAGCGAGTGGTGGATCCGGAAGTGAGAACGAGTGTCTGCAGTGATGCCGTTAGTCGGCACCAACTACAGACAGGAGGCGGTTGTGGAGAAGCACGATTCAGGAAAATGACGAGAAAGGCGATCGCCCGGAATGATGGATCCGGACTTGGCTACATCCCGATCCAGATCTGATTCTGAGTCGGACTCAGATGGATCCGGACGGTGCCTGGATCGAGGGAGCGGACAATGGATCGGGGGTCACGGTACTACTGGGACAATCAAGCGACACGCAAGGAAGGTAACCAAGCTCCATAGAGTCAGTGGATACAGATGGGATGATAGGATCCATAGGGAGATAGGACTTTGGGATGGGATCGGACTTAAGCATAAATCAGTGTCGAATTTGCCTTATACATCGCAAGTGCCTTCGCTTTCGCCTGGAAACGGGAAGTACATTGGCCCTACGGCTTAGCAAGGTTCTGGTTAGTGATCTAGCGTTGGTTAAGACTGGATAATACATTGGCCAGTTCTGCAACCTTCCTAGTGACCTTCCTACAAGTGCAGATCCCCGATCCACCCGGAGTTACTACTTGGCCGGGTGCATCCTCGACTCTCAACATCTACGGATCCCGCTATAGGAAGCGGCAAGTACGGCAAAGGAAGACCTGCGAAGGCATCGGAAAGGAACGACAACAACTACAAGGCAACCCCACGGCCGGATCCAGATCCAGGTCGCCCGATCCAAGTCGACTACCACTGGATTGGGAACTACTACCGCGAGCAAAGTGAAGATTTCCGCGCTGCTCCACCCACATCCCCGCGTCTCGCCCAGACTGTTCTGTCTTCAAGGCTCGGACGCTTCAGCAGACACCAGAGGAGCAGATCAAGCCCTACCGACGGGTACACAAGGTGACCAAGTTCAGCCCACAGATCACGGATCATCGGGGGACCCCCTCCGTAAGTCGGTGCTCGGGCGCAGTTGGTAATTTGGATTGGCGATCTCACAGATTTTGCTGATCCCGCTACGCCACACTCACGACCGTTGGAGATGCTCTAACATATGAAAATGTAGCCGTTGGAAGTGTAGCCATTTCTTTATCTGATTCAATTTTTATTGCGGGTTCTACTCAAAATTTCCTCGGGCGATTGAACCAATCGCCCGACCCAATTGCGCGACCAATTGCCCGAGGCCATACAAACTCCAGTATTACTCGATTAAGTACGACTACAATCGCCCCGAAGGGTCACTCCAGACAAGTCGGGCGAGTGAGAAATGACTTGGCGTTTGTATAGGAGCGACTCGTCCAACCGGCCCCAATTGGCAATTATGGCCGGAATTCACAATAACGGAAACAGCGTATTAGACCGAGCGAACTGGGTGTCATTTATAGACAGGCCTCCTTAAACATGGGATTTTCACGGATTTTCCCAGATTTCCCATTTTTAAATCTCAAATACTCCCGTGAAAAGGAGAAGATTTTATACTACGGACTTGGAGGCAACGGCAGATGCGACATCGAGTGCTAGTTTCCTATTGAGTGCGCTTGTGTGTGGCCGTTCACTGTGCGAGCCAGCAGAGAGTTATCTCTGTGGCTCTCTACTCACAGGACTGGAACAGCTTTCGGACTTGCATGTGACTTTATCGAGTAGTTCTTGCTGGATTCCTGTCGGCGAATTATAGATGTTTAGCTTTTGGCTTCGCAGCGCAACGAAGAAAACACTTTCTAAATGACGAAAGCGCTCGAATAATGGTCCAACACAGCTATGGGGCGATAGGAACCGTTTACTGGGTTCATATACCTTATTTTTGTGTCAGGTATATTTGTAAGCTTGAGCTGCCAGGACAGGGTGGGGAAATCAAGGATGGGGGCGGACTTTTGAGGTTGCAAATTGACTAAGAGAATGTTTGCTACGGTCCATTGTTGCTTGGATCAGGAGACCTTTTGTACGGGTTATTGTTGTTAGATCACGGCAATCTTTGCGTATCAGGTCTCTGTTTTGGTAGATGTAAGGAAAACATATTCAATCAGCGGAACTGTCAACGGTAATTAAACGTTTTCTATATTGAGGTTGTTCCGCGTAGACAACGACATCACGACAGCACTGAGTGTGAACCTTAATGTTACTACTTGGGGTGGCATCTAATGGCTCTGAAGCACAAGTATCAACATCGGAAATAAGTGGGCGAATCATTTGACTTGAGTAAAGTATGCGTCCCACAACTCCCATATTCAAATCCAGAATTCTCCCTTGATAAGCGACTTTACGGGAAAACTGGGAACTCCCATCTTTAAGGAGGTCTGTTTATAGAGGTGTGACGGTATTGTGAAAACCGATTGGTTTGCCCTGCTGAATTAGCCGGTTAAACATCGCTCACAGCGGATTTGAAGACTAATAAATCGGGGATGTCTCAATTATAATCGGAGTATAAATCGCTCATCGGTCTCGTAATTATGTGCAGCCTAGCAATTTCGATCAACATGCATGTACCCTCGGCCAAGTGCATCGACAACACCGCGCTTAAACGCATCGCCTGCATATTTCAGTTACATGCATTATAGCGTGCGGCTTTTCCTTCTTAGTTCTGATGTTAGTGTTGTAACTGTGATATCGGGTTTGGCCCGAGACCCCGCCGCTGCTTGACCAGCAAGCCGCAGCACTTTGCGTCAAAACCGGCGACCAACGGGCTCGGCTATGATTGGCTACGCGGACCATGAGACCGACCGTGAGTGAAGGTCACCGGGCTGTCGCGGATGGCTGCGTCCCTAGTTGAAGATGTAGAGCACACCACATCACACGTCGCAGGAGTTTCGCACCTAAGACGCACCTACCTTAGGTTCGCGTACCTACGAGTCTTCGGTGACTCTTCGGCTGCGACTGTTGGTGCTAGAAGATCCGAAACGGACACGTTTAGACTTAGTATTTGTATTGGACTATAGGAAAGACAAGATAGAACAGATAAGCCCTTTGGGCAACAACACAGAACAGCTTTTCCTCTCAAGCGACAAGGCCTCGAGCGCACGGTGGACGACCCGTGTCCAAGGTAATCTTGTAGGGAGGGAGATGCCTGTCGGTGAGCGTGCCTACTAGCATAGTGGTGTGCGTTTACCCCGGCAAGGCCAAGAGAGTAGAGGAAGGGCCGTGTATACGAAGGGCGAATTGTCGCCGTGTATTGGGTCGCAGCTTAAGTGCTCCCCATTGATATCTTACCGTCGGAGAGTTCTCTGACACCCTCGCGTAAGGCCTACCAGAGGCCGGGACCCTTCCTTTGGAGGGACCGTGAGGTTTGAGTGTGTGTGAGCATTCCAGTCGTCGCTCGTGACTGGAAGTGCTGGGCTTTGCTGGTAGCCTACGGAAAGCACGGTGCACAAGGGGAAACGACCAACCCGAGGAACGGGTGTGAAGCTGGGCCTTGAGGTTCATATTCATTAACCCGACAAGCCTGCTGAGTCATCGCTACTCATCGTGACTCAGTAGGTGTTGTCTTAAGGGATTGTGCCTACATTTACTAGAAAATCGGCGTGTTCCTACACGACAACTGGTGCCGCGACCCGGGATTGGCGTGACCTTCTTGTGTGTCGTGAATTTCTGCAGGCTTTCCTAGCTAACGAGCAAACAACCAAGTGAAGAAGAAGGAGTGAAGAAGAAGATGGTGAAAGGATCTCGATCGGTGGTGCCAGATACTCCGATGAAGTCCGGCGGAACGCGTGGCGACGACACGACTGCGGCCCTGATCACGTCGCAGCTCGACCCAATTGCTGAGCGGACCGTCAGCTTTGACGAGTCGATGACGGGGTCCGACGCCAAGGACGAAGAAATGAACGAAGACTACGACACCTACCTGGAGAAGAAGGCGCCTGCGCCAGCGGTGGTGACACCCGAGACTCCGGAAGGTGCAGTGATGTCAGCAGGACGCAGCGGGGGTTCACGCTCTCTGTCGCGAAGTCTCGCGAGCGAGATGGACGACGACGTGCGCTCTGTCAATCTTGCCGACGAGCTGGATGATGGGGATGGCATTGAGCCAGCGTATGATGAATTTGAAGAATTCGAGGACAGCGCCGAAGACCCGAGGTCGCCGGTGCTGATGACCCAAGTGACCGAGCAAACCTCAGGCAACCGGCCGCCACTCAATGGCGACACGCCGGCCGCAAACAAGGTGCTCGGCCGAAGTTTCGAAGAAATGAGGGCGAGCGAGTGGGGGCAGCTGTTCGAGCCCCGTATGATTCGCCAGGCTGTGTGGGCCGACCTGAGCCACGAGTTGGCACGACCGGTGAACGCAGTCACGACTGAGCAAGTCGCGAAGGACACGGTGATGTTCCTGAAGGCGTTGGGTCTCAGATCCACGTTGACGCCGTCGCCGTCAGCCCTCGAGGCTTGGGCGCCAGCCGAAGCCGGCGCCGAATTGTGGAAGTGGAAGAAGAAACTGCGCAACGCCTTCGGGGTGACAACATTTTCGTTGGGGCAAACGCAAGCAGCACGAGCGACTGGCGAAGTTGCGGACCCAGCGCGTGTACCGTTGCCGAGAACCCCTAAGAAGGCCGGCGGCGACAGTTCAACGCGCGGTACACTTGGCCGCGGTGCAGCCAGAGGCGTGTTCAATGCAACGGGAGAACAATCGCCGTACTTTCAGGACTCTCACATGGTGACTCCGCCAGCGACGAGTCGCACTGAGCGTTCTTCACGCAGTACGGAAGACGTCAAGCCAACCAGGAGCACTCGACGCAGCGTCAGTCGGAGCTCAAGTCGCCGTCGCCGCTCCAACGAAGACTCTTCGGATGACGACGGGGGCTTTGTCGGCGATGAGAGTGCACAAGTGGAAGAATACTTGCAGCAGATTCGAGATGTGAGCAACTCCGACCAGCTGAACGCGACGCCAAGGCTCGAAGTGGTGATGTATCGGCCGTTGGGGCACATCAGGACGTTCTCCGGCCACCGCAACCGAAGCGAGAACTCGCTGCGTGCCTTTGCCTACGAGGTGAAAGGGACGAAGTCTTCGCAGAACGAGTGGTGCACACCCTTCCAACTGAGTCTCAAGGACGGTGCTCTTCATTGGTACCGGCAACTGCCAAAGAAGACCCACAACACATGGAGCTTGCTGAGCGAAGCTTTCGTCCGGTACTATTGCTCGCAGTTCAACCAGTCGGCGGAGTCTCGCTATTACTCCGCCAAGCGCAACAAGAAGGAGCATGTCTGCGACTACTTAAACCGTCTGAACGGCTACGCGAGGAATGCCGGCGTCCAGTTCGAGAACGGTGGGAGGAAGGCATGAGACCACGTCAAACGGTTCCTCGAAACCTGTGGCGACCGAGAACTCGAACGCCGTGTCGGCCACCTTCGCATCACCGACATTCATGAGCTTGAGGAGATGATCGTGGAGATGCTGAAAATCGACGAGAGGAACACAGGCCGAGGGCAACTGCACTCGCGGAGCCGAGACGCGCCCCGACGGCGCGACGACCGGCGGATTGACGATTCCCGCCGCGGTGACGACCGGCGAAATGATGACTCCCGCCGTGGCTATGACAGCCGTGACCGACGTGACCGACGCGAACGAAGTTACGAACGTCGACGTGATGACTCACGGAACATGCCGCGTGTGTCGCTGGCCGATGCATCGATAGACGACCTCCTGGCCGAAATCCAAGGGCGAGGCGACCGGAGCGCTCGGGGGGAACTCACAAGTACACGTGGGCGAGCCTACAGTGACGAGAGCAGCGACGGCGTAAGCGATCGTGACTCCGTCAACTCGTGGGGTGCCAACAGTGACCAGAGCGATGGCCACTCGTCAGATGAAGACGGCCGATATCTCGCCGCTGCCAACGACCAGGAGCGCCGAGCTGCTGCGGATGGCACGTATGCTCGATCGGAGAACCGGCAACACAGGAATGACCGAGGATTCAACCGAGGAACTCGTCCTGACATCCGACAACAGGGGCAGGACGGACGCCCGCGACAGCAATACGGCCCATGTGCAGCGTGTGGAGGAATGTCTTACTCAGCTCACTTTTGCCGGAAGCGCTGCAAGCTCTGCAAGCAGGTTCACGATGTCGGCAAGTGCGAAGTCTTCCAAGAACTCGCCAAGGTCGCTCGCAACAAGGTGGACAAGAAAGCACTCCTCTTCAACGACCATTTAAACTAGGCAGCCCGCCAACTGAGACTGGGTTGGTTCCAATCGGGCTGCTACAGTTAGCTGAACCTGCAGTCGAGGCGGAATGTATTTTCGCCTTCGTGGGAAGAAGCGAATGGCCTGATGGAGATGACAATGTTTGTGACAATTCGACTGAAACTGAAAAGGAGAGAGGCCTTGGCCTCGGTGGAGGTGAAGAATGTGATGAAAACGATGATGAACCAAAGGAAGGTGGCACCGACAACTGGATCACGAGTGCCCAGCGCAGTGAAGGATCGCGCCGAGAGCTCGCCAAGGAAGTTCGATTGTTACCAGACGAGCGCTTGGGGTGGTGGTCTGCGCAGAAATACGACCGACGAGTCCGAATGAGGGCACTTGTGAGTGGGGCCGTCAACGACTCTCGCACGAGGATCCTACTCGACACAGGGGCCAACGTCAGTGTGATCTCCGCTCGCTATGCCCGCAAGCTACGGCTCCGAGACATCGAGGGCCATGGTCGATGTATGGAGGTGCAAGGAATAACTGAAGGGAGAACTACAACTGATCGGCGAACAACGGTGAAACTCACTCTCGGGTGGGAGCGAGTGTACGTCTACGAGGTCTGGATCATGGATCACAGCGCGGGCGTCGACGTCGTCCTAGGCACGGATTTTATGATTCCGGCCGGGATACGACTCGACCTGTTCCACGCTACGGCAAGGCTCCCGGACGAGGTGATGATTCCGCTGATCAAGACCCAAGCCATGCTGGACGAACCCGAACCACGCCAGATTGACGACGGTCCGGCGGAATCGCTCGAGATACCAGGACGGGAGTGGCGCGAGTTCCGACTCAAGCAGAAGCAGCCGTCGCCTATCACTCACGACTTGTGGATACGAAGAACTAAGAAATTGATCCCGACTGTGGCGAGGTTTCGAAAAGGACGGCCGACCCGAGTTCGACTTACCAATATCACCGACGACTTGGTGATCAGCCAGACTCATCTGCCAATTGTGACTTGGGTCCCCGTTGGGGTACTACCGAGAACGCCAGGCTACGTTCGGCTCAACTCGAAGAAATACACCGAATGGCAGGTCCTAACGTACGAGGCGGTGCGCGATGATACGCTCTTCAAGCGTGAATGCGAAGTTTACCACCAGTGGCTGGCCAGCCAGCCGTCTGCAGTGGAGTGCCCGAGTTACGCGGTACCCAAGCACATACTGCGACCACCGGCGGACAGGGCGAAGCTTCCTCTTCGCTGCGACGACCTGGCCAACGTGGCTGACGGCGTGCCAGTTGGCACTGATCCAGTTACGGAGTTCCCGGAGTCTGATCCAGTGATGTCAGCAGCGGTCGAAGAAGAGACTGGGGTGACTAGCGACGTTTCCGGATCTAACAGTGAAGAACCCGAGTCAGACTGCGATGAACCGGCCACCGACAGCGATACGATTAGCAATGAAAATTCTGAAGACGAAATGCCCGATGAATCGGCGGCTCCGGATCTGTCAACTACAACTGGAATACCCGAGACACCGAACGAGACAGATCCACTGGACATTCTCGAGCAGACATTTGTTTCGGTGATGCGGGTCCTGACTACTGAAGGCAACGAGGCAGACAACAGGGATGACGACAACTCGTTCGTGCATGTGGCAGCCGACCTTGAGCTGGAAGACTACGCCCACGAGTTGGCATTTTTGCCCGACTTGACGGAACCTTCGGAGACCGAGCTCGACTACACTGCACCGAACGTCAAAAATCCCGAATTGTCGGCCGAACAGCAAGACATCTTGATCAAAGTGCTCAAGAATCACGCGAAAATTATGATTTCAAGCGGAAATGCCCTGTCACCACCTGCTTACGGGGTAGTGTGCGACATCGATGTCGGTGGGCACGCGCCGATCAAACAGCGAGCGCGCCGCATCCCGCTCCGACAGCTCAAGAAACTCTACGAGCTATTGAAGGGATTGCTCAAGGCTGGACTCGTGGCATTTTCCGACAGCCCGTGGGCATCGCCATAGTAATTGTGCTCAAGAAATACGGCATTGACATACGACTTTGTATCGATTACAAACACGTCAACGCGGTGACGATGATCCTCGAGTACTCGATGCCACTTGTCGACGATTTGCTGGCGGATCTTGAGGCGTATCTCTGGTTTTGTTCTCTCGATGCCACGAGCGGGTTTTGGGCCGTGATGATGACACTTCGTGCGCGCAAGATTTCGGTATTTGTTTGCCCCCTGGGGCACTTCGAATGGCTTCGAATGCCCTTCGGGCTTAACAATGCGCCGATGATTTATCAACGCATGATCGATAACGCCCTCTGGGGCTTCGTGCAACCTAAAGGTGGCTGGCAAGCCTTCGCGGAACGGATGCAGGAAGCTGAAGCGCGGGCCGCCAACTTCCGTCGAAGTGCGAATGAGCTGGCGCTACAAGTGCCTGGGCAACCGCAGTCGACACGAACGAAGTTTGGCGCGGCACACGAAGACTCAATTGCAGCCGATCCAGTACTTCAACTTGTCAACAGCCTGGAGGCGGACATGTTTTCGACCAATGAACCCGACGAATCGACGCTGGTGCCGGTCTTCGACCGCAGATCCTTTGTCGACGACATTTGTTTCGGTGGAGACACGTTTGAGAATTGTTTGGAGACGCTGGACCGCTTGCTGAGCCGCTTTGAGGAATATCGAATCAGCGTGAGCTTTACAAAAAGCATTTTCGTGCAGCAGAGAGTGGATTTCCGCTCTCACGAGATTTCGCGACACGGTATGCGTGCAGACCCCGAGAGGTTGACAGCGATCACTGAGTTCTCGTTCCCGCGAACGAAGAAGGGAATGCAGTCCTTCTTGGGCGCAATCAACTACTACAGCAGATTCGTGCAGGACTTTACAGTCTACGGTGCAGCACTTTACCAGCTGAAAGATCAAGACTTCGCTAGTAGGGGGTGATCTCACGACTGCTCGAGCCAGCTTTGCCGCGTTACAGCGAAAAGTGGCTGACGCTCCAATACTCCGACATTTCGACAAGTCGAAGGAGGTGCACATCATGCTGTTCGCGAATGAGTGGGCTCTTAGCACGACACTGCTGCAGATGCATGAGGACAAGTTGCACCCGATTCGATTTTGCGGACGAGTACTCAAGGATGCAGAAATGAATTACCATCCGGCAGAAAAAGAGGTGCTCGCACTGCTATTGATCCTCAAGACGTGTTACACGCAGCTGGCGGGCCGACAACTCAAGATCTGCACCCGCTTCTCTACATTGGAGTGGGGCTACAAGTCCAAGTCTCTCTTCGGCAGAGCCGCGCAGTTTGCAGTTATGCTTTCACCGTGGCACTTGACGGTGCAGCGAGTGAAGGAGAAGGATTGCGCGTTCACCCAGCTGCTGCATGCCACAGTGCCGAGCTTTGTGGATCTGGATGACTCATTGGCACCAGTGGCGCCACCAAAGCAAGGTTCACCAACGACCCGTCTCGATCCAGCCTTGTTGTATGCGCGGGGCTCCGCCTACTCATGAAAGCTACGTGATCTCCTTCGACGGATCGGCGAAAACCCAGAAGTTTGGGGGCTACGGCAGCTGTTCGTGGATATTATGGCGCCTACCCGACTGGAAGATAGTCATCGCTGCGAGTGCCTACCTGGAGTCCACTACCGTAAACCTCGCAGTGTACACCGGCATGAATAATAGTGTACTCGCTGCGTTGGAGCACGGTGCAGAAGACTTGATCATCGTTGGAGACTCCCGGCTGGCAATCCAGCAATCACTAGGGGTGATAGCGTGTCGGAATGAGTCGCTCATGGCTATGCTAAACCGCCACAAGGAGCTGACGGCACGCCTCCGCTCGGTAAAGTACCTTCACGTCGTCCGGGAGTACAACGCTGCCGCAGACTCGCTGGCTGGTGAGGCGTTAGAAGCTAAGACGTCCAAGGTGGTGTTGAACGAGACTGCGAAAAGTGGAGTATCCGGGCTCAATCGAATTCAAGAAGTCCTTTACGAGTCGTCGGCTGACGCAGCCGAAGTCAAAAGCCCTGACACCGAGAATTTCGTTCAAATGGGCGATGCGAAGTTTACACAACGGCGCAAGACTTTTGTAGACTTTGTCAGATGTGACCAAGGTGACGTGTGCGTGGTGACCAGACAACAAGCCAAGTCCAAGGAGAAGCGTGTCAGATTTGCTGATGAGTCACCGCAAGAGCGCCCACAACGTGCACCGAAAACCCCGAAATTCAAGAAGCGTAGTACTCGCGGCAAGGGGCAAGCCAGTGCAACAACCGCACCACTGATAGCTCCGACAGCAGATGATGTTGACCCGGTAGCAGTCCAAGCGGAACGGCGTCGACGAATCGCCCAAGCACAAGACGAGGAATTCAAGTGGTCGAACCTGAAGAAGGTCCTACGAGGAGACGTTGAGGCGCTTGGGTATCGAGCCGCGCGTGAAGCCTGGAAGCTGGCGGACAAGTTCGTGCTGACGGACGACAACCTACTCTACTACGTTGGAGTGAGTCGTCGGAGCAAGAAGGGAGATCAAGCGGAGATCGCGCTGCGTCTGGTGGTACCGACCACAATGATTCAGGAAGTGCTTCAGAACTGTCACGACTCGCTGGAAGGTGGCCATCAAGGGGTGGTGAGAACCTACCAACGAGTCAGACTCGACTACTACTGGACGGGTCTTTACGCGGACGTAGAAAAGCACGTGAAATCGTGCCCGGATTGCAGCTCAAGCAAGAGCCGGCCACAACTGAGAGGGTATTCACCCGAGAATGTGCTAGCGGAGCGACCATTCCAGCTCGTCTCCATGGACTTTGTGATACCTCTGCCGAAAACCCGGCGAGGAAATACCGCCCTCCTGCTTTTCCAGTGCTCATTCACTGGATACGTAGTCGCTAAGGCAATGGCCGACACGTCAGCGCTCTCGGTGGCTCAAGTGTTTGAGGAATGTATCTACCGACGATTCGGCGCGCCATCGCTCCTGCGGCATGACCAAGACCCTCGCTTTATGAGCGAGGTGTTCCAAGCTTTTGCGGAAATGATGCAGACAAGATCTCGCGCGACGCTGAGCTATCGGCCGCAAGCTAACGGGCAACAAGAACGATCCGTGAAAACGATGATTCAATCCGTCCGAGTCTATGCCGAAGATCCTCTTCAACAAGACTGGGACGAAATCGTGGAACGACTAGTCTTCGCTATCAACAACTCGTACGACCTCACGCGGAAGGAGACTCCGTTCTTCCTTGTCCACGGTTGGGACGCACGCTCCACAATGAAGGCAATGGCAACGTCTCTCCGCCGAGGAAGCGGTAAGCAGACCGACGCTGTTGCATGGAGGCGCGAGGTGAACCGGCAACAGGAGATCGCACTCGAAATGGCGAAGGAATACCAGTCAACAGAGAAGGCTCGACGTGCTAAAGAGCACAACGAAGCGCTGAGTCGGCGAGAGCAAGCGGCAATACCGGCTGATCACGACGAGTCTTCGGGTGAAACCACAGGAGCATCAGAACAGCAAGACAGCGAGACAACCGGAGTGCCGAAGTCTCTGTTCAAATCCAGCGACCGCGTTTGGCTCTACATGGAGCGGGTCAAGCCTGGCCTCACTAAGAAACTCGCGCACCGATGGCACGGGCCTTTCAGGATCAAGCGAAAAGTCGAAGAATATGCGTATGAACTCGAGCTACCCGATCGGAGCGGCTACCGGTTCTATCCGGTGGTCCATGTTTCGCGTCTCAAGGCAGTGAACGAATTCGACGCCCGACCGACAACTCGGCTAGCACCTGACGTCACTGAGGAAACAAGGTTGGACTTCGATGAAGAATTACTCCCCGAAGATAGTTGGGAGCCGGACAGTTTAGCGGGTGAAAGCGAAGTTTTGGAGATTCTGGATGACCGGATGCCTATGTCGACTAGAACTGGACGAACAGTGCGTGAGTTCAAGATCAAGTGGGCTGACCAAGACGAGCCTACGTGGGAACCAGCAACGCACCTCTCTTGTGGAGGTCTTCTCTACGACTACTTGCGGCGAAAGCGGAGTGAACAGCGACTTCAAATGGTGCAAGTCGCGGATGAAGACTAAGCCTCATCCACGACAACTCGAAGATGGTGACCTGCGCCTGGGGCAACGCAGCCCAGGAGTGCAGACGAAATGAGCTACTGCGGAAGAATGTGACGACCTGCGCCTGGGGCAATGCAGCCCGGGTATGCAGACGAAGATGACTACTGCAGATGACTTGCATGAATTTCATTTGAATTGAACGTGACGATTTGGAAAGAAAATCGAGAAACTACATGAAGCACCAAGCTACGACAACTACGACTCCACGCTAGAACTACTACGAGGCTTGATGAGCGACAACACGGAACGACAGCTAAATCTCGACCGTGTCATCAGACGCAACGCTGGCCAAGAGGCGAAGAAAGTCAGTATCATCCTGTGCGGTGGCCTGAACAGCTTGAAGGGGACCGGAGGGGAGATCTGGAACGGACGGCGAGGGCCCAGGAGAAACTTCGGGAGAAGCAGGACCTTGGAAGCCCGCATCCCAGCCTGGCGAAATCTCGCTGACCTTTAGCGACGGGCTTGGAGTGATGCGTCGGCCGACCGACTCACGCGAGAACCCGACTGGGACAAACAGCTCGGCGCCTGAGTTGCACGGCACGATCGTCGTGTTGTACGGGTGCTGCTCCGGGACGTCAATCCATCCGTTCCGCCAGGGCTCACGAGCATCCAGACCTGCAACCTCCGAAATCCAGTCGCTGCTCTTCGGATACCATGTGAGCGACTCAAAAGCGTAACCAAGCACCGAAGGCTCAAACACCACCTCGGGGGGCACATCTGGTTCGTCACGACTAATAGCCCAGCTCCACAGGTTCTTGACGATTTTGACGCGCAAGTTATCGGCTCTCGCTCCCCGTTCACGATCGTACTTCATCCAGGCAGCGACAACTTGATCCAGCTTGGCCAACAAGTATGCCTTCCGAGAGGACGAATACGCCTTCGACTTCTGAATGTGCAAGCGAAGTCTCGTGAAGCAGCGCTTGACGGCAGGAGACGGAATCCAGTGGAGCCGTTCCCACTCGGAAATGCCCAAAGCTGCTTCGGTCGGCTTGCCGTACCCTCGTTGCTGCGCCCAATACGACTGAGTCCGGTCCTCCATGTCGGCTCGCTGGGATATCTTCGAGCTTGGATCAAAGCCGACCGTATTGAAAAAGAGTGCCTGCGCTGGGAGTTGCCGGCGAACCTGTTGGTATGGGTGTCGCGGATTCGAGAAATCGGTAAAAGCAGCCAGACCTGACAGCGAGCACCGAACGACAGCAGCCTTAGGTGGAGTAAGCGGCTGACAGCAGTGCCGTATCAAGTACCAGCACAAGTCGGCTGCAACCAGCCGAAACGCGGGCGAGATAAAAGGAGGAGCCCACGTCATCACTCTCTGCGAATACTGGGGCTCAGGTAATCCACGAGCCGAAGTCTGTGGAGGAGGCGGAATTGCATTGGCCTTGGAATTGGCCTTGGTCCTCCTCTCCGTTGACGGCGCGGCCTTCTTCTTGGATTTCGACGAGGTCTTCGGCTTGACCGACGACTTGCGCTTCTGCTTACCCGCAGACGACTGGTGAGCTGCTGGTGCAGCAACAGCAGACCTAATTGGACTCGACGCTGCGGCAACGACTTGATTCAGCGGCGACGCGGCAGCTACAGGGCTAACAGAACTTTAAAGACCATCGGATGCAGGATCAGCGACGACAGAGTCTTGAACCGACTCCGCGTCTGCACTAACGTCGGCTTGGTCTTCCTCCTCCTCGTCAGCATCAGGGAACCACTCAGGAGCACTCGACGACTGCACGGGAACTGATGAGAGGCCAGGCGCATTGGACTCAGACACCGAATCTGTGGTGCCAGCTTCAATTTCTTCAACTTCAGCGTCCACTGACTGAGCGCCCTCCTCATACGAGAGAACCACCGTTGTAGTCGATTCTGCGTCAGAATCTTGCTTTGCATCGGGTAGCAGTGCAGCGAGCTCAGGATCAACTGCGGAGTTGACACCCGACGACTGGGTAGCCTCATGTGGAGGCAGGCTGCCTACAACCGCCGGAGCAACCTCATCAGGTCCCGCGGACTCGACGACAACCCCAGGCAGCTCAGAGTCGACACGACAAGACAAAGCCTTACGAGCTGGAGGAGACTCGGTCTCAGCAACGGCCTCACGACTTTGAGATGCTACACTCGGACTGCGGGACTTCGGCAGAATGTGAGAAGGACGCGAGACGGACTTCGAGCGAGATCGCCGTGCCGAACTGGAAGGGCGGCGAGATGACGACGACCTGGAACGACGCTTGTTGTTCACCGCAGCCGACGACGTCTTCGCCTTCTTCCGCGGAGGACTTGGAGAACGGGGTGCCTGGCGAGTTCTCCTCTTCAAACGAGGTGGCTTGGGCCACGAGTCATCACTTTCAGCGTCATCACTGGCTTCCTCCTGAACGTCACGACGAGACCCCGGACGACACTGACGAGCAGCTTCAACTTCCTTTTTAGAGGTTCCTGGTGAAGTCCTACGAGAATCTGCTGCGAGCTCGGCTGGCGAAATCTCGCTAGGATCTGGACCGGTGTCGTGAGCAACTCGAGCTAACCGAGTGGCAGTGACGTTGACGGGCTCCAAAGGATCGGCGGAGTTCAACGTGCCGACGAGGGCATCACGTGTCTTCTGACTGAGCTTCAACAAGCTCCAGTCTAACTCACCAGAGGAAAGACCTGATAAAAAAATGACGAACGGCATGGTTAGTCACAGTGTGCGGGGAATGACCCATCCGGAGGAAACGAACCTTCGACTGCGAGCGTCAAGACATCTGGATCCATAGCTTCCAGCTTCACTCGAGCGCGGAGAGTGCGGTTGGCCACGGTCAGCCGCTTCACCTGCTCGCGAAGGTCGGCATTGCGCCGACGAAGACGAGCCGACTCGGAGTCCTCGGCCACATCCGCCTCGGCCAAGAATTCGTGCAGACAACGCGACTGGGCAGCGTACCCAGCTACAGCAGCCTTGAACACTTCGGTTGTCGAATCCTGCTGTTGCCGGAGCTGCTTCGTTGTGGCTTCGGCGCTCTTGGCACGGTTCTCCAGCCTGTCATACACCTCCTGATGAGCTGAGGCAAGGGCCTTGAGAGCCGTGTTCTCTCGGTAATACCCAGCGACCACTGCCTGAGAACGCCGGAGACTTTGCTTGGTGGCCTCGAGCTCTTTCACCGATATCCCACGGAATTGTTTGGTGTTCTCATGGAGCATGACTTCCTTCGCAAGTTTTCTCTCTGCGGCGGCTTGAGCGGCTTCAGCAGCGGTGACTCGGGCGCGAAGATTAGCTATCTCCGAGGTATTATCGCCACCAACCTCGTTAACCGGAACTGCAGCAGTAGCTACCTCTTCCAGAGTCTGGGCGCGCTGCAAACGGGTGCGCACATGACGGTCGCCACGAATAGAGGGCTCCAGGTGCAACTTGGCCATCGTCCGAACAATGGTCTCCAGGCGAGGACCCAACACAGCGATGACCCGCTCCGAGCAGTCGGCCGATGACTCATCCAGCATGGAGGCTAGCATCTCGACTTGTGACGGAACCTCTGGAGACGGAGACGGCGCCGGAGATGGAGCAGGAGATGGTGCCACGCGAGCAGTCAGGACCGGGGCGGCTACAGCCGACATCATGGGAGAGAACGGCGCGGGCACAGGTGACGGAGCGAGACCTTGAGCAAGATAGCGCTCAATGCCAGACGTGGAGTGCTGCAGCGGCATGAAAGCAAACGACAATAAGGTGCCGAACAATCAAAGTACAGCACGGGCAGCGTCGCAGGACGTACCACTTCATCATCAGCTCCAGCAAGCGACAGAGTCGAAGATGCAGGCCTCGGCGAAGACCCAGCCGCCAGCGCGGCCGACGCAGTGGTGACAGCAGCAGGAGCAGCAGGTGCAACTACCTGCAATGCACGTGCGGGCGAGGACGCGGGTTAGAAGATGAAGAACAAGCAGAGCGATATGAACTCCAGCTAGCGCACCTGGGATGTCGGTCGCCGCGAGACTGCTGATGAAGCGAGACGGTCACCAGCGCCATCTGAGGGAGCACACGATGTTGCAGCAGCAGTAGCAGCGACCTCGCCGTTCTCCAGCTCTTCTGAGGGCTGCACACACGACGACGAACATGATGAAGCGAGTCAGCGGCAGCACAATCACGAGCAAGACCAGCAACAACAGCACGGCGGGACCCACCTGCATGTCGGCAGCGTGGCGTCGAGCGAAGCGAAGGCAGCAGCGAGCGCAGACGGCAGGACGCGAGACTGCTTCACGGTGGCCAGGACGAAGGGCACCACGACACTCACCAGGTGCCGCGGCTCGTATCGTGTTGGGGGCAGTTGTGATATCGGGTTTGGCCCGAGATCCCGCCGCTGCTTGACCAGCAAGCCGCAGCACTTTGCGTCAAGACCGGCGACCAACGGGCTCGGCTATGATTGGCTACGCGGACCATGAGACCGACCATGAGTGAAGGTCACCGGGCTGTCGCAGATGGCTGCGTCCCTAGTTGAAGATGTAGAGCACACCACATCACAAGTCGCAGGAGTTTCGCACCTAAGACGCACCTACCTTAGGGTCGCGTACCTACGAGTCTTCGGCGACTCTTCGGCTGCGACTGTTGGTGCTAGAAGATCCGAAACGGACACGTTTAGACTTAGTATTTGTATTGGACTATAGGAAAGACAAGATAGAACAGATAAGCCCTTTGGGCAACAACACAGAACAGCTTTTCCTCTCAAGCGACAAGGCCTCGAGCGCACGGTGGACGACCCGTGTCCAAGGTAATCTTGTAGGGAGGGAGATGCCTGTCGGTGAGCGTGCCTACTAGCATAGTGGTGTGCGTTTACCCCGGCAAGGCCAAGAGAGTAGAGGAAGGGCCGTGTGTACGAAGGGCGAATTGTCGCCGTGTATTGGGTCGCAGCTTAAGTGCTCCCCATCGATATCTTACCGTCGGAGAGTTCTCTGACACCCTCGCGTAAGGCCTACCAGAGGCCGGGGCCCTTCCTTTGGAGGGACCGTGAGGTTTGAGCGCGTGTGAGCATTCCAGTCGTCGCTCGTGACTGGAAGTGCTGGGCTTTGCTGGTGGCCTACGGAAACCACGGTGCACAAGGGGAAACGACCAACCCGAGGAACGGGTGTGAAGCTGGGCCTTTAGGTTCATATTCATTAACCCGACAAGCCTGCTGAGTCATCGCTACTCATCGTGACCCAGTAGGTGTTGTCTTAAGGGATTGTGCCTACATTTACTAGAAAATCGGCGTGTTCCTACACGACACCATCGAAGGTGGCATTTATGTAAGATGTGTACCCATCGTAACATTTTTATAGTTTTCCCTAAGCAAAACGCAGCTGCCTTACCGCCTCGGTTTCATTGTGATCATGGCTCGATTCACACGAAAAAGCCGAATGAGCCAAACCAGAAGCAACCCATCTTCGGGCTCTTAGTGCTAAGATAGTCGGTTCATTCTGAACCATTCAAGCAGGTATGTCCATTAGATGCAGTCAAATATATTTTTTTATTCGTGCTATTCATCGCTGTTTTCTCTGCAGAGTGAATCAAACCTCCAGCGTACCGTAATTCAGGCACACCGACAATGTTGCCAGCAGTGTTGCACGATGTCAACGCCGTCAAACACGCCAACCTCAAGCGACTTAAAACCCTGGGTGTTATGTTGCAGGATGTCAATGCTTCAAACTTTTTTAAGGCCCCCTAACACAGGTCTTCGAACTGCGAATATAGTTATCGAGATAATCGCGTTGTTAACTTTCGTACCTAGTCAAATCTGAAAGTTAAAATCACTCGTAGAAAGAGGAAAGCACCCTAACTCGATTGAGAATAACACGAGCTTTCCGATAATATGCAGTATGCACAAATTAATAGGAAGGTATTGACCCAATTCAAATCCAGAAATAGAGACACTTTTACAGACCGATGTCCTTTCGCGAGTTCTTAACATTTGTCAGCGCTCAATAGCTCAAACGACGCACAAGACACAGCTCTATCGAATGATATGCTTAAAGCGCGATTTGTACTTTGGTTGGTTCGTATTTTTTGTTCGATGCGGTCTCTGAGAGAAGAACCCGGAGAAAACCTTATTATTATCTTTTCCGGGTCATTCTCAGGTTAGTGATAACATGCGCTCACTTTCACTATTCGAGAGTTCCGCGTAAAGTTCCGGGCAGGTTCCGGTCAGGGTGAAAATAACCGGTAGTAACAAAAAATCTAACCAAGGATGCCGTTCTTAACATTTAGTGTGCGAGTACATGTAGTGAAGAAAATTGGGTGCCACTTAATATTGAGGAAACTTTCCTAAATTCTGCGTAAGGCTTCGCGAAGCCTAACTTCTGCGTAAAGTCCTAACTTCTGCGTAAGTCTCGAGTCGTTTCTGCAAAGGATGAATTATGAGGAAGACATATGCTGTATGCGATTGGACACGCACGGAGGGAAATACTATTTTCCTATTATTATTATAATAACACAGAATATTTATATATTTATTATTATTATCACACAGGATATTTATTTATTTATTTATTTATTTATTTATTTATTTATTTATTTATTTATGATTGGTGAGAGGGACTAGAGAATTGCGATTTTTGACATCATATCTTGCTTTTTGCCGCAAAAAAAAAGTTGTAAACTTACGCATACGATGTATAACCTCGCCTTATACTGTATTTACCGACATACGCTTCTCATTGGTCCGTAATACAATTAATCCACATAAATATATATTTGATTTTGTTATACTGCCGATCTGTACAAATGGTATTGTGCTGTGGTTATTAGGGGGCAATATAAGCTCGCATAGAGTAGTAACTCACGCTCGTCCTGATCCTTTGCCACGTGAAGTGACTTGAACGCGTTGCATGAGGCATCCTTGATGCACCAGTCCAACGATCCGTGGAGGACCAAGAAGGCCTTTTGGATCATGGACGGGGAGTTTTCTCAGTACGCATTGGTGACTGTGCTGCGTGTTTTAACAAAAAAGAAAAAGAAAAAGTGCCTCCACAATCGCTCTCATCAGACGACACCTCTGCACATCAAATCAGCCCACTTCCTCATTTGAGACAGCCCAGAACCAAATGATACTAATGCGCCATTTAGAGTTATCGAGATAATCGCGTTTAAAGTTAGACCATCGATTTTCGTACTTATATGAAGTTTTGAGAAAACGGCCGATTTGTGTTTTGAAAACCAAACGGCCACTAAACTGAGCTTGCTCACTCAAGAACTTGAGAACACAAGAAGATACCAGTATCCTGCAACGATGTCCTCCTACCAGAAGCCCTCGCCCCCAGTGGCAGCCTCCGCAGAGTCCTCTGCTGCGGAGCCACGCTCCACGCCTCCCCCCACGCCGTCCCTCAGTGTCCCTTCGACGAGTGTAGCGCTGTCGAGCTGTCCGTCGCAAGAAGCCGACGTCCAACTCGCGCAGAACACCGTGGGCGCCGACGCCGTGCTCAATGATGATAACTCTGAGGGGGGGAGAGCGAGGAGCCAGAGAGCGAAGAGCCCGACGACAGTGACGACGAGGACTGGGGTGACGACGATGGCTCTGCCGAGGAGGAGGAAGTTGTGACCGGAGAAAGCGCAGAGAGCGAGGCTGATGTGGAGGAAGAGGACATCAGTATCAATTTGCTTGACGTTGATGTCCAGCAGTGCGTGACGAACCTGATTCGAGACGACGTGTGCGAGCGGCGCTGCTTGCAAAGCAAAGCGGGAGAGCTGGAGTCTTTGTGCTCGCTGGACCAGATGTCCAAGCCGGAAAAGACGACTTGCATCCTGACGCTTCTCGGCGTGCTGATGCAGACAGACACAGCCGAGAGACGTCGTGGCAAAGGTGAACGCGAGAAGTTTCACTACTACTTACCTTTCGTTGGGCGCGTGTGCCGCCCTTCGTTTGCCCGATGACTCGGCGTGCAGCCGCTTACCATTCAGCGCTACAAGATGCGTGTGCGTGACGGCAACCTTGCCGCCAAAGTGCACGGCAATCAGCTCAACAAGAATGCTTCGAAGATCGATCTAGTTTGGTTGGTCAAATGGTTCAAGGAGTTCGCCGCCGAAGTCGGCGAGGTGGTGCCCGTGAGGGTGCGCATGCAGAAAACCAAGGACGGTATGACGAAGAAGTACTACAGTCATGAGTCTGCACGTCGAACGAGGTACGAGGACACAGATATCAAATTGATCTATCATGAACTTTCGACTTGAACTTTGGTAACATTTCGATTTGTTGTTAACTATAGACGAGAGTACAAGAAAGACAAAGCTGCCGTCCATGCGAGTGATGGAAGCAGCAGTGATGTTGCAGTGATCGTTATGGATTTTTCACAGAATTTGACTATCCCTTCGGTCACCACCACTCCGTCTCAGTGGTATTTCTGTTCGCTACTTGCTAACGTCTTTGGGATTTTCTACGAGAATGAGGGGAGGCAAACCAACTACGTCTACGACGAATTTGCAAGTGGGAAGAGAAGCGACCAGATCAACTCGATGCTTCAGCACTTCATTCGAACCGTGCTGCTACCTGCTGGCAAGAAGCACCTCATTGTGTACGCGGACAATTGCTCAGGGCAAAACAAGAACAACCATGTTATCAAGTTCTTTCTTGCCCAAGTTCAAATGGGCATTGTTGAGCGCATCGACTACAAGTTCTTTGTGAAGGGCCACACCAAGAACTCTTGCGACCGTGGCTTTGGTCACATTCGCCGCCATGTTGGCCGCGCAGACTGCTGGACGATGGACCACATCGTATCCGCTGTCAATGAGGCAGCCACTTCGAGCATCGCAGTGCACATCTCGCGTGGGAACCTGTTCTTTAAGAGCTACAAGCCGCTCGTGACGGAACTTTACAAGAGGCTAGTGGGGGTACATCAGTACCAGATCTTTACTATGGATGCGGCCAAACCCGGGGTAGTGCAGTGCAAGAAGGGGCCAGACGACGAGCCTGTGGAGCAGGATCTACGGCGCATGGTTGACGGGCTCCTGACAGAGAGCACTAAGGTGGAGCGGATGCTGACCCACTTCCTGGAGGACCTGAGCCCTCCGTCGCTAAATGCGGAGAAGATGACCGAGCTCTACAGCAAGATCCGCCCGTATGTCCCTGATGAATTTCAGGATGATCCTATCTACGCTGCCCCAAGCCAAGACCAGCAGGACGACGCCAAATCAGCCGAACAAGCCCGTAGAGAGCATCGCGCAGCAATGGCAAAGGCCGCGCAGGAGAACAGCGATCGCCGAGGAAGAAACGAAGACAACATGATTGCAGCACCAAAGCTAAGATGCTGCAGTGTATGTGAATCAAATTGATACTTCCATCCATTTCTTAAACAAATTGTTACTTATGGGCATATGCGTGTCACTAACTCGGGGTAATAACTTTAATACACGATTTGAGCACGTTCTGCTCGGAAATGGGTGAATCTGAGAGTACCATTCGAACCGCCGGCCCATTTTACGTTTGGTTCACCAAAAAAAAAATCGATTTTTGCTCTGGGAAGGGAGATAATTTTTTTGAGAGCCCATAACTTCGTCGGTTTCAACTTCTGCGAGGCGTGGGTGGGCTCAAATGAAAGAGGAGACACCTCTCTTTCCATTGGTGTGCCTAAATCGCGATTCGTACTTAGGTTCATTAATATTCTTTTGTTTGACGCTTTCTCATTTTTCCTCCTAGAAAACCCCTTACGCAGAATTCATCCTCGTTTCCTCAAAATTAACCCCCCCCCCCCCAAGAAAATTGACCCCTGGCCATGCTGAAGGAGGCACTCGATGTCGAGCATGATGAAGTCAAAGACTTGATTCGCCAGGTCATTTGTGGCCAGCTTTTCGACTCAAATACTCACGAGATCCTTGAGGTAACCACGTAACTCATGGAAAACCGGAACAGTGGCTCTACTACCAGTGGATAACACTGTCGTTTGAGTGCTGGAGCCTCCCACCGCACCGATATACAAGAAGCCAAACGCAATTAATGTGCACCGAAATTGATTGAGGTTTGCTCCAAAGAGAGCAACAGCATCTCGAAATGTATAGCAGATTGCGCAGTTTGTTCGGCAGCGACAGTCACAATGACAAGATCCGTCGACGTGGGAGCTTACATGTACCTACGATTATTAGTAGACTACGAACAGCGAAACGATAGCCCCATTGTCTTGCACAGGTCGGTTCGAGCTGTCACACATCCACGCCGTACATACGCGTACATGCGCCACGAACGCTACTCATAATGACGCTCATCCACACAAACTAATGCGGATGAAAGTCATTATGAATACATGTAGCGTTCGTGAAAAAGGTATCATGGCAAATGGGTTTGCAACTTGATTTTGATCAATGTCAAGTGAGTACATCAAGACAAGCAGATATCCACTACTCTACCTGCCCGACAGGGTTTGCCTGCTTGCAGGAGCCCCTGCAAGCTCCGCTGCACCAACCGTTGGTGCTCGATTATGAAGTGCAGTTGCTGACGCGGCAGTGACGGCACGCATGCAGTTGAATGTGTAGATGCAGCGATGATGCCCGCGGTGTGACGGTATCGCCACCGTCGTCGCCTGCAAGCCGCAGGTCACCGTCGCTATGTAAAGGATCCTTGCGTTTGAGTGACAGTAGATGGACTGAAATGTACCTACACACTCATGACTGTACATGCAATTTGCTTTCGTCAGCAGCATGTGTCGAACAAAGAGCACGTGGTCAACCCCTACGATTTGCTGGACCTACCCTTCAAATCGTTGTCGTGAAAAGTGCCATCCGTCCTCAATTCAAAAATCCTAATCACTTGGATAGCTACATGAAGACGGGGGGTCACCCATGCATGCTTGTCAGTCTCACCGACAAGTGCCGAAGATCAGATGAAACTCTGGCTGCCCTCCCGTCTGGCCAATGTCATTCGAGTAATTGCAGCCGACCACTAACGAACTGCGCGAACATGAAGGGCAGGGCGACTCTCCAGGCTACAACCACGGCCTCGATCGAGGAGACCCAGTCGTGGTCGAGTGTTGTCCTGAAGGACAAGCTCACGCTGGAACATGCAGCCGTCGACATCAATACCGACCGCGTCCTGTACCACCTGCACCTGGAGCTCGAGCAACCGATCCCTGAGCCGTACCTCGCCAATGCCGAGTACATGACGCTGACATGGCCCGTGGGCGGCATCTGGAAGATCATGCACCTCAGTGACAACAACCGCAAGGTCCACTGCATGTCGTGGCGCAAGACGGAGATGGATCACTTCGAAGTGGAGGAACTGGCCAAGAAGGCCGAGGCGGCCGGGGTCTCTGGAGATCCGAGCAAGAGCAACAGCTCCACGTTGGCCGCAGCGGAAGCGGACGACTTGCCGCCGACTTTGTTCCCGTGGAAGATGCAGCTCGGCAGGTGGGGCCACGGCCAGCACTGGTTCCTGCGCGATATCCTGCCACCGCACGACCGAGATAGCGTTGGAAGCAGCCACCCTGGTCCATTGACCGCGCACTTGATGGCTGGCTTCTCGCCGCTTGAGGTGCAGATCGAAGTGAACGCTATCACGTCGGTGGACACGGTGGGCCAGACGTTCACGGCGGACGTGACGTGGGAGGTGAACATGCCTGCTATCACCACAATCCGCGAAGACTCGGTACTGCGCGAGCTGATGGACATCCTCGAGTTCGACGAGAACCAGTTTGAGTTCACGAACATCAACTCGATGCAAGAGGAGCGCGACATGACCTCGAGTCTCTCGCCTGCGGGTCCCGTGCACTTCACGGACTCGACCAGTCTCGCGATGCCACTGAAGTCGACGTCCGAGTTCTTGAGCCATCTCCAGTTCAGCCGTCGAGTAGTTGCCGTCTTCAGCGAGGAGATGACGTTGTGCAGCTTCCCCGTGGACCAGCAGAAGCTCACCTTCGCGTTCTCGACTGGAACTGGCGTCCGTAAGTCTCTGCGGATCACACCTGGAGCCGTGGACGCTGGTACGTTCGCCATTGCCAACTACAAGCTCGGCAACGTCTTCGACGTGGTGCACCACGACAAGGTGTTCGTGGGTGAGATCGATGCCGATGGAGACAAGAAGGGCATTCGCTTCGAAATGATGTTGGAGCGTCGACCGGGATACTACGTGACGAATGTGGCCATCCCCGCTGGGATCATCACCTACTTGTGCTTCATTTCGTACGCGCCGCTGTCTGACGGCTCGCTCATGGACACCGGCGATCGTGTTCAGATCGTGCTGACGCTGCTGCTGACTGCCGTGACGTTCAAGAACCAAGTCGCGTCCCTCACGCCGCAGATCTCGTACTTCACCACGCTGGACCAGTACGTCTTCTTCTGCTTCATCATCGCCTGTTTGGTTGCCATCGAGAACGCTCTCTTCCCGTTGTTTGTGGATCTCTTCCCGAGGCGCGAGAGCTGGCAGGAGAACAGTCTGTTGGGCTTCTCGTGCGGCTTCTTCACGCTTGTGAACGTCGTGTGGGCGCTGTACATCACTGTGTTCGTCAAGATGCGCAGACGCGCGTCGGCAGCACTGATCAAAGTGCACGAGATCATCCGCGTGCTGTCCACTTCGATCCCGCCGGAGCACCGTGAAGCCGTCCTGCACGAGTACTTGGAGCGTCTGGATTTCCATCGGTGGGAGCTCCCGAAGATCAGCTGTACCGAGTTTGGCTATCTCTACGTGCAGCTTCCAGACGACGAGGCTCCACGAACTGAACGAACTGATGCGAGGGTGGCGCTGCATGAAGTGAGCCGTCAAAAGGCGGAGCGGGAGTTTGATGCGTTCAAGGAGATCTTCGAGAAGATGAACCCGGCTGGTTCGCTGTTGTACTCGTCAGGCCCAGACAGCGAGAAACCACTGCGAGCTGCGAAACCTAACGAGGCTTTCTTGGCTGGAGGGGGCGGCCGTGACCGAAGACGCTCCGTTGCTTTGACCAACAGCCCCGTAGCCGCGTCGGCCAGAACAGCCAGTCAGGCCAAGTATCGCCGAATGGTTTAGTGAGTCTTGCATCGACATAGCTTTAAGTGAATATCAACACGCTCACACGTTGTCATTAGGTTAACAATTATTATAAGTTTCTGACTTGCAGTTGAAGGCGCGTTCAAATACAGAGCAGTACTGCTCTAATTGTCATGGTGACGAGACGTCTCGTTGGATGATGCGATGGTGGTCGTACCTTGGCATTTCATCGCGTCAACTGAGCATCAGATTTGCTTCGCCAAGTTTGGGTTTGAAATGCCATCCGTCCTAACCCACATTCGCGTCCACTGCGAATACTTGGTGGCAGATTCGTATGTAAGGCATTGGACGAAGCAGAGTGGAAGGGGTGTCATTTCTCATCGGAGTTCCGATCAGTGGTTGTGCCAGGCATCTCGGTGAAATGCATCACTTTCCGATCTGCTGGCTCTCGATCAATTCGACTGGATTCGAGGCGCAATGGACCGCAAGGGCAGTGTGCCAGCCGCTACTATCGAGGAGACCCAGTCGTGGTCGAGCATCGTGCTCAAGGACAAGCTCACCGTGGAGCATGCAGCTATCGACATCAACACCAACCGCGTGCTTTACCATCTCCACCTCGAGCTCGAGACCCCGATCCCAGAGCCATGTCTCGCGAATACTGAGTACATGACCCTGCCATGGCCCGTGGGCGGCATCTGGAAGATTATGAACCTCAGCGACAACAACCGCAAGGTCCACTGCATGTCGTGGCGCAGCACCGAGATGGACCCTGCGCAGGTGGAGGACCTCGCCAAGAAGTTCAAGGCAGCTGAAGAACAAGCCACGGACACCAAACACAGCTCGACGCTTGCTGCTTCGGCTTCCAATGAGCTACCACCGACGCTCTTTACCTGGAAGATGCAGCTGGGCCAGTGGGGGCACAATCCACACTGGTTCCTTCGCGACGTCATGCCCCCACAGAACGGTCAGCCTGGACAGTTGACAGCGCGCTTGATGGCTGGGTTTTCACCCCTCGAGGTTCAGATCGAGGTGAACGCGCTGACTGCGGTAGATACCGTGAACCAAACCTTCTCGGCTGATGTGACGTGGGAAGTCACGATGCCAGCGATCACGACCATCCGCGAAGACTCGGTCATATTGGAGCTCATGGAGATTCTCGAGTTTGACCCAACGGAAATCGAAATCGCCAACGTCAGTTCCACCCAGGAGGAACGCGAGATCTACTCGTACCTGTCCCCGGCTGGACCTGCTACTTTCACGGATCCAACGAGCCTTCCCCCTCTGGAATCCGTGACTGAACCGCTCAACCACCTTCAGATCAGCCGACGCATCATTGGCACGTTCAGCGAAGAAATGACCGTCTACAGCTTCCCGATAGACCAGCAGAAGCTTACCTTCACGTTCACTACGGGCACCGGTGTGTCGAAGTCCATGCGTATTACACCGGCATCTTTGGACGCTGGCACCTTCGATATCGCCAACTACAAGCTCGGCAACGTCTTCGACATGGTGTACCACGATAAAGTGTTTGTCGGTGAGATCGACGCTGACGGCGAGAAGAAGTCGATTCGCTTTGAGATGATGCTGGAGCGTCGACCGGGATACTACGTGACGAACGTGGCCATCCCAGCGGCGATCATCACGTACTTGTGCTTCATTTCGTACGCCCCACTGTCCGACGGCAAGCTGGTCGAAACCGGAGATCGCCTCCAGATCATGTTGACGCTGTTGCTAACTGCCGTGACGTTCAAGAACCAAGTCGCGTCCCTCACGCCGCAGATCTCGTATTTTACCACCCTGGACAAGTACGTCTTCTTCTGCTTCATCATCGCCTGCGTCGTCGTGGTTGAGAATGCGCTGTTCCCCATTGTAGCCAAGTATTTCTCAGAGGAGAACTCCTGGAAGGAGAAGAAGCTGCTCTTCTTCTCGATTGGCTTCTTCACGCTCGTGAACGTCCTGTGGCTCATTTACATCGTGATATTCGTCAAGTCCCGTAAGCGCGCGTCGAAGGTGCTGCTTAAAGTCCACGAGGCCATTCGTGCCATTTCCACGACCATCCCAGCTGAACACCGCGAAGCTGTGCTTCACGAACACTTGGAAGGGTGCCACTACCAGATGTGGGAGCTCCCCAAGATCTGCAGCGCTGAGTTCGGTTATCTGCACGTTCAGTTGCCGGAGGACGAGCCGTCGCGCACCAACAACGTCGACAAGAGGCGCAAACTGCACTCGAAAACCCGCCAAGCCGCCGAACAGAAGATTGATTCGTATAAGGACATCTACGCGAAGTTGAACCCGTCGGGCGCCCCCTTGCGTGCATTCTCTCGGGAGAGTCAGATGCCGCTACGCGCTACGAAGCCCAGCGAGGCAGGAAGAGGCCATGAGCTCAGGCTCTCGGGTGCTGCGCAATTCAGTCCTGCTGCGGCTGGATTGAAACGATCAAACAGCCAGACGCCGTATCGCCGCATGTTTTAAGGCTTGAGAAAATCGATCGGCATCGCATCCAAGGCAAATAATTGAAATATAACGTGCTAACTTCCCCAATTATTTTGCAGTTTGCACCCCCGACGCGATAGCTCACATCACGGCGGAAGTCATGGCGAAATAGCTGTCCCGAAGCTCTTGAGCCTTCTTCGACTTCCACTCAGGCACGTGCAGAAGCTCTGGGGGTCTTCCACATGAAGAAAAGTTCATGACAAGTGGCTCGCTAGTATTCGTTGAGCCGGTTTTCAGCCGCCCAAGCAGGAACGTGTAGTCTCGACTGAACACGGATACAACCAACTCCACCTAAAAAGGAGATACCGTACAAGTTATAATCTCGCTTCGCTCGTTCAGGCGCATGAGATGGCTTACCTGGTATTTGTTGTCGAAAACGGGCTCCTTCGATACCGATGCAACTTCAATGTTGAGTACAGGGGAGGCGAATCCCAGGGCATCGTAAGCACCATGCATCTCCCGAGAGAGCGCCAGTCGGTTGTTGTCGTCCGTACCATGGCAATGAGATTTTGGCATCAAATGAGCACTTTCAGCCTTGCCGAACGGGCCGAAGAGTCCATCCTCTTCAATCCGTTGGTACTTGTAAACAGGATAATCTGGATCGATAAGGGATACTTGGGTGGAAACCGAAGCCATCGATCCTTCAGGCGACTCGGATTCTTAGGCTAAATATTCGAGACTGAAAATATGCTGCTGCTTTTTCGTGCTGGACACTCACGAAAATCTGTTTTCACGCGGCTCTCGAAATACAAGGCATACTCCTCTACAGAAACAGAGATACCACCGCGTCAGATACGCCATCCTAGCGGAAGCCAACATACAAATGCAAACTTCCATCCTGCTTTGTACTTAGAATCAGCTCCACAACGCCAGCCGAAGGTTCTATGAAGTCCACTAGCACGTGGATCTCTGACGGCGGGGGTTGAAAGTTAGCGCCAAAAGAGAAGCCCCCCCCAGATAGCTTCCAGGACGGCGATATCTCCTCGTCCGACCTTGCAGGAAGGTCGTCAATTGGCGGCCATCCTTAAGCCACTTGTCATCCTTATCCCGCGCCAAGTACAGCGCCACAAACTAGGTGGAATCTTGTCTTATGCGGTACTCAGGATGCCAGCGGCAGATCGACCACGTTCGCATTGCGATCGATTGTCACGTACATGTATAACCTCGATCCTTCGCCATACCCCCCCCCCCCCGGCACAGCAGCTTCAGGTCCGCTATAATCTTTTTTCTTCTGTTCCTGGAGGTTATGGAGATAGATTTTAGCCCGAAAGTCATTTGCAATCAACATGTGACTGATGGGGAGGTCAATGAGCACAGAAGTTCCGTTATTTGTTCTCGACGTGCGGTTAAGAACTACACTAAGTTATCCTTATCAATATTCTCATTCGCAAGGTGAGCTCAAAACCATTGCTTGTACCGGTATCGGCAACTGCAACCCTGGAGATTTGGGGAATGTTCCCCATTTTTGTAGAACGTTCACGGTCTCAGATCTGAGTCCGTTTTATTACCCTTTTCTGCGGTTGTCGAAGTTGCTTCCCAGTCGCCGTGAGGACGGACGGGATACTCGTGCAGCGCCACAACCACAACTACCTAGCTAGCATGCAACAACACCTGCATCCCCTGTGGCCCTGGGCGGGTCTGCGTCGAGCGCTGTACGTGCTTCTGCTCCTTCTGAGCGAGACGCGCCGGCCGCTGCTTCTTGCCAGCCCCAGCGCGTCTGCCAAAGGTGAAGGAGGAAGACGAAAACAATCACTCCCTCAATAATAATGGTCGTTTCACGTGACTGACTCGCTATTATTTCTGTCCCTTTATTCTACTGCTCTTCTGTCTCTATCTCTCATGCACTTTACAGTATCCAAGACGCGCATGGAGATCCGCGAGCAAGACTTCTCCTTCAGCGGTAGGCTCGTGGGTCGATCCGTCGTCTGAAGAGCCCTCTTAAGCTTCACTAACTGGCTTCTAACGTGTTGCGTCCTGCTACCACTGCCGGTTGCGTGGGTTGATTTTTGCATGCTTTTTCTCTAATGTAGATGGCGCTCGGGAGCGACCGGTGATCGAGGTAGTCACGAAAGACGTGAGGACAGCGGACATTTTCAATATTATGCAAGGTACGGGAGCGCTCGTGGATCCGTGGAGGAACTGCTTGGTGCTGTTTGCTGACGAGCAGCACGCGTTGGCGCTGTGTATTTACGCAGCAATTCAAGGCGAGGTGGAGGAGCCGGTGGAGGAACCGACGTCCTGGTGGAAGGACGCCGTGACAGAGGAATTCTCCAGGCAGGACGTGCTGGTATTGGCGCTTTTTACGCTCTGCGTCTTGCGGTTGATAGTGCTCGTGATTCAAGTGACATGGAAGCTGGTGAAGCTGCCAATACAATGGTATGACGCGTTGGATAAAGAGGAGGAGGAGGAAGACGAGGAGAAGAGGGAGAAATACAGTGAAGCGTCGACTACGTCGAGTGAGAGAAAGCAGTTGGCGATCGTCCGCTTCTGCCATCTGCAGTTCCTGCTCGTCGTCGAGAAGTTGAAGCGTGAAATGCGAGGCGCAAAGATGGAGAACACGCAGCAAATGGTCGCGTCGCTCGATATATCGCAACACGAGGACGGGAAGGAGGGGACGCTCGCGGAGATTTTGGCGACGTTGCGGAAGATTCAGGCCAAGGACAGCAGCTTCAAGGCGAGCGAGGTGGAGGAGCACCTTCAAGACATTAAACACGACGTAGACGACGAAGAGGACGCGGACGCAGGTCTCCCCGAAGCCTGGACTCGACTGCAGGAAATCTACGCATCGTTTTTGCGGATCCAGGCGACGATTATCCGTCGGCAGCAGCGGAAAAGGAAGTGGGAGTGGCAACTCAAGCAGCACGAGCAGCACTACCAGAGCTCTCGACGTCGTAAGCGCCGACTACTCGGCAGTGAAGACCCGACGGAAGAAGTGTTGCAGGAGCTGCAGGAACTAACGAAGGAGTTGCCGCAGGGCTTCACCGCCGACATGTTCACGTCGCTGGGCAACGCCATGCATGAAAGCACGGTAGCAGCCGAGCCTGAGACAAGCTCTGCGCCTTCTTCACAGATGGAGATCAAGCCTACTGCACGCACGGCCGACAAGACGCACGTATCCAGCGTCTGCGCCTAGTTGACTAGGCCGCCCCAAAGTTCATTGAGGGCAAGAACCAGGTAAATTTAAGTAGGTAGAAGGAAGTAGTAGAACAATTCACGCTAGGCAGTAGGGAGAGTAGGAAGGTAGTGGGACCCATGTATCATACCATAACGCACCGCGCAAAGGGCCTCGCCACTTGATCATTCTCGTCGTCCGTTCAAATTTTTAGTTCGTTCGTTACTGGCTGCGTGTCAAATCCCAAAAAAACAAACGCTTCAACTTGTCCGGTCTTGAACCGTTGTGAAACCAAAATACGTACTTAACCAATAAGTTCGACATCCATCGAGTACTGAGGCTCACACAGTGCACTAACTTAAAACAACGAATTAGGATGGCAAACAACCAATCAGGCGAGGTTACCGGCGTCAGATCTACTGATATATGAATTAACACATACAAAGTTCGTGACTAATTCGTGGTTAATTTGAGGTGACCCCTTACCCTTCTGATTGGCTCAACCGTAAGAGCTCCCACCTGGGGCAACACATCTCACAAATGGGGAGTTTTGGCGCGGGATGGTTCTCGGAAACAGCCCAATGGAATCAGGCGGCGGCCGGCACTTCGCCTTGGGGCTCGCGAGACGCAAGATGCCGACACGCGCGCGCCTCCGCCGGCCTCTGGGGGCCAACGCGGCCACGCTCTGCTGCCTGCGCCGCCTGCTGGTGGTCGCTTTCCTGCTGCTGAGCGCCAGCGACGCGCGCCGCGCCGTGGCGGAGCGCTCGCATCGTACGTGCACTATACTGGTCGCGTGTGATTATCCAATGTTTCTGGTCACTTACGTTCGTTTTATTACGTTAAATTGGCAGCCTACCGGCGCGTGGAGATCCGCGTGGAAGACTTCAGCTTCTCGGACGGCGCGGAGGACAAGCCGCGCGTGGCCATCGAGGCCCACGACATCAAAGGCTCGGAGCTGGACCCGTGGCCCGACGGAGACGTGCACGTCGTGACCTGGGAGACCTCAGACGAGCCGCAACCCGCAGCTGCTGCTTCGGTCGAACACAAGAAGCAGACGCAGCCAATTGCCGCCGCTCCGGTGGCTCTAGATGAAGAGGAGGAAGACGATGAAGATGACTATGACTATCTGGGGGTGGAGGATTTTGGCGTCAAGGCTGCAATCGCCAAGGCCAAGGATGACGCCGCGCTCAAGAGATACGCGTCCTATCGCACAGCCGTGTGGTGGTGGAGCCACGACAAGACGGAGCTCTCGACGCAGGAGCAGGCCGCCGTGCTGGCGGTTGTGGTGACCATGCTCACGGTGCTGGGACTGGGCCTTGCGCTGCTGTGGAACTTGGTGTGGTTCGCGTGGCGGTTCTACCGCGAGCGCACCACGCTCAACCGCCTCTTCAGTGAACAGGACCCGGCCGTGCTGGAGCAGGAGCTGCGCAAGTTCCCCGCGGACTTGCTGTCGCTGCGCATCAAGCAGATCGCGTGCGTGAGGCTGCGCCACTTGCAGGTGGTGGCCAATGCCAGAGACTTCAGGCAGCAGTTGGAGGCCGTGGCGTTCCGTGAAACCGAAATGGAACTGGTGAGCTTGCCGCTTCACCCGACGAGCCGGAAGGAGATGACGTTCGCGGAGATTTTGACGGCAGTGGAGGAGATCGCGTGCAGAGGAGAGCAGGTGGCTGTGGAGATGATGCAGCTGGTGGTGCCCCCGCGGTGGAGGAGTTACGTGGACGAAGACTCGTGGTTGAAGGCTCAGGACGAGAGTCTGCAGAGCCTGCACCTGGAGAACGCTCGTGTGCAGCAGCTCTCGGAGCAGATTTCAGAGCTGATTGTGGCCAAGGTGAACTCCAACGAAGCCATCCCGAAGCCGGTGTTCCTCATGCTGCTCGCGTCGCTACGTCAGAACTCTGGAAGCCCACCGCAAAACGGTAGTAACGGAAATGCGACGACTAGTGAAATGGACGCGTTTGCCAGGTGCTGGAGTGGGAGCATGACCATGAGCGGCAGTGTGAGCAACCTTGGTGGCCAGAAGAACAAGGACGAGTTTAATTTCCTGCTCAAGGCATTCGACGAAGTGGTCGAGCAGCAAAAAGTGCGGCAGGAGCTGCAGACTGCTATTGAGAATTTCCAGTCTGCACACGAGCCCGAGCACGAGCAGTTGCTGCTGCTGGAGAATGCTGACAGTTCAAGCAACAGCCAAGTTATCCGGCGCGCCAAGCAGCTTGGTGCTACCGCAGCTGCAACCAGCGGCGCTACAGCCGCGTCGATGCGCCGGCTAGAGCGATGGGTGGATGAGGCTGAGATGATGGAGATGACCTACGTCGAGGAGGTTGAAAGTGCGCAGTTTATGCTGGAGGATGCCCGACGCGACAGCTTCTGCGCAGCCATTGTTAGCAACGAAGGCAAGGGCCTCGACAGTGTCCAGACCTTGGCGACCAACTTCGTCGCGCTGGGTGCGAAGCGCGAGGATGCGATTCTGAAGGCTGGCGAGATCCTGGCCAACCGGTCCAACATGATGCTGCTGGTGAACAGTCTTCGCGGCATGTTTGATCAGCTGCGCAAGCGTGACATCATGAAGATGAACGAGCGACGGAACCGTGACCGCGCCAAAGCTCAGGAGAAGCGCGATCGTATGGCGCAGAAGTTTCACAACAAGCAGCAGCTAATCGCTGAGAAGATTGAGCGGAACCGCGAGGCCCAGCGCCAGTTAGAAGAGGAAGCACGTCTTCAGCGACGTATGGAAGAGCTGAAAGAGTGGCGCGCGCAGAATGCCCGGGACCGCGCGTCGTTCGTGTGGACAATCACCAAGACGGACGTTCTCGTCGTGCTGGTGATCATGGCGATCGTGTTCTTCGAGAACCTGCGGGAGGTGGCGTTCGTGAAGCCTTTGTGCCAGCCGGATGACAGTCACCACTGGTGGATGGTTTCTTGGTGGGCACCGTCGTCCCTCCAGGTCTTCGGTTGCGAGGTTGCGTACGGCATGAAGATCCTGGGCATTCTTCTGGCGCTCGGTGTGCTGTTCTTCGCTGTGGCTCAGCTCAACCTCGTGGCGGTTATGCTGCCGGTGTTAGGTGCGATCACGCTCTACTACGTGCGCAACGAATGGATGAACATGTTCTTCCGGCTCCCGTTGCTGCTCGTGATTTATGGCTTCAACTCGGGCATCCTCTTCCTGTTCAACCGCTTCGAGGACCGCAGCAACGACGCCCACGTGGTCAAGGAAGGCAACAAGGAGCTCGTTGTCAACGCTACCAAGAAGCGGAGTATGCTGCTATACATCGTATTCCCACTCGTGTCGCTGCTGCTGACGGTCGTGACGGGTGTAGGCATCGCGTGCGATGCCCCTGACCAGTGTGCAGCCGAGGCTTATGAGGCAAGTGCACCCGTCCTGGCAGGCTTATGGGAGCTCGCGCGGGGAGCTTATCGATTGTAAATGCATGCCAGATAGAGCGTCAAGGCGCGATAGGGGAGACGATAGCACGCGAGTTGTGCGAGTATTTTGCTGGCTGGATTGACCAGGGATTTTTAATTTGAATGTACTACCTAGAGACTGAGATCGGAGATGCGGGCTTGATTAATGTGTGTAAGTTGCTCGTGGGCCACGTACTTCTAGGTGTTGTACTCTGCTGAGTACTCAAATACTACAGTGTAGTAGTACTCGACTTACATCGTAGTATGTCACGCGCAAGGAACAAGGTGCCCAGAAATGATAGCGTGGTGGCTTTGTCATTAGAGGTTACTGTCTAAACCCCCCTCAAATCGTAGCAATGCTGAGGCGTGACTACTTGTCATACTTTAGTTCAAGTAGACGCACAGCATGGCTGCAAGCGTGCCAGCAGCGGCAGCAATACCGAAGCACACAACTGCCGGCAATGGCTCTTCGTTTGCCCAATCTTGACCAAGCATCATCTGCTGAGCAGGGTACTCCGGCTCGCAGACAACCTTTGCACGTGACTTGTTCGCACGACGGCTCGCTTTCGCTGGCACGACCATCACTCGTTCATCGCGTTTCTTGCGCTTGCGCAGTGAACGGGAGGTCAGCTTACTGGGAATCGCCACATTTTCGTTCTTTGGCAGGACAACACCGTCGTTCAGGGCCGGAACTTCCTTTTTCTTGTCGATCTGCGAGGTTTCGGGTAGCTCAGACGGGGTCGACGCAACTTCATCGGCCAGGCTCGCGTCGACGTTAACAGCGCAGGTGGGCTCCTCTGCCTCTGCTTTTGGTAAATTATCCACCATCTCCTTCACGTCGTTGGACGGCTGGTGGGGGGCTTGAACGCAACCATCTTCGCTCGAGACATCGTCGTCTTCAGTGTCGCTGTACGAAAGTGTAGGGACCATATCCTCAAACTGTATCAAGAAAATGAAAGACTTGGGTCAGTGCCGTGTAAATCTCACCATACAAACGAATAGAAATGTGAGCCACAAACCTGAAGATCCCGTCGAAAAATGTGGTCGGAGTAGCGGAGTAGCGTCTGCACGAAGCACACGCCCAGCGCTTCACTGTTGACGTTGTCGCTATCATCATTAGAGCTACTGTCGCTGTCTTTCTCCATTCCGATGACTTTAACGTGATATTTGTTGGTAAAAGTAGCCAAAACCTGCAACAATACCCGGCATACAAGTAAGTATGAATACGCGCGTGCATTCAGGGTTTCAAACGCGAGCGAGGCTTACCGTTTGGGACTGGTCGTGTGCCGTAAGCCATCGCAGCAGGTTCATCAGCGCATCCAGGCATTCGCGTTGTTCGATGCTAACCAGGTCCACTGCATTCACGAGCGGGTACAACATCGGCAGAGGCACGGGCTCCTTGTCTTTCGCATCCTTTTCCTTCGCTAGCAAGTATTCGAGCGTGGAAGACAGCATGCTGCTGGGCTCGCAGTGCACCAATGGGGTCTCCAGTCGCGACAAGTACGAGCTTAAAAGCGCGGCCAGCACGCGGCACTGCGCTGCCGCCTTGGCGCGCTGCTGTCGGAAGAGTCTTTTGATCACGACGAACGCCCTCTGCTCCTGCAGCAGTCCGTCAAACTGGTTGCTGTTCACCTCGCTCTGCACCCAGGCGAAGAGCGCGGCGTGCAGTCGTCGCTGGAGCTCCTTGGTCTGTGCATCCAGCAAGTCGGGCGTGGCCGCATCCGCAGCGAACACTGCGAGCTCCGCGTCCGTGACCGCCAGCTTCGCTGTCTGCGAGAGGAACACGAACAGGTACAGCGCAATGGTGCGGATCAGGTGCAGCAGCATCCCATCGGCGTCGTCCTGGTCGTCTCCGAGGTGGAACTGTTGGGGCTCTGCCTGTTCGTCAGCGCGGGTCGGCGTCTTTCGCTTGGGTATCGGCACCTCCGTCGCCACGTACGTCGCCATCGTTCTTCCTCAGCAAGCGACCGGCAGTCTCGAATTGGCCGGTCAGTCGAGTCGAAGCGAGTCGAGGGTCGGAGTTGAAGTCGCAGCGGTTTCTCGACAAAGTTCCGGCGTCTCTCGATGCAACCACCAACGGGCCAAAGCGAGAAACGTCGTGCGCGTGAGCGAGCGAGTGGAAAATAGCTCTCCTCTCCGGGATATTAACACGCAGGGTGGGAGTGTTGACGGCGACTTGAGACGGTGTTGGTCTCCAGGGGCCAATGGACTTCTGGGCCCTTGAAACGCAAAGCGGTGGACTGCAAGTCGTGATCCCGAAAGCGCGTGTTCAAATCCCAAGGTTACGATCAACGCGATGGGGGTACGGCTCGGCGTAACTTCATTGAGTCACGCGTCCATGATGCTGGAAGGGGAGCCGATCCACAGCAAGTTGCAGCCCGCTTTGGGCGTCGCTGTGTGTCTTGTCGCTCTCCATGCTCTGCCATTGGAGGCGGTGGGGTATCTGCTACGCGTTCTGGTGTCGGTGTATCTGGTTTTGGCTTGTCTCGACGTGGCGTTGACGCGCTACCATCGCTGGAACTTCGTGGCTTCGGAGCCCAAGCCTCGGTCCAAGCACGTTGCTCTCGTCACGGGGGCGTCGTCCGGACTGGGCAAGGAGATGGCCTACCAGTTGGCTGACAAGGGCCACTCGCTGCTACTTGTGGCAAGGAGTGAGGCTGTGCTGGAACGCATGCAGGCGGAGATCGAACAGGTTCACGAGGCTGTGAAGGTGTCGATCTGCGCCTGTGACTTGGCGTCCGAGGCTGGGATTGAGTCGCTCGTGGCGTTCGCAGCCAAGAACGGACTTGTCGTCGACATCCTCGTGAACTGTGCGGGTTTCTCCATTACCAAGGACTTCGTCAAGCTCTCGCCGGCGCAGGTTACGCAGATCATGGCTCTCGATGTGGCGGCAGTGGCGCAGCTCACGCACGCGTTCGTGCCGCAAATGGTGGAGCGTGGGGTGGGGAGGGTGCTGAATATGGGGTCCATGGCTGGATCTATCATCTCCCCTTCGGCTGCGTTGTACAGCAGCGCCAAGGCCTTCGTCATCAACTTCAGCCAGGGACTGGACTACGAGCTGCGAGGCACGGGCGTCACCGTCACGTGCTTCTGTCCTGGACCAGTGCACACCAACTTCGGCAGCACTGCAGACTGTGACGACGCCATTTACATGAATATCCCCGGGACTGCGTGTACACCGAAGGACTGCGCTGCTCTCGCGTTGCAGGCCATGTTTCGGGGCCAATCCTTGGCCTACGACACGTGGTTCGCCTATATTTCGACGTTCCTTGGGGCCTGTGTGTCCCCCAGGCGTCTTCTGACAGCAATATGTGCCGTGGGGATGAACGCACCGAGCAAGATTGGGGAGATGCTGCGCTGCTGAGGTAATGAATGAGGGTGGGGGAGGGGGGGGTATTGAACGGTACACAACAATCTGATTGAAAACTTGCAACATGAAGTCTACTTATGCGCATTCACAGTCTACGAATCGAGCTTACGCCAGCTCGAGGGCGTCGAAGACATAGGAGGCCGACAGGAATTTCTCGGCCGGGTCGGGCGAGCCGCTGGCGATCGAGAGCGTGATCGTGTTGGAGCCCGCCACCAGAGCGGACGACGGGATGGCGTACTCGTACAGCTTGCAGTTGCCCATCGTCACGCCGCGGGTGATGCCGCGCATCTTGACAGCCACCGACGGGGCCGTCTCGGTCTGGAAGTCGTTGGCCTTGACGCCGGGGCGCGCGTTGAGCTGGGCGAGCGTCACGCCGATCTTGAGCGTCTTGTCCTGGCCAGCCTGGGTGTCCGTCAGGTCGAATGTGATCTTAACGTCGTCGTTGGCAGCACGGAACTGAGCCATGGGGAACTTGCTGTCCTCATCCGTGCCGGCCGCGAAGGTGATCGGGCCCCAGGCCTCCAGACGCGAGTCGCTCGGGTGCATCTTGTGGATCTTGTCGGCGTTCAGGAAGCCGTCGGGCGTGCCGTCCCACTCGCCGATGCGCCAAATAGGCTTGGTGTTCATCTCGTACGAGACGTCAATGGTCTCCGAGGCAGATGCACCCTCAGCGACCGTGACAGAGGCCGAGCCGACAGCCAACTGCTTCTTGTAGACGATGGCCTTGTAGGTGCCCGGCTTCATCTTGGGCGAGGTGAACGTCTTGGTACCCGCTGGCACCTTGACCCAGTACTGCGCGTCAGCGTTGGAGAAGGCCACAACGACGTCCGAGTTGCCCAAGACATCGTTGGCGTCCGTGATCGTACCGGCCACCTCGCCACGCTTGGCGTCCGGGACGAAACCCGTGAGCTCCTGGTCCTGGAAGAAGCTGAAGTCCAGCGTGGAGACATTGGGGGCAGCGCCGCTCGTGAGCGCGAGAGCGTAGGGTCCGTGGAATCCGTAGCGGTAGTCCTCAATGCGCGTGTGGTCCGAGTTCATGTAGAATGACAGCTCGTTGGAGACGTCGAGCTTGTTGTTGATGTCACGGAAGAACGGGCCGCCGCTCGACGTCTCGTAGCCCTGCTCCGAGATGACCAAGTACACACCAGCCGCAGTGCTGTTGACACCGTGGACGGCGTCGTCGATGAAGGGCACACCCGAGTAGTACTTGGAGCGCGTGATGCCCTCAGCATTCGTGACGACATCCGTGGCCTCAATGGCCGTCATGCCAGCCTCGATCGTGGCTTCCAGGATGCCCTGGTCCATCACCGTCTTGTCCAGACGAGCGAGGAAGCGCAGCTCCGGCAGCACGAGGTCGTTCGAGTGGTACGTGCCCATGTACACGACGTTCTCGTTGGGGCGGAAGAAGTAGGACTGCTCGAGGCCCGTCTTCTTGCAGTTGACGTTGATGGTCTTCTTGTCGTCGTTCAGGGCCTGAATCGTCGACTCCACCTGGCCCAGACCCGAGTTGACGTGCGTGCCCATGGACTTGTACTGCAGCTCCTGGCCGTTGTAGTTGATGGACACGATGTCGCACGACGCCTGCCTCATGGCGATCGTCAGGCCAGCGCCAGTGTTGATGATGTACTTGTCACCGCTCGTGGTGCAGCCGAACTCATCGGCAGCGGAGGCCGTGGCCAAAGACGACGCGGCCGCCAGGGCAGCGGCAAGGAGGCGGCAAGACAGCATGGTTCCACTTGACTCGAGCACGGTAGAAGTCCGAATGAGCTTTACTCTCGCTCGCTCCCTCTGTGGTAGAAAAGAACGGGTCAAAGTGGAAGGGTCTCAGGACATCTGCTGCACTCTCCAGACGGAGTTTGTGAACGGCTCGTGCGAACAGCGCAAACGACAAGGGAGTTTCGGTGAGCTGTCACGTTGCACTCCTCGACCATCATATTTTTCCTGTGCAGCATCAGGCTCAACGTTCCGACGGACGACTCCAAAATTTTTGTTTACGAACATCGCGCACATTATTCCTGAAAGTGTACAGTTATTCTACGTAAACACAAGATATTACTGTATAACACAAGGTATAACACAAGACTGCGTATACTTGTACAGACAATCCTCTTTGATGTAATATTGGGCATCAATGCTGTCGATGAGGATTTCCTCGGGTCGATAAATTAGGTAGGAGGCTATCACTCGGCAAACAAGAGGATTTCCTGTCGGGTCTAGAAGTGCTGGAAGTTTTACATATCCTGTACCCTTGAACTGTACGGTGTATTTTAGTACAGTACTGTATCCGGTCCAGCTAGCTGGCAGGGCAGCGCCCGCTTCAAAGTGCGCGAGCGCAACGAGACAATCTGACTTCACTTTAGTTGACACGAAACCAACGGCTGCTGCACAGGAAGCACACCTCGCGCTATTGCCACAAGCTCGACATGGTCCATGATGAAGAGAGCGATTTGCTTCAACACATCCGAGCTCCTGCGGTGACGGTCGTTCCAAACTGCCGACGCAGAAGGCACTTCATCGAAATGCAGCCACCACCCGCGCCAGGAACTCTTGCGGTAGAGATCTCCTCTGCAAAATGAACACCTGCGCATGCACGACCTCACTACAGGTCACAGTAGCTCAACTCATCCTTTAACGTAAAGCTCGCTTCCTACTTTGCCTCCAAGAGGCTTTGTTGGCTCACGATAACACGATACGTGTAACATAATCTGCATGCACGGCAACATACATGTAAATTTCCACCGAAACGAAAGGTGGTCATTCTTATGCTTGCCTCGAGTCGATCGGCATGGTGGCGAATTTCACGAGGAAATTCCTCAAAGCCAGCCTTCATGTGGTCCCATCACACCAGAGCGCGCTGTTGACCCTCTCAACACGACGCGGATCTCGCAGTGTTCGCTGCGGATATGGTCCTTACACTTTCGTACAGCGACACTGAAGACGATGATGTCTCAAGCGGAGATGGTTGCACTCAAGCTCGGGAGCAACCTTCCCAAGCCCCGAAAGATGTTTCCGATAATTTATCAGCAGACACTGAGGAGCCCAACCGACACGGCTCAAAGCTGCCAGATGAGGGTATTTCCGGAGCAACCAGAAACCACGCCAACCGACAAGGAGAATGAAGTGTCGGGTCTGAGCGATAGTACTGGTGTGCAGAACAACCAGTAAACGTGATGAACGAGTGATGGCCGTGCCAGCGAAAGCTAGCCGTCGTGCGAATAAGTGCCGTGCGAAGATCGATTGCGAACCGGAGTACCCGGCTCAGTAGATGAGGAGTGGGCAAATGAAGAGCCTTTGCCGGCAGTTGTGTGCTTCGGCATTGCTGCTGCCGCTGGCATAGTTGCTGCCATGCTGTGCGTCTACTTGAACTAAAGTATGACAACTAGTCACGCCGAGCGCTTAAACATTACTACGAACTAGTATTTTGTTCGTTGAAAGTTAAAATCTACTTCAAGACGGTATCGGATGCACTCTGGCTCACCGGAAACGTATCAAATGCAAGATTCCATACCCGCGACTGCCACTATCAAGCTCGTTCTCCTTTCACACAGATATTCCATCGATCCTACTAGTTATTTGCATATTCTACAGTTCAAAAGTCTCGCTGAGTACATCGTAATGAACTTCATCTGCCGCGCCAGCCTCGTACTTGCGTACGAGACGTCTTTCACTAACGTTTCCGGACCAACGATTTTTGCCTCCGCTCTTGGCTTCTTCGCCCATTTCGCGGAGAATCGCGATGATGTCCGGTCGGGATCCGCCATACAACCAGTTTGCAATTTCTGGGAGGTGTTGAGCTTCTTAGTTCAAAATTTACCGCGTCAGATTCCCGAATGAGCCAAGATATTCGGAGAATACGACGCCAATTCGACTACTTCCAGGCAGCTACGCGCCAGCAGACTTCTTTCACAGACCAAATGTGAACCTCACGTGAGGGACCACGCCACGGTTGCGGTAGCAGCCAGTTGACGATTAAACGCATTGGAGTCATGCCAATTCCACCGGAGACGAGGACAAAGTGAGAGGAAACAGTCGGCGTTGAGATATCGAGTGAGAGTTTACCGTAAGGACCGTCCACAAGCAGATCAAACGTAGTCGAGTGTCATGGCGCTGGCCTCGCGCTTAAGTGCTGCGGTCAATAATTTCGTCGTCCAATTCCCCCAACACCTTGATGTGGAATGTTACCATAGCTTTATGCGGAGAAGACGCGATAGTGAAGGGATGCCACTGCGACTGCGAGATGGGATACACAGGAACGCATCCTGACTTGGCTTCGTACTCGAACGTCTCGCCAGCGTCTGGATGTACTGGAGAGAATTGAATACGTGCCATGTAGTATTATATTAGTCTGCTCAGAGCAAGCCTGCAGTGCTAAAGGTGTCCTTGCCAAGCAGAATGAAGACGATATTGTATCTATCCTAGAGGCTGCCTAGCAGCATATCAGCCATACTATCCCATAAAACGTGAAATTCATAAATTCATTTACGTAAAACCAATTTCACTCAGTGAGTGCTACAACTAACTTCAAGGTAACATCATGCTGTAGCCTTGAACCCGCATCAACCGTCGAGTTGCAACAAAGACTTACTCACGTTTGAGGCCGCCAGCTTCAAGACGCTCGACGTGGTGACGCACATGGCGGATCTCGAGCAAAATCTCCTCAAAGCCAGCCTTCATGTGGTCCCACCGTGCTTCAGCGCGGTCGTGTCGTCGGATGATAGCCTTGAGCACCTCGCCCCAGAACGCGCCGTTGACGGCGACAGCTCCGACCACGAGCCACATGAACCACGGGATGTACTCGAAGCCGAAAATGTCGTCCATGATGACAGGGACGTTGGTCACGAGGACCGTCAAAATCACCGACATGCAGGCCGCCAATTGCATGTAGCCGTTCGACAGCATCCGCGCAAAGACGACCTCGGTGAAGTGCCGCACCGTGTAGGCTCGCAGCACCTCGGTGAACGCCAGACCGAGGAACACCATCGTCTGAGCACGCCCCAAGCCTGCCGGCACGCAGTCATAGTCCCCCCCTTCGCAGTAAGCCGTCGAGTTCTCAAACGAGCTCATGCCGGCCACCTCGTCCCCGAAAATGTACGAGCCGTCGGAGTACTGAGCAGCGCAGTTGCCGTACGTCCGCCAGCCGTCGTTCATGCCTTCCCAGCGACGGCACGTCACGTCCGTGTAGTCGGTCCCGTCGGCACCACCGCCGGCGTTGTAAATATCGTCCGTCAGCAGCTCGCCGAAGTTCCAGTACAGTCCCAGCAAGAATGTCGTCGTGGCTCCTGCCAGCAGCAAGAAGGCGTTGCAGAGCACCAGCAGCCACAGTCGACCTTGGATCAGGGACGCGTGCTTGTGTCGCGGTTTCTCCTTCATGATCTCCGGGTCTCCCTTCTCCAAGCTCAGCGCGACGGCAGGCATACCATCCGTGAATAGGTTGAGCAGCAAAATGTGAAGCGCCTCCAGGGGAAGAGGAAACCCTCCAGCCACCGACAAGAAGATCAGTATGATCTCGCCAATGTTCGTCGACAGCAGGAACATGACGAACTTCTGGATGTTGGCGTAGATGACTCGGCCCTTCTCCACTGCCGACACAATGCTGCAGAAGTTGTCGTCGGTCAGGATCATGTCGGACGCGCCCTTGGCGACTTCCGTGCCGGAGATGCCCATAGCCACACCAATATCCGACTCCTTCAGGGCAGGCGCGTCATTCACACCATCACCAGTCATAGCAGCGATCAAACCCTGGCGCTGGAGCGACTTGACGATCTCGATCTTGTCTTCAGGCTTGGCTCGGGCGAACACCAAGGTTCGAGAGGTGATCTCGTCGATGTCAGCCGGCGGGAGGTACACGTCGCCATTCGGGCGGAGCTGAGTGCAGTCCGTAGCTTGAGCTTCCGGGTCGGCGCCGACTTGGAGCAGATCGATGTTCTTGGCGATAGCAACGGCGGTGGCGAGGTAGTCGCCCGTGATCATGACGGTGCGGATGGAGGCGGAGCGCGCAGTAGCAATGGCATCGCGAACGCCGTCACGTTCCGGGTCGATCGAGGCCACAAGCCCCAGGAAGATCAGCGGCTTGGACAACGCTGCGAACTTCTCGTCGGCGTCGTCGCAGTCCTTGGCGTAGGGTAACTCCGACAGCGGTTGGATGGCCACAGCGAGTACACGCAGCGCCTGAGACGACAACGCATCGACTGCTGCGGAGATTTCGTTGCGCTGCGTGTTGTTTAGGGGCTCGAACGTTCCGTCTCGCCGGCAGAACTGCGTGCAGTTGCGAAGAATGTAGTTAGGAGCGCCCTTGACGCTGGCCACGAGCTTGGGCGGCTTGTCACCAGGAAGCGACAGCGTGTCGAACATTGCGACGCCGTTCACGACGGGAAGAGCGTTGACGGTGATCATCATCTTGCGCGACGAGCTGAACGGCACTTCCACGACGCGCGGGTAGTCTTCAAGCAGGTTGTCCTCCCAGATACCGGCCTTGGCGGCTGCTACGACCAGCGGAGCCTCGGACGAGTTGCCGAACGGCATCCAACGAGAGGTTTCTCCGTCCTCGCCTTCCACCTGCTTGAGCTGCGTGTTGCTGCACAACACGGAGGCCATCAAAGTAGCTCGAACTTGGGCGTTCCCAGCTTCAGGCTCCGCCTGGCTGACACCGTCGGCAGACAGGATCGATCCTTCCGGGTTAAAGCCCTTGCCAGTGATGCTGTACTCCTTGAAATCCCCCCAAAGCTTCACCGCCGTCATCTTGCCTTCCGTCAGTGTGCCGGTCTTGTCGGTACAGATGACCGACGCAGCACCAAGCGTCTCGACAGCTGCGAGTTTGCGCACAAGGACATTTTTCTTGATCATCTCGGCAGTGCCCGAGGACAGACAAATAGTCACCACCATGGGGAGACCTTCCGGAACGGCACTCACAGCGACCGACACAGCGGCCATGATCATCGTCAGATATACGGGTCGGTCCGGGTGCTTGGGGTCCTTCTCTTGTCGGACCATGCCGACAATGAATACGAGCACGGCCACGCCCAGAGCGATGACGCCCATGATGTATCCCGTGTGGTGCAGACTGCGCTGCAACGGCGTGGGCTTGGGGCGGTGCTTGGCGATGCAGTCTCCAATGGGGTTCCGGATCCACTTCTTCCCGTCCTCGTCGTTCTGTTCTCCGCTCTTGGCCTTCAGCAGCGCAGCGATAGATCCGACACGCGTGTTCATGCCAGTCTCCACCACAATTCCACGCGCGTTGCCCGCCGTGATGGTAGTGGAGGAGAAGACCATGTTGTTGGCTGTGAGCTTGGCCGGCTTGCCGGCGCCCGCCCCATGAATCGGCGCGTTGTACTTCTTGGGCACGTCTTCGGACTCGCCCGTGAGCAGCATCTCGTTGCATTTGAGGTCGACGCTGGTGAACAGCCGGATGTCGGCGGGCACCACGTCACCGGTGACGAGGATGACGATATCTCCCGGCACCAGCTGCTTGCTGTCCACCACCTGCTGCATGCCGTCACGGATGACAAGCGACTGCGGACTCGACATGCTGGCCAGCGCCTCCAGCGCGTTGCTGGCCGAGTGCTCCTGGATGGTGGCGACTGCGGCGTTGAGTGTCACAATGGCGAGGATGGCGATGCCCTCGACCCACTCCTGCAGCGCCAGCGAGGCCAGCGCGGCCATCAGCAGCATGGCGATGATGAGGTTGTAGAACTGCAGCAGGAACAGCACGATCACCGGCGTGCGCGCCTCCTCCTCCAGCGCGTTGTAGCCGTAGCGCAGTATCCGGCGCTCGACGTCCATGCCGTTCAGGCCGCGCTCGAGGTTCGTGTTGAGCATCTTGGAGATGAGCTCCGTCGAGCGCTGGTGCCAGGTCTTCTCGTCCGTCTCATTGAGCGTGGCGAACGACTCGCGTGTGGGCACGGGGTTGGCGGCCAGCAGCAGCTCGCCGTCGCTCAGGAAGCGCGAGCGGTGGTCGGGCCGCGGCGTACTGGGGCCAACGGGCGGTGAGTGGTTGGCGTTGGTGGCCATCTTGGCGTCCGCGCGGTACAGATCCGCAGCGGAGAAGGAGCGCGCGCCCGCCGACGCCTCCGACACGTCCACGACGTGGTGCGCCGGCAGCTCGAAAGACCGGGAGGCCGCGCGCGGCGTCTCCAGCCGCGCGTAGTGCTCGCTGGAGCGGGAGGGCAAGGACGCCCCGCTCTCGTAGCCTGACATGTGATGTGGTGGTGGTGGTGCAGGTAGAGCGGTTGAAGAGGTGGGTAGTACCGGTAGAGTGGTCTTGTCTTGGGGCTCCCGGTCGGTTGAAGAGGTTGAGGTGAGGTCCAGGACGCCAATTCGAAAGTGAGGGTCAACATCAAGGAAGCGGCGGCGGGGGCGTTTACCAAAGTCGCGGGATGCGTCGGGGATGATGGATGTGCACTTCAATGCGAAGCGCACGTGCGAGATCTACGGGCGAGAGCCGGGCAAAAGGCAAGGAGATGGACCCCGAGCTTTTGATTGGTTAATCTCCAGCATGACGCATCTGATTCGCGTTTCGCTGGACGAGACCATCACTCACGCGGGATTAATTTGCCAGTCGATCGACGGAGACCAACGCCTTGGACGGAGAACGTTAAGCGTGCCTGCCGTTTGTGTTGCTGCTGGCTGGCGTTGCGGGGCGTTTGACATTGCACAACGGGACTGTGCCGGTAACGTCGAAGCTCCGTGGCTTGAAGACGTTCTCGAACGTAGTGGGGGGCGAGCAAATCTCGAAGAAAAAGGCTGTGCAACAGTGCCTTCATATCGAAGGCGGTCGCGTCGATAGTGGCTTCTCGCGGGGGATTCACGCCTCGCACAAGAGATGCACACGCCACTAACGTGCATTCTCTGTCGGCGATGAGCTGCCGTTCTACAGCGCAGAGAGCGTTGAGAACCAACACTACAACGATTGCAACGAGAAAGTAGAGGCCTGGAGATTGATGTCTTGTTTTGGGCATTTTCCAGTCGTAGGAGCTCAGGCACTTGAGCGATACAGTGTCGCACTACATTGCGCCGCTGTCACACGCTTGAGGTGCTGCGACAACACAGCCTACTGCGAGCTGGAAGGCATGCTGCTCGTCCGCTCTCTTTCTCCAACACGGGGTCTCTTTACCTGATCCGTGCAAGGATTTACATGGTGGTGGTCGTTTGCCAGCTCCTGTACATGTAACGGCAATGCCAATGCGACTGAGCTCCTGTAACGTGTGACAAGAAGCCCAAGTGCATGTTGAAGCGGTCCGAATCTCAATTGCGCCCCGGTTCCCATGCACGAACGCCCTCGGTCGACAGGATTTGTTTCGGCTTTCAGCGTGATGCGCCTCGCGTGTGCCTGCGATCATGGAGAGGTGCAGCCGCTCAAGGGTTTGCGTCGTGGTTGCACTAAGACAGCAACAGTACTGTACAGTACATGTCTGAGTCAATCTGACGCAAAGTGCGTGGGGCTAATCGTCCCTGTTGACTCTCGTGTAAGATTACCCCCCGTCTATGGGCATGCGAAGCCCTCACTGTCGCTCCGGCTTGCCAGCAATAATGACATCTCCCCAAATGGTTCGCCTCGACAACGCACCACCACGCCACACTATGGAAGCTGTACACACACACGTGCTCGACTCGAAAGATATGGCAGGCAGGCAGGCCGGAACAACGTGCTTCAGCTTCGATTGATTAACTTAAAGGTTTGTCACTTGAAGCGATCGATACATGTATGTACTTGTTTACCTTGGACCTTGGGCTCAGATTCGTCAGACCATCGAAGCTCTTGCACTTTCTCGACGGTGTCGAAGTCTTACAGCTCAGCTCGTCTATCTTGTACACTGTACAGTACCTTGCTGCAAACCTTTACACCGTCGAATGCTACTCGAACTGCAAGGAAAGCCTCTCCTGCCGCGGACTTTGGTCACCGCCTCCCTCGACGAGATACCCGAGCGAGAACCACTGCTGAATCCGCTTGGTGCTTTGAATGACAGCGAGCGCGCTGATCCTTTCGTCGGGGTCGAAGCAGCACATGCGCTCGATAAGCTCCCATTCCACCTCCATAAAAGCTGCGGGCCGCCTTGGGAGCTGCCGCTTCTCGGTCACACTGTACTTCACCACGTCTTCCCCCATCGAGTTACCCCACGGGTACTCCCCCGTGACCGCTTCAATGATGCACATGCCAAAGGAGTAGATATCCGATGCAAATGTCGGCGGAGACCCGAGCAAACACTCGGGAGCTTTCCATCTGAATGCACCGCTGACTGCGTATTCACCAGCGGAAGAAGAGTTGCTCGCCGACACACTTAGACCAAAATCTGCTAGTTTGACGGTAAATGCGTCCTTGCCCATGAGGATGTTGTTGCCCTTGAGATCACCGTGAACAATGCCGCGCTCGTGAAGGTATCCAAGCCCCCACGCTGCATACCACAGGCTACGCCACACCGTCTTACGGTTCTTCCCCATAGTGAACGACGTGAGAGTTCCACCCGTTGCACGTTCGCACACGAAAAACGGCTTTCCTTCGTGGCAAGCCCCGTACAGCTTAATCAAGTTTGGGTGATCCAGGGAAAACCACAGATCCAGCTCCTGTCGAAATTGATCTCGGTATTCACGCTTCGCCTGGTCCGTCAAAACTTGCTTGATCACAACGTCGGCTCCGAGCCATCGGCCTCGATACGCAGAGCCGAAGGATCCGTCCGCGATATGCTCTTCGATCTCTACTTGATACGGCGGAATGAACCACGGAGGAAGAGCGACGGCACTTGGTGATAGCCACCCAGTTTCATACTGCACCATCGCACTAGCTTCCGAGATCTCGTTCTCGCCCGTCAGTTCATCGATATACCTTTGCGGATTGTTCTGACACGCCTGTAGTGCTGCTTGCTGTTCCTGCTGAAGCTCTTTCCATCTTGACTGCCAATTGTGAATCGGTGCAGAGGGTTGCACTAGTGGTGAAGCTGAAATGAGACGGTCGATACTGTGCTGCAACCCGAAGTTGCGACTCGCGATGGTCCGTGAAGCGCACAAACTCACTGTTTTGCTGTAGTCGTCCGACATAGCTTGCTCCAGCCGATTGATAAAACGCCACAGGATAGAGCCAAAATCTCCGACAAAAAGAGCCGGTAATGGGGTCTGAGCCAAAACTAGCTGGTCGTAAAGATCTTTCAGCCGAGCGTATACTAACCAATTCAACTCCGCAAACTCGGACCTTTCCGCGCATAATTCGCTCGCATCTCGCAGCATTTCAGCGATGGCTTGACCAGTCAAAGGAAATACATAACTCTCGACGTCGTCAATGAGTTCTGGTGACGCATCTTGCGTCGCCTCAGCGTGGCTACTGCTTTCGGCGCTGGCAAGACCCTCCATTGCCCGCACAGCCTTCAGCATTTCCATTCTGTCTTCCAGATCAACGGAACACATCCCGCAGAGTAAATTCCATTCTTTCTCCAAAACAAATTCAGGCTGAACCGCAGGTAGTGCTCTAACCAGCGTATTTTCAGTTGACCTCCGAGTTCGAGCGAGTGTCAGGAAGACCGCAAGACCGAACTGGTATACATCGTTCAATACGGCAGATTGGCCACTGGCATTCTCAGGATTGCGCTGCAAGTTCGCTGCACTCAGTAGACCCTTGCCTCGAGAAGCTACGAGACGGAGCTCGCTCGCACTCTTGTGTTGAAGCACAGTTCTGTGTTCATGCAAATACACAAGCCCCAGCGCACACTCGAAAAGTATTTTCCACGATACGTTACTAGAAATCTGTTCGCAGCGCTCGACAACGATAAAAGGCTCACCAACATGACATGCACCGTAGAACCGCTGCAAGTGTGGATGGTGGAGTGGCGCCCTGACCTCCGCGTGCCGCAGACAGCTCTCTTCCCGTCCGTCGACTGGAAAAGTTTTCACCGCGTACTCCCACTCGTAAGTTGTAGTTGTAAACCACGGTGGAATGGCCCCGACCACCAAACCTGAGTGACGCACAACCCAATTATACGCAGCAGAGATCACGTCCAGTTCACGCGGCAGCAGTACATCGCCGTGCTCTTGCAGCCCATACTTCAACAGCGTCAGTATTTCGATCTGTTGTTCCTCGGTTGCCACCTCGCTCGCCAGCTCTCGAGGGATTTTGCTGCCAAGCCCGAGGTTCGACAAAATTTGGCAGCAAACCTGTTTAGGCCCGCTTCGCCTCTTCAGTACTTCAGCCACCAACGCCTCGTACTTATCCAGTCGGGCCATACGCTCTCGAAGCAGCTCATTCCTCCACGACTCCGCGATAGCTGCATCGTGAATGTTCAACACATCGAGTGAGGTCTTCACTGCTTGTTGGAGGATTTTTATCACTCGACCGGTGTCCGCCAACTTGACGAGTAAACGCGATTCTTGCTCATAGTCCCCGAGCCTCTTGACGAGATCCCACCCAAGATTGATGAGCTCCATATTACCCGGAGAGGCCTTGTCAGCGTCCCGTAGAGCCGCCGCTAGCGCATCGCCGACGGCATCGTCTGTTCGCACGAATCCGCTGTGGGAGGAATGCCACCTGCTGCGCTCCGGGACGAGCGTGTCCACAGCGCGGCGCCATGAAAAGTTGACCCACGCGCGATCGAATCGCTCCTCCATCAAGCTCGGACTGTGGAAAACAATCTTTTGTTGGAGTTGAAAATGATTTTTTCCCTCGGAAAACAAATTTTATTAATCATAAATTCCCATTGAACCGATAATGCATCAAGTGCTCAGATACTTTGCTGATCTAGAACTGGAGGTACGAACGAACAGCTTCGGGAGTTGTGTCCTGGACCACGGCATTTCTTGCACAGCCGAATACGCTGCGGTACTGCGTCTGGTGGAGGCACGGCGCTTGATAAGGGTGCTGTGTCTGGTAGCTCTTCACTAATCTGTGCCTCATTGCCAACAAGTTCAACAACTGTGTCACCATCAGGCGCTGGCCGTTTACCTCCGACACGAGGTGCCGTGTTCGGGTCGAAATCATTCTCGTTGTCGTTCTCCGAACCCGTTGCCTTGCGTCGGGAATTCGCCATTGTCACTGGCGGAGCACACGCGGGGTCCTCAGTAAGCGACGAGCCAAGAGGGAGCTCGACAGCTTTTCCTCTGAAAGCCAGCACGTAATTGTCCACGAGATAACCAGGAGCAAAACGGTCGATAACCGTGTCCATCTTCTCACAGAACAGGAGGACAGCGATGAGATGGCGACATGGGATGGCGTACTGGTCGATGAATGCGCACGAGCAGGTATTCGTCTGTAGATCAACTCGGCGGCGATGGCTTTGGTCCTTGTTGATCTGCGTCACAAATGCAACAGTCTCTGACGCTTGGCTGACTTTGTACTCGCCGATGCGCTTGCACTCCGCGTCATAGAGATCTTGCGCACCTTGAGTCACTCGTCGATTCTGCTGCTTCCATGTCCCAGCCAGCGTGCTGCGCTCAAAAGCGTCCTGCATGAAGGAGCTTATGACCGCTTCAAGGAACGCAAACGGAAGCATCGTTCGGTATCGGTCGAGCCCCTGGGGGTTCGAAGCTGCTGCCTCGGTAGCAGCAGTTTGTGGAGGCTTCGGGTCCGAGCTGGGGGCGATCGCCGCTGCAGCTAAGCTGGCCGCGTTGCTCGCAAGGCCGCCAGCTCCTCCCATTCCAGAGCCGTTTCCTGCTCCAGTAGCCGCTTGTTGTTCTTGCTCCGCAGTCTCGTAGAACGTCCGACTTCGCCAACCGTAGAACGCCACCTTCCCAACATTCCCGGCCACCACCCAACGCTCGATAGGGATTTGTCTGAGGTACGTTTCAACCCCAGGCCCGCACGTCGTGCCGATCCACTCGAGGCGGTTGTTGTACTCCGCTTCCGTCTCGGATCCTTGCAGCCCCCACACCAGCGCGTGGTGGTGGCGACTGAACGACCCCATCCGCGTCAAGTCATGCTCAATGATGTACCTCGTGCAGTACCTGAACGTGAGTCCCAACTCGCTCTCCAAGATCAGCAGCTCCGTGTCGATAGCGCAGAGCACGGGGCAATATCTCAAACTTACACCGCTCTCCTCCACACAGCGGAAGAACCAGTGGTAATTGTCACTGGTTGGTGCGTCACAACACGCAGCAGCGACAGTCACGTTGCTCATGTTGCCATCTTTTCCGAGCAGGAACAAGTGTACCCCCTGGTAACTCGCCTCGCTGTTGTTGCACGGCCGCGCATCGAAGCCGTAAATCTGCTGGTTGAACGTCGTGGATTGCGTGAACACGTTGCAGCTCACGAAAGCTCGGGAGAATGCCCCCGGCACTTTGCTCTGTGGGCCCCCTACCTCGTACCGAGTGAACGAGCCCGGGTTCAGCTCGGAGAAGTTGCGCAGCAGTGACGGGATCTTGCGGTAGGACGAGCCTACCTGCGTGAGGTGCTCCTTTTTCATAATTTGCTTGGCGCGGTAGATCGTGCGTAGATTCGTTCTACCTTTAAGTTGCTGCAGCAATTGGGCGGCTGTACCATTGGGCGCGGCCGCCAAAGCCTGCTGGAAGCTGGAGCTCTCCACCAATTGGCGCTGGGTGGGCTTGGCCGTGGACGTGCACTCGGCGGAGTGTGTGAGGTCGGCGCTGGACACGTACCACGTGTGGTCCGTCTTGGAGTTGTGCAGGTAGAGCTGCACGAAGAACGGGCACGGCTCGGTAGAAGCGCACACCATCTTGCGGTGCTTGCCCCCGCGACGTGCCACCTTGACCTGCTTGTTGTGGTAGAGCGCGTAGTCCTGCACGGCGTAGAACGCGCTCTTGCTGTCCTTGAAGCGCATGCCCCGCGGTAGAGTGGGCGCGGGCGACGACGCGGAGAACGGCGAGGGCGCATCGGAGTCCGCATTGGTGCTCGTGCTGGTAACGTCAGACTCGCCCATCTTGGCCAGAAGGAGAATATGTGGACGGAGGACCCACTTGGATTCACTATGGGGAGGAGGCACAGTTTGTCCAAAATGTAAATAACGTTGTTGTAGTAAAGTTTGAGGGTAATGCATTAATTAATTTCCAATAACCATTGGCCAAACAAGATTTCGGCGATGCTGCGGCTTTGGTCGGCTGGTGTTGCTGCAGTCGGCGGCGGTGAGGGGCTTCGCAGCAGCCCCCGTAAGACCCGTGGGGACTGCACCCAAAGATCGGAAGAAACTGTCGGAGTACCTAAGATCATTAAGGAAAAGTACCCGAGGCAGGCGAGTAGTTATGTGTATTCCCTAGATGGGGTCGAGCGCGCGGCTCGCGTCTTGATGGACAGAGGGATCAGCGAGGTGGAAGCCCTACGAGCCATTTCATGCTTCGTTGCGGTATGTCTTGAAGTACTTTGCTTATACGGAAATGGAGAGTCGCCGACTATTATAATGGTGGTTTGTTTGTCTGCAGCTGCCCAACATCCCGATAGAAAGACTGGAGCAGAAGGTAAGGAAGATTGGGTTTGCGCACACCATGTAATACTTACGTTGTGCTGTGTAGAAGCTGTGCTGAGAAGCGATGCTATATATAGTTTTGCGGAACTTTAGATAGCTTGGTTTCGGTCGAGGGGTCTCAGCCACAACACCATCAACAAGGCGATTCTGCGCAACTTAAGTCTGCTGGGGAACTCGCTCATGAAGTACGACGCATGGGCACATTGTTTTGTTGTGCTGTATGATCACAACTTCATTCTTAGGTTAACAAACCAGTTGCTCAGGGAATAAATTCAATGGGCAACGTCATCCCACAATCGTCCCACTACCAGAGACACATTCACCAGCGGCGGTTGTTCATCATCTTCGCAGTAGCTCTTACAGGGCTACTCGGGGTGGCAACCGAGCGCCTTCTGTCGCGACCGCCGCCTCCAGCCTCGTTGGGTTTTGCTGCGCGCAGAGGTTTCTCGCTGTCCGGGCTTGAAGAGTACAGCAACGACACTTCCGGGTTGAGCTTCTGGTAGATGTCCTTGAACGTATCGAACTCGCGCTCGGCCCTCTGACGACTAGCGGTATGGAGCGCCACCTTCGCGTCAACCATTTCAGTCGGTGTTTGGCCATCATTCGGCAACTGGACGAACAGGTGTCCGAACTCGGTGCAGCATATCTTCGGGAGATCCCTCTTGCTAATGTCAAACCCCTGTAAGTACTCGTGCAGCACTTCTTTGCGGTGTTCCGGTGGAATTGAGGCGGAGAGTACTCGGATAGCCTCGTGCACTTTGATCAGCGCCTCAGATACACGTCTGCGGTTTTCACGTGTCCGATGATGTACACTGCCCACGCGATATTCACGAGCGTGAAGAAGCCGATCGAAATGCCGAGTAGACCGTGCTCCTGCCATTTCTCCCACGACGGGAAGATGCCCACAAAGAGAGGGAAAAGTGCATTCTCGATCGCGACCAAGCAGGCGATGATGAAGCAGAAGAAGACGTACTTGTCCAGCGTGGTGAAGTACGAAATCTGCGGTGTCAACGACGCAACTTCGCTCTTGAAGGTCACGGCAGTCAACAGCAGCGTCAGCACGATCTGAAGACGGTCGCCGGTGTCCATGAGCGATCCGTCAGACAGCGGCGTACGATATGAAGCACAAGTACGTGATGATCGCCGCCGGGATGGCCACATTCGTCACGTAGTATTCAGGCCGACGCTCGAGCACCATCTCGAAGCGGATCTCCTTCTTCTCGCCTTCAGCGTCGATCTTCCCCACGAATACTTTGTCGTGGTATACCACGTCAAACACGTTGCCCAGTCGGTAGTTGGCGATGGCGAATGTACCGGCGTCCCCAGCGACAGGGGTGATACGCAGCGACCGACGGACACCATACCCAGTCGAGAACACGAACGTCAGCTTCTGCTGGTCCACGGGGAATTTACGCAGGGTCATTTCCTCGCTGAAGGCGGCGACAACGCGACGGCTGAACATGAGATGACTCAGGAACTCCGAGGTGGACTTCAATGGCATCGCGAGACTGGTCGAGTCCGTGAAGTGAACGGGCCCCGCTGGTGAGAGCTCTGACGTCATATCGCGTTCATCTTGCATGGAGCTGACGTTCTTGAACTCGAACTCGTTCTCGTCGAACTCGAGGATGTCCATCAGCTCGCGCAGTACCGAGTCTTCACGGATTGTGGTGATAGCAGGCATGGTCACCTCCCACGTCACGTCCGCCGTGAACGTCTGGCCCACCGTGTCCACGGACGTGACAGCGTTCACTTCGATCTCCACTTCCAGCGGTGAGAACCCAGCCATTAAGTGCGCAGTCAACGGTCCAGGGTGGCTGCTTCCGACGCTGCCTGGGTCGTGTGGTGGCATGATATCGCGAAGGAACCAGTGCTGTTTGTGCCCCCACCTGCCGAGTTGCATCTTCCAGTCGAAAAGAGTCGGCGGCAAGTCGGACGACTCGGCTGCGGCCAACGTAGAGCTGTGGCTCTTGCTCGGATCTCTAGACACTCCAGCCGCCTCGACTTTCTTGGCCAACTCCTCCACCTCCAGGTGGTTCATCTCAGTCTTGCGCCATGATATGCAGTGGACCTTGCGGTTGTTGTCACTCAGGCGCATGATCTTCCAGATGCCGCCCACGGGCCATGTCAGTGTCAGGTACTCGGCATTCGCGAGGTATGGCTCAGGGATCGGGTGCTGCAGCTCCAGATGAAGATGATACTGAACGCGGTCGGTACTGATATCCACGGCGACGTGCTCCAGCGTGAGCTTGTCCTTCAGCACAACACTCGACCACGACTGGGTCTCCTCGATCGTAGCCGTGATAGCGTCCTGGAGACTGATCTTGCTCTTCATCGCGGCTGGAAAATTGAAAATGTATGCAAGCATTGGTAGATCAGAATCCTGAGAGCATGCATCGATGACTAGCATGTATGGTTGACCTCCCTTCTGGTGGCAACACTAGAGAAATTGCTTAGTATAGCGAATGTAACACATTTCTCCACTAAACGGGACCGATGGCATTTCTTACCTACATCAGAGGTCGCTTGTTCAACAAAAATCTTGTCACTAACAAACTTGTCGCATCAATCAGACGACACCTGAGCTATGTATTAGACTGCTGTAGGTTCATCACGCTAACGAGGGACTTCCTTCGAGCAGTACTACGCGTTGTTCGATTGTTCCTGTGTTGCTGTGTACTCCGCTACGTAGTCTTCGTAGTCCGGATACTTTTGGATGAAGAGGGCTTCCGGCATCAAAATCCACGAGAGATTTTCAGTAATCTTGTAGCCCTTTGCCAGCAGAAACTGGGAGCGCGGGCGGATGACGCGTTCGGCGTTGCGTGTGATGTATCTCGTGTTCTTCTCGATACGCTCTCTCGTGAAGCCGAGCGAGATGAGGTAGTCCAGCGATGCACGCATCCAATCGATGTTGTACATCACGATAATGCAATTCCAAGTCAGAGCTCGAATGCCGGCTCCAGCCCCGAACATTTCGTCCAGCGCGTCCAGCGTCTCCTTGACCCGCGACGATTTCATCCCCAGACACTGAGGCACTCTGGCAACAATGGACGGCAACAACTCGCGACTTATCCCCAACTCCACCAAATAGTTCGTCTTGGCTCGCAACCCTTCAACGCTGTTGGAGAAAATCTGCGGGGCCAGCATCAGGACGCTCGTGATCTGCTTATCGCTGCATCCGATTTCCTTCAGGAAATTCACTTTCGGCTCTAAGTTTGTGGCGATGCTGTACGATACTGCTTGCGGGAACACGTTGAACAAGTACGGAAGCTGCACACACAGAGGCGGTCAGTCAGTCCATGAAACTTCATCGTCATAGAACAAAAACACCACGCACCTTGGTTTTCGACACTCCTTTGGAAATGTACCAGTCGGCTAAGGCTTCGTACTTGTCAAAAGCGATGCCGAGGATGTTGGGGTGGCGCTGAATGACGACGTTGATCTTGTCGTGACTCAGACCCAAGTCATGGAGCCACTGAATCTACGCATTGCACGCGTTAGCAACTTCACGTGAGTCACCCACTTGGGGCCTCGTCAATCAATGCAGTACAGTAGTGATCGCGTACCTTGCCCTCCATCATCTCGACCGTGTAGTAGGTCAACTATCGTAATGCAAGGGTGAGTATACGAGGCCTTGGTCAATTATCCCATACTGCACTTTGTTGGAAATATTGCAAATTAATACATAGTGAAAAACTCACCGCGACGTGCAGCGAGATCGCTTTCAATGCCTGCAACTGGGTGAATCCTCGGTCCATCAGGAAGCGCGTGGTGCTGTCAACCTCCCCCTGGGAGACCATGGGCTGTTTGCGGTTGATGCGGTCGTAGTACACGATCTGCTTCTTCCGCTCCTCAGCCGCGCTCTTCGGGGCCTGGAACGGGGCCGCCCCGAAGCCCCTGGACTCCAGGCTGGAGAGGGCCCGCAATGGCCGCGGGCACTTGCGCACAAGTCGCAGCATATCGGTCGGGGGCTGACTGTGAGCGCTCAGCGGACTCCTGGGCGGAGGACGGCCGGTGTCAATTGACGAGAAATAATTGGTTGAAATTTGTTTTGCTGAAATGTATTCATGTTTCGGTGGTCGTAAATTGCAATATTGAAGTGGATGCATCTTAACAGGACTCAATCTCACCACTGCTGGTAGTGAGTGAGTCACTAGTGAAGACGTACCTTGTTGGCAGATGGAGGTGAGCTCGACGAGGAAGATTGAAGACTGATGTATTTGGTAGATATGCAAAGGCCGCTTGGCCATGTCCACTATGTTGCTCTCGCTGCTTTTCGGATAGTCCAACTTGTTCTCCTGCTGCATGGTCTCATACTCCGCCTGCACGTTGACTGAGATGTTCTCCTCCACGGGAACCAACGCGCTCAGGATCTCCGGCGAGTTCCAACACTCCTTCCCGGGCGGTCAGCCTGAGAGCATCACAAGCCCACGCAGCTCAGTGAGCCGTGGCGCCGGGAGGGCCTTCGTCAGGATGTCCGCGCGCATCTTCTTGGACTCGCAGTAGTTGATCAGCAGCACCTTCTTCTTCACGAAGTCCTTGACGAACTTGTGGCGGGTGTCAATGTGCTTTGCGTGCCCCGAGGTGTCCTCGCCTTCCAGTTGGGCGATCGCCGCTTGATTGTCGACGTGCAGTAGCGCCGGCATCTGCACCTTGATCCCGATCTCCTTCAAACACTCGATAACGCCGAGCATGCGTGCCGTGGTGTGCGAGGCCGCCACAAACTCCGACTCCATCGTTGAGAGCGCGACGCACGCTTGCTTCTTGCACAGCCACGCCACCACAGCGCCGGCCATCATCACAACGCCGCCGCTCACGGACTTCCTGTCCTTCTTGTCGGCCGCGTAGTCGGCGTCGCTGTACGCCTCCACCAGCACGCCGTCCTCGCCCATCGCGTTCTCGTCCACGTTTATTACGAACTTGATGTTCTTGGTGCCCTTGAGATACTTGGCAATCCGCTTCGCCAGTCTCCAGTCAGCCTCTCTCGGTGCGTGCGAGTTCCTCGTCGCACGGTGCACGGCGAACGAGATGTCGGGTCGCGTGCACCTGGAGATCCAAAGCAAGCTGCCCACCAATGACTGGAACGTCTGCACCGTCGGGCGACCTGGTGTGCCAGCACCACCACTTGGCAACAGCTCACCTGGCGCCTCGCCATCTTGCTCACCGCCGATCGGCGTGCTGACCGGGGCCGCCTTGTCCAGCCCGAACTTCACCAACATGTCCAGGATCATCTGCTCCTGGTCGAGAGCCCAGCCGTCCTCTTCGTCGTAGCTGAAGGCCACACCCAGAAACTTCGACACAATTCCTAAGTCCTTCAGCTCCACAATCTGCATGTCCTGGAAGAACTTGTCCACCTTCTCCTCACTCGTGGCCGTCACGAGGATGTCGTCGACGTACACGCCGACGAGCGTCATGCCATCCTCCTCGATCTTGATGTAGAGACAGCTATCCGAGTAGCACTGCAGGAATCCTAGCGACACCAAGATGCTGTGCAGCAACTGGTTCCACAGTCTACCCGACTGCTTGAGCCCGTAGAGCCCCTTCTCCAGCAACAGCGCTAACTCGTACTTGCTCGTGACTCCCAGCGCACGAAGCTGCTCCTCCGTGAACTCCATTCCGATGGGGATGCGGAGCATGATGACCAACTCCGCTTCTTTCTTCGCCTTCACGTATGCACTGGGCACGTCCCCGTGGCGAGCAGGAACCTTCCAGATGCGAGCCACCACCAGGATTATCTTGCCCGATTCCATGTCGAGCACGGCCGAGAAGGTGTACGTGTAGTCCACCCCATACTCCTGCTCGTCGCCACGCGCCACCAATCGAGCTTTGTACCGCTCGATGGTACCATCCGCGTGCGTCTTCAGTTTGAACACCCACTTGGTGTTCAGCAGCTTCGCGGTTTTCGGCTTCTTCACCACCTTCCACGTGCCGTTCTGCTCCAGCGCCTCGATCTCGTCCCTGATCGCTTGGTTCCACTTCTCTGCGCGCGGGTCCCTCATCGCCTCGCGTAAGTTCTTCGGGTCTTTGAGCATGACCGCGCTCACGCTGCCAACGGGCACGTGCTTCTCGCCCATGTAGCGCGTGCGCATGCGCGTGGGCTGCACCTCTTCTGCTGGTAGCTGCTCTTCATCAGCGCCAGCTCCTTCCAATCCCGCAGCGTCTTCTGCTGCAACTGTTCTCTTCTTCTTGCTGCTTTTCTTCGATCTCTTCCTTGGACGCTTCTTCTTCGACTTCACCGCCGGGTCGCCGCTCTCGGGCACCTTCGGCGTCTCACTGATCTGCGACGAGGCCGCGACGGGCTCCTTCCGTTCCGCGGCCTTCTCGTATTCTTCAACTGCTCTCCGCAGCTCGGGATCTTCGCGTTCGAGCTGCGCCTGCAGCTGCGCGTTCTGCTTGCTGTCCAGCGTCTCCACGTTCTTGATGTGCTGGGTGGTGATTACGATCCGGTCCTTCGGTAAGTACACTTTGAAGCCCTTCGTCTCGTCCGTTTTGCCCACGATCATACCAACCTGTGCTCTGGGCTTCCACGCTTTCTTGCCAGGATCTCTGAAGACGGTGCACGGGCTCCCGAACGTGACGATGTCGGACAAGTTGGACACCTTGCCCGTCAACATCTCGAGCGGGGACATGCGCTTGGGGTTCGCTTCACGAGCTCCTGTTCAACACGAACGCGGCGTACTCCACCGCGTCTCCCCAGAAGTACAAAGGCAGCCCACTCGCAAACAGCATACAGCGTGCCACGTTCAGCATGGTGCGGTGCATTCTCTCTGCTTTGCCATTCGATGCTTGGTTCTCGCGCTCGCTGATCTGACGTCTGACGCCTGTTTCCTTGCAGAACGGGTCGATGTTCATGTACTCCTTGCCACCGTCGGTGCGTAGCACATGAATCCGGCAATTGAATCGTTTTTCGAAGTACACTAAGAAGTGTTCGAACTCCTTTGTAGCATCCGCCTTGTTCTTCGCGAGGAAGACGCGGACGTAGTTCGTCGAGTAGTCGACGAAATTGATCAGGTACTTGTTGCCGCGCCTGTCTCTCGGGGTCATGGGGCCCTTAATGTCACTGCCAATGACGCCTCCAATCTTGTCGATCGGGGCGTTCGCGCCCGTGTCCTTCTTGGACTGATTGTTCTTGCTCTGCTTGCCTTGCGCACAGGTCAAACAGTTGAGTCGCTCCCTGTTCGTCAGCCGGATACCGGATCCAGGCGTGTCAGCCATACGCTCGACCGTGTCGTACGCAATGTGGCCCAACCTCCTGTGCAGTTCGAGAAGCGTCGCCTCAGTCACTGCATCTTCGAGCGACTCGCTCGCTTCCTTGATAGCCTCCGTCACCGCGTTGACGCGCGTCTCCGTGGTCATCTCGCCCATGGCGTCAATCATCAGCACCTTGTTGCGCCTGTAGACCTCGAAGATCCGCATGCCATTGTTCTCCAGCACCGCGTAGCTCTTACCGCCATGGCGCTCCAGGTACACGCCCTTCTCCTCCAAGCTCCCGTAACTGATGATGTTGTCCGGCGGGTTCTTGCCGTAGTAAACTTCGGCCAGGTCCACGATGACCTCATTGCCGTCGACGATCGTCCGCAGCACGACCGTGCCCTTCTTGACCACGCGGAAGAGGTCGCCATCCGCCGCTCTGTACTGCTCGTCGCAGGCGACGGCGTTCCGCAACAGCTTTTCGTTCTTCACCAAGTGCACGCTGGACCCGCTGTCCAAGACCCACGTGCACAAGTCCGCATTCGTGCCGGTTCCGACAGCTAGCGTGACTCGAGTCGATGTCTTCGCACCGCTGCTTTCTTTCCCTGGACAATCTCTAGCTAGATGTCCGGCTTCACCACAATTGTAGCAGGAGCGAGTCTCCGTACCGTCAACACGAGCAACGGATCCTCGTCCACCTTGATCTCCACGGCCACCACCATGGAATCGTCCACCTCGACCTCGGTTACCACGACCACCTTGGCCGCGTCCGATGTCCTGCTTCAGCATGTTCGCCTCGAACTCGATCGCGAACGCCACTAACTCCGTGGCCTGCTGCAAGTAGTCGACGCGCTGCGAGTTCAGCCGCGTCAACATCGCACTCTGCAAGTACGGCGGCGCCGACTTGCACAAACTCTGCAGCACGTGCAGGTCCGAGCACCCCGAGCGCTCAGCCACGTACGTCAGGTACTGGTAGTGCTCGGCCCACGTCCTGCTCTTCGACTTCTCTGCAGTCATCAGCTGCAGTCCCTTGCTCGCCGTGATCGTCGTCATGTACGGCACGAGCATCCTGTTCATCACGTGTTCCAACGTGGGCGATTCGGCCGTCCAGAGCGGCACCATCCTCTCGAAGTACACAAGCGCTGTGCCATCGAGCTTTCCATTGAGAGCGAGGATGCGGAACTCTTCCGGCCAGTCTCCACCACTCATCTGCTGCGCTGCAGCCAGTCGCTGCAGGAACCTCAGTCCCCACGACTTAAAGTCCGCCCCCAGTCCCGGGTAGACTTCCTTGCCCGAGAACTTCGCGAAGCCGGGCCAGTCCAGGTCCCGCGGCTTCGGGATCTTGAGGCCGAAGTTCGTCGGCGGCACGAACTGCTCCGGGGAGGGCGACGGCATGTACTGCTGCTGCTGCTGCGGCGGCGCTTGCTGCTGCTGCTGCTGCTGCTGCACGTTCGTCGTCTGCTCCACCGGGCGTGCTGGCGCCGGGAGCGTTGGTGCGGTCGGTCCTACCGAGAGCATCGACGCATCGAGAGAGTCCACTCTCATTCTTCGGTCTCGAGCCTTGATAAAGTCCGTGAACGCGCTCGACGCGCCGTACGGGTTCTCAAACGGCGGCGTGTGCGACGGTTCACTGCGACGTTGCAGTTGTTTCTGCAACTTCACTTGGTTGGCCATGAACTGGGCCTGCTGCTTGGCCATCCCTTCGATGAGCCCTTCGAGTCTCTCCAGTCGCTCGGAGCTCTCGCTGGAGTCCCGACTGCCCCTTGCATGGGGTTCGGACGCGCCGGAATCGGAGCGCGTCCCCTCGAACAACTCGAACGGGTCTGCAGCCACGTTCAGCCCTTGGACGTCGGTGTCGTGCACGTCGTGCGCAGGGCTTGGCCGTTGTGAGGTGTCGTCGGAGCCAATTGGGCTCATAACCTGTTGGCAGATGGAGGTGAGCTCGACGAGGAAGATTGAAGACTGATGTATTTGGTAGGTATGCAAAGGCCGCTTGGCCATGTCCACTATGTTGCTCTCGCTGCTTTTCGGATAGTCCAACTTGTTCTCCTGCTGCATGGTCTCATACTCCGCCTGCACGTTGACTGAGATGTTCTCCTCCACGGGAACCAACGCGCTCAGGATCTCCGGCGAGTTCCAACATACCTGGGCACGTAGAGACACACCGGAATTTGGTACGAGTACCCGGTGTACGTCAGCAGCCCCCTGTGCTCACGCACCTCGAGGACGTACACTTCGTTCGAGTCCTGGTTCAAGGAGCCAGTCGTCGTAAATGGCAAAGCCGCCAGCTGTATTGCCTCGCGTGCAATCCCAGCCCAGGGACGGCAGCGTCCGCCTTGTTGGTCTCAAGGGTCGCAATGGAGTCGTGGCCGCACACGCGGACACCCTGCCGCACCAAGGTGAGCTGGCCGTTGAATAGCTGGCCGTTGAATAGTTAGCTCCGATTCATCGGAGCAAACTATTTTAGAAGCCGCATTCATCTTTCCTCAAGCTATTAGTACGAGAAATCTTCCTTCTTTGTTACCTTGATGCCCACCGGCTCTGGTATTTATGGACTCAGACTGGTTTTGTGGGTGTTTTTAGAAGCTCCAAGGCAGCCCCACACAACACATTGCCAAGATGCCTGCTTCCTCGACGTCTTCCATCTCTTCACGGTACCCGCATGAGAAAGCGGCGTATATTAGTGCACACTAATATTATGTGCTGACAGGTCTTCCAGTAGTAACAGTAGCAGTCGAAGTGCGTCGAAAGGTACGACGGGAAGACGGTGAATCGAACGGTCAAGAGCTTAACCTCTTGCTTGTTTCTTTATTAAAAAAAAATGTAGGTCACAAACTACTTTTACGGGCTGAAAGCGACATCGACGAGGTAGCTGTTCAGAACCTGAATCTAAGTCGATATTTTCTCTGCTGCTAAGTGCTGGATGATTATCTTGGATTTTAGACTCGCTCGGTTGCCTCTTCGACAAGCTTAAGGAGCTCTACATCGACTCTCTCTCGCTCCAGCAGAGCCACGGGAACTGTCTCGGCTTCGCTCGCAACTTCCTGTACGTGATTCCAACATTACGTCGTCCGTTCTTGGCAAACTACTTAGTAATCGCGTCTACAGGCGTCTCCCTCCGGGAATTGGAACTTCGCAAGAGTCAGATTGAGCACGAGCTAGCGCGAGTTCAAAACGAGTTGCAGATCAGAGAATCGCAGCACGCGGCGGCACGACTAGCGTCCGCGCCACGGCAACAAGGAACGAAATCAAAGCTTGCCTGAAGTTTTCTAAGCGAGTGCCTTTGAAGATTGGTAATGGACCTGCATTACATGGTCTAGTATCTTGAGCCGTGTCCGCTTCGGGTTTTTATCGATATACATCAGTCATTCGTGAAAGGTATTGGAGCCAATGCAGGGTTTGCAAGTGCTCGTTGTTAATTTAAGTTGTGTGGTGTCGCTAAAGAGCGTATTCGGATACGTAGAGGCACACCGGGCTCGGGATCTGGTACGAGTTGCCCGTGTACGTCAGCAGCCCCGTATCCTCGTCCACCTTGAAGACGAACATGTCGTTCGTGTTCTGGTTACCCACGATGAGCCAATCTTCGTAAATGGTGAAGCCGCGCGGTGTCCTGCCTCGCGTGCTCTCCCAACCGAGCAACGTCAAGGTGCCGTCCGCCTCGTTGATCGTATAAATGGTTATCGAGTTGTGGCCGCGGTTCGACACATACACGAATTTGCCGTTCTTGGACAGGTGAATGTCCGCTGCAGTGGTCGTGGTCGTGAAGTTGGCGGGGATCGTCGAGATGTTCTGTACGGCCGGGCCCTCAAGTAGAGCTTCGTGGTGGTTGATCTTGTACACGCCGACAGCATTGGAGAGCTCGTTCGTGACGTACAAGAAGTCTCCGTTCACGCTAAGCGCTGAGTGGCGCGGTCCGGATCCAGGCGGGCGGTTGACGGTCTTCAGGCTCTTGAGCGTCTGCTTCTTGGGGTCCAATTCGTACTGCAGCAGCGTATCGCCGCCCAAGTCGGCAGCGATCACATGGTTCGAGTTGGGCAACCAGCGCGTGCTGTGGATGTGGCCCGTGGCCTGGTTGTCCATCACGACGTGGCTGCCGTTCGGGAACGCCTCGTAGAACGACTCCGGCGCGACCGTGCCGTTCTCGTAGAGCGGGAAGAGCGAGAGGCTGCCGGCGTAATTGGCCACAGCGACAAAGTCCTCGTTGGGACTCAGCGTGACGTGAGCGGGGGATCCGCCCTGCATCTGCTGCGTGTTGAGGACATCGAGCGTGCCGTTGGCGTTCAGCGTCATGGCCGACACGTATCCGACTCCGGTGGCGCGATTGAGGCCGTAGATCAGACGCTTGCCGTTGTGCAGCTTGTTGGTCGATTCCTGCAGGTACGAGGGGTTGATCCCCCCAGTACCGATGAGGAGTGGGGTGATCGCCCACTGGGTGAGGGATCCGTCCGTGGTGTTGAACTTGTACGTGTAGACGCCCTGCGCGGGGTTGGTGGTGTACGTGGCGGCGAACAGGACTGGCTGGGTGGTCGAACCGGCAGTGACACCGGTCATGGCCAGGATGGCAGTGGCGTAAGTGAGGAGGCTTGACAAGCGCATAGCGGCGGCTACGGAGGATGGTCTTGAGATCCAGGCGTCGAATAGGGAAATGAGTGGCACTGACCTCGTTGGTGAACGGCAAGTTGCTTGCAGAAAGCTGCTTACGTGCCAGTGGCGCGGTGCTACTGGCTGGCATGGTGTGCCAAGCGTGAACTCGACCCTCCGTGAAGACCTTGGCGACTTCATCTCGAAGTCAGAGTGGTACGATTAATTTTCGGGCTAATCGCAAGAAGGACACTTGACAAACTGTCGCGATACAGTGGACCTGCACATGTCCGCGTTGGTCCGCCTCGTCCCCACCTCAAAAAGTTGCTGCAAATCCCGACGCTCTCAATGTTGCGCTAAGCCGGAGCTTCAAGCAGGTCCTTAGTTGAGCTGACGTCACTGGGGCCCAGTGGGGGAGGGCACTTCAGCTTTCGCGCCGATCCTCACCCTTACCTGCCAGAATGAGCAGCACCACCATCGCCTTCATCGACTGCTCTGCGGGCATCGCGGGCGACATGCTGCTCGGCGCGCTGATCGATGCGGTGCGTCCCAAAGTTCCCCCTCCTACTCTCTCTTGGCTCTCAAAATGACTAACTCTGCTACACTGTATCATTCGCAGGGAGCTCCGCTGGCCGACGTCAAGCGCGGACTCGAGTCTCTGCACGGCATCAAGGGCGAGTGGGAGCTCAGCATCAGTCGCGCGTGGAAGGGTCCCGGCAGCATCGCCGGCACGAAGGCGCACGTGGGCTCCATCTACCAGCACAAGGAGGCGGCTCCTCCAACGCCGGGCGATGCGCTCCACCACACGCACAGCCACGGACATGGCCACAGCCACACGCACTCGCACAGCCACGCGCACGACGACAGCCACGCCCACAGTGAAGAGAATGCTGCAGAGAACGATGTGGAGGTGGAGGCTGTTGGCGTTGAGATGAGCCACTCGCACTCTCACGAACACCACGAGCATTCCCATGGAGAGGAGGAGCACGGAGAAGAGTCTTCGTACTCACACGAGCACCACGAGCATGACGGGGAGCCTATGCGCAACTTGGACGACATCAAAACTCTGATTGCGGAGAGCAATCTGTCGGACTGGGTGAAGGAGAAGAGCGTCGCGGTCTTCACGCTGCTGGCTCAAGCCGAGGCGCACACGCACGGCACGTCGCTGGAGGAGATCCACTTCCACGAGGTGGGGGCGATCGACAGCATCATCGACACCATTGGCTCGGTGATTGCGCTGGATCTGCTCGGTGTGCGCGAGGTGCATGCGTCCTTCCTGCCGTTCTCGTCGGGGACTGTCAAGTGCATGCACGGAGTCCTGCCCGTGCCTCCCCCGGCGACGTTCCGTCTGATGATTGGCGTCCCCGTGTGTCCTGCCCCGAAGGGGTAAGCTTGCTGTCTACTGCACTGTATTGCTGTGAGAACGGTGCTTAATTATCTGTGCTTTGTGTGGCTGTAGGGCGAAGGGGGAGCTGGTGACGCCGACTGGAATCAGCCTCGTCAAGGCGCTCGCGTCTACGTTTGGTGAGCCACCTGCTTTCATCCCGACGCACACTGGTGTCGGTGCTGGAACGAAGGATTTTCCTGAGCACGCCAACATTGTTCGCGTGGCTATTGGAACGAAGATCGACCCCTTGGCTTCTCAGAAGAGCTACGTCAATCCTGCCGCCTCGAGGTCTGCTGAGCCCGCTTCGTATCCTTATGCCTCGGAGAAAGTCGTCGTGCTAGAGACCATCCTCGATGATTTGAACCCGCAGGTAGTCGGCTACGTCTCGGAGGGGCTTCTGTCGGAGCATCACGCGCTTGACGTCTGGAAGCAGCCCATTCAGATGAAGAAGAACCGGCCCGGCGTCTGCCTCAGGTAAGGAATTGCTGCTTCTATGGTTGATGGCCGGCTACCTGTTCTAAACCTTTTGTGGGGTCCAGCATTTTGTGTCGCGCTGAGCATGAGCAGGAGATTTTAAAGACCCTCTTCCGCGAAACCACGACGCTCGGTGTCCGCCGGTATGTGCAAAGAATTAACTGATGCGACTACAAATGAACCTCGCTCTACTAACATTTTTTTGTATTAAATGGATGAATAAACGACCATTTTGAACAGCAATGTGATGGATCGCGTTTTCCTTTCTCGCAAGTTTGTGTCTGTCTCCGCTTTTGGACGCTCGGTCGACGTCAAAGTCGCATATCTGGGCAAGGAGGCTGTGAACGTGCACCCTGAATTTGAGCACTGCAAGGTAAGATCTCGATATCTACTTAGCTGGTGACATTTCTTACCTCTGACACATATTCTTGGTGTTCAGGCGATCGCTGTTGAGCAGAATCTGCCGTTGTTGCAAGTCATTGACGAGGTGAAAGCTCTCGCTCTTCCACTGATTAAGACGCAAACGTTGAAATGAATTGCGGGGGAATAAAACGCATGGCATTGCACCTGAAGCTAAACCCACAATCTTGTGCTGTTCTCCAAATCATCTCCAAAAAGCTCCGACTTCCTCAGTAGCAGCTCATCTCTTCGCCATCTGCCAGATATTCTTCAGCTCATGCATTCCAGCGCCATTGCAGAAAGCAGCTAGGCGGCCTGGAAGAATGCACTGCGCCATGTTTGCCACCAAGTAGGCGAACCACGTGTCATACACCAGCACCTCGCCGTTGAACATGGCGTCCAGCGCCGTCTTAGCCGTGTCCTTGGCATCCGCCGTGATCCCCGGGAACGTCATGCACACCGCCTTGTCCAGGTCCGCCGTCTTGCTGAAGTTGGTAGCCACAGGCCCGGGGCACATACACGTGACGGTGACGCCGGTCGAGCGCAGTTCGTAGCTCAGCGCCTGGCTGAAGCTCGTCACGAACGCCTTGCTGCTGCCGTACAGCGCCGCCGTGGGGACTGCATGCGCCCCCGCAATGGAGCTGATGTTCAGCACGCGTCCGACCTTGCGCTCCACCATCTGTGGCACGATGGCGCGCGTGATCTTGACCATGGCGTGCATGTCGAGCGTCATGAGCTCGTCAATCTCCTTGTCCGTGAGCTGCGTGAAGTCCTTGGTCAGACACGCGCCCGCGTTGTTCACGAGGATGTCGACCGTTAGCTGCTTGTCCTTGACGAACTTGACGAGCTTGTCGATACCCTCGGTCGTGGACAGGTCACACACGCACACCAGCACCTCGGCGGGGCGGTTCACCAGCTCGATCTCCGCGCGCATGCGTTCCAGCGTCGTCTCGGTGCGCGCAGCCAGCACCAGCGAGTACTTCTGCTCCGATAGCAGGTAGCTCATCTCCCTGCCGATTCCCGACGACGCGCCGGTCACCAACGCGTAGCGCTTGAGCTCGGGCGTCGTGGGCTCGAAGTTCCAGAGGTGGTAGCGCGTCAACGCCAAGTCCAGACTCGCCGCCAAGAAGTACAGAAACAGTAGCACGCGCACCACGCGCACCACGGAGGAGGCGTCCACGTAGGTCAGAGCGAGCACCAGTACGCCCGCCAGGTGCGCGGGCTTCCACACAACGTTCACGCGCTCGCGGCGCCGTGGAGCTGCCCCCGACATTGTTGCTGTTGCGTTGATACGCGCGACTTGAACTGACGCAGTTTGTGCAGGCGTACACCAAAGCGTACCCGAGTGGTACACACTTGATTGAAGCGGCCCATCCCCATAACGCAATAGAAACCCATTAACAAATAAAATTGTGTCTAAATACAAATGCTTTTGTTTGTGTCTCTTTATAGCGATATGTATCAACTTGGACCGCCTGCGCGGTCCTGCCTGACGTGTCATTCCGGATCAAGCGAGCCCAAGTGCAAGTGCAAGGTCCCCGACGACGACGATGCTGGAGCTGCTGACGTACAAGATCTACGGGGCGCCCGCCTACATGGTGGTGCCCTTCGTGGTGCTCGTGGTGGTGTACGTGGTGCTGGTGGTGCGCTTCATCCTGCACATGCGCGGCCTGAACGTGAGCTTCACGGGCAAGAAGCGCAAGATGTCGCTGCTGCTGGGCCCGCGCCACGCCGGCAAGACGAGCTTCTTCCACCTCATTCGCGACGGCGAGCACGTGGACACGGTCAGCTCCATGAAGGAGCAGACATTCCGCTTCGTGGTGCACCCCAAGTACAACCCGGACAAGTTCGACGCCGAGCTCACGGTCGTCGACTACCCCGGCCACGAGCGTCTCCGCTCGTAAGACGCGGCTCTATTGCAATACGTAGGGGGTGATAATCTGACGTTTTGTGCTCGTGACTGCAGGCGTGTGGCGGACTTTTACCCCGTCGCGGGATGCATCGCCTTCTTCGTGGACGCCAGTGACGTGCCGTCGTTCCGCAAGGCCGCAGAGTACGCTGCCAGTTGCTACCATTGTACTGCAAATATTGCAATAGCTGACGTGGTTGTGCTGATTGCTGGATGTTCAGATTCCTGTACGACATCTTTGCCAACAAGAAGGTGAACGACGAGGCGCCTCCGATCATGGTGGTGTGCAACAAGAGCGAGGCCTCGGGCGCCGCCAGTCCGCAGGCGGTGCGTGACGCGCTTGAGAAGGAGCTGACGCAGCTCAAGACGACGCGCTCGTCGCTGGAGACGGAGGGTGACGAGGACGAGCAGGATCTGTCCCAGGTCCCGGTCGGCCGTGACGGAGCCAACTTCGAGTTCGACGTGGACTCGCCCTGCGAGATCTCGTTCGTCAAGTGCAGCGTCAAGGACGCCGACATCCACGAGGTGGTGACCTTCATCCAGCAGCACTAGGACGTCGTTGCAGACTAGGTAGCGATCAACGACTGGAGTTATGACCAGATCCCGTTGACCAAGACAACACTCGGCTAATACTACGCAGTGCCTTCTACTGAAGTGTTGTGCCTGCTTTGGGGGTAGATGGGAGGTGCTATTTGCATGGTCTTTCTCGGCCAGAGGAGTTTAACTGCTAGCTAGTCTATGCCGCGATGCTGTTGCCCAGTCCGTAGAGCTGGCCAGAGTACTTGGCTACGTTCTCGACCTTGCCGTCGAAGAAGACCTCGACCATCTTGAAGAACGTGGCGGCCGTGAGCAGCGCGTCTGAGCCGGCCTGGTGCATTGTGCCTATTCTCTCCACCTTGAGGTCCTCGGCCAGGCGACTCAATCCGCCGAGCTTGTCGAAGTCCATGCCCATGTGCTTCAGGTCGTACGTGGCCGGGAAGTACGTGTGCAGCAGGTCGAAGAATGTGTCCTCCTCGGCAGGCAGCGGCGCGCACGTGAGCACCTTGAGCAGGTAGCCGAAGTCGGACGAGCCGTGGAACGAGACCCACTTGACGTGGTCGCCCAGCACAAGGCCCGAGGGCACCAGCAGCTCTCCGAAGCGCGCCACCTCGATGCCCTGCTCCTCGTGCTTGGCGAAGTCGATGCCTGCCTGCTTGAGGATCTCGATCGAGTCCTGCGCGTACATGTCCTCGCTAAGGCTGAACTTGAAGTTGAACTGCCACACGGGCAGGTCCTCCATGTACGAACCGTCCTCGTTGAAAAAGGCCACGCCCAGCTGGATGATCCGCAGCAGGTCCACGTTGCAGCGCAGCGTCTGGTACTGGTAGTCGGACGACGTGGTGAACGAGCCGATGGGGCGCGCCACGACGCCCGGATACTCCGTGTCCATGGCCACGTAGCAGCCCTTGGTCACAACCTCGCGGATGGTCTTCATGGTCTCCTCCAGATTGGTCTCCCATACGTCTCGGATCTCCACCTCAGCGGGCATGGGGCGGTCCGACAGCATGGCGACAAGAGGGCGTTCGGAGCGTGGGGGTCTTACTTAACCGGTACCTGAACTTGAATGGACTCTTGCGACGGATCCAGAGCGATTCAGACGACGGGACTTGCACGACAGGCACTGCACGTGTCTGGAGAAGAAGTCTGCGTTGGTTGCGCGGGATTCACGGCCACGACGAGAGCTACACACGCACGCGCAGAGAGCGACACCGTCCGAGTCGAAGCTCACCTCGTTCTTCTGTGTCGGTGGGGGAGCTCTATTGTTCCGTTAGGGTTCGTACTTAATCGCGATAAATAGTACTTTTAACCAATGGGGAAATGTTTCTAGCTTCGACCAATGAGAGAGCGCCGAACTATTGGCACTGCAACGGCCACACATCCGCATCAATCCGGCATCAGGATGCTGTCGCTGTCGCTCCTGGCCGCCCGCGCCAAGCTGCTGCGCGGCCCCGCAGCTTCCCGCTGCGTCTCTGCAGTCGCTCGCTCTGTTGGCAACAACGTGGCGGTCGTTTCCGCGCCGCGCGCTCGCTTCGATACGCCGCAATCGCGTCTGTTTTCCACCATCGACGGCCCCAAAGACGAAGACGAAGACAAGCAGGACCGGGAGGTAGATTACGAGCAGGACCAGCCAATCGACGATGGACTCAGCCCGCTCGAGCGCCTCATGCAGCACTCGCAGCAGTTCCGAGTTGACATGGACCTGGAGGATGATGAAGAGTTCAACGCTGGACACGGACCAGATGATGACGGTGGTGATAAAGCTCAGGACGAGCAGGACGACGAGGTTTTCGCCAGTTCCTGGCAGGATGAAGCTCCTAGTAGCAGCAAGAAGAAGCCTAGGGGTGAAGCTAGTGGCAGCACGCGCCCACCCTTCAAGCGCAACACGTTCCGTCGCCGCGGCTCGTCGGACCGCCAGACGCAGCTGGGCAAGATGGCGGTGAACCGCCTGCTGCAGAAGGACATGGACGAGCTCAACTACGACGCGGAGCTGGAGAACGTGTGGGGTGAGCAGGAGCTCAAGCAGCGCAAGTTCCACCAGCATCTGCGTCGTGAGCAGGACAGGGACCACGTCTGTCAGAACTGCGGCGAGCGTGGCCACCGCTCGAGGAACTGTCTGGTGCCCCGCATCTGCTCCAACTGCGGCAACCTCGGCCACTCCGCCAACCAGTGCAGGTACCGCAAGAGCCCCGACTCCATCGACGAGTTCCTTGAGGCCGAGGAGGACTTCCAGAAGCGACAAAAGAAGACCCGCAAGTTCAGGAAGAAAGCAGCCATCGCGGCCAAGAATCCGCAAGCGCCGCGTCCGAAAGGCATGCCCATGAGCGACTACAACAAGCGTAACGAGGTTATGCGCGAGGAGTTGGAGTCCGAGATCGACGCGTACGCGGATTTCTTGGAGGAGAAGGACCGTCAGCGCAAAGAGCAGCAGCGGCTGAAGGAGGCACAAGACGGAAAACCCAACGACGCCGACTGAACATTGAGAGAGATAGAGAGGACAAGATAACCACTGGAAGCCCTCCAAAACTCTCACTATCGTGGTCGCATCGCAAATCTCAGAGCCAATTAAGTAGAGATTGTGCGCCCTGTTCCATTGTTATGTGTGGCGAGCTTTAGTTAAAGCCCTCCAAAACCCTCGCAAAGCAGTCCAAAATATTTGTAGTATGATAAGAAAATTGTATGTTAGAGAGCACTTATTTCGGATCGTAGCGTTGAGTTTCGCAGCCAGCCATACCAAGATGAACCTGTCGGCCATCATTGCTCTGGCAACAGAGCGCCGTCGGCGTAGGCGCGTCACGACGCGTTTACTGCTGCTTCTTCGACTACGTATCCTGAACAAGGAGCGCGGGCGCCTTTCAAGTGCTGCCCTCGTGGACCCATTGGAGTCGCCATGGCATGTTCTCTACAGAAGTCGCCACACTACCAGCTTTGTTGCCACAGTTTCGCTACGTTTAACAGCGGCGGTGGATCTGCTTAACCATTCATTTAGGTTGCGGCGGCGCACAATTTGTGGAGACGGTTTTGTGGTCTCCACAAATTGCGATGGCGTTGTGCACGCCAAGCCCAAAATTTGCGCGATCGATGTGACGCGCGCATACTTTTGGATGTGCAGGTTTTGGAGGGCTTCCACTGTTAGACCTGGAAGCACATTCACCTACTTGACTACGCGGTAGCTCGATTGCTCCCTCTGTGGACGCGAGCACGAGTCATGGTCGCTTAGTTGGCAGCTCCGAAACCACCGCCGCCGGGCGTGTACAGCGTCAAGACCTCGCCTGGCAGCACATCCACGGTGTTCTTGCCGCCGAGGTTGACGGTGCGGCCGCCCTTGCGCTTGAGCAAGTTAATGCCGCGAGCACCAGGCTCACCGCCCTCCAGTCCGTAGGGCTGGAAGGCACGTCGCTCCGATAAGATGCTGACCGTAATGCTCTCCAGGAACTCGAGCTGCCGCACGACACCGTCACCGCCACGGAACTTGCCGGCACCGCCGGATCCTTCGCGAAGGTGGAAGGCACGCAGCAGCACGGGGAAACGCTTCTCCAGGATTTCAGGGTCCGTGATGCGCGTGTTGGTCATGTGCGTGTGGATGCCGCTACGGCCGTTCCACGACGGACCGGCACCGGCACCACCGGCAATGGTCTCGTAGTAGCCGCCCAGCGTAGCGCTGCCAAACGTGAGGTTGTTCATGCAGCCCTGAGAAGCGGCGCAGGCGCCGAAAGCCTTGAGGATCACGTCCGTGATGCGCTGGCTAGTGAGCACGTTTCCTCCGACAACAGCAGCGTTCTCGCTGGGGTTCAGAATGCTGCCTTCGACCGGGAAGCGCACCTCGATAGGGGTCAGACAGCCCTGGTTGAGCGGCAGGTCCTCGCCAGGCAGCAAGCAGCGCAGACAGTAGATGATGGCAGAGTACGTCACGGCCGGGGGTGTGTTGACGTTTCCGAAGACTTCCGGCCCAGTGCCGGCGAAGTCGAATACGGCCGAGTTGGTGCGGCGGTCGATCGTGATCTGCAGTGCGATCCTCGTGCCGTCGTCCATGAAGTCCTCGGCGTTCACCACGCCCACCTCAGGCAGCTTGTGCTGCAGCGAGAACTCGTTCAGCATGTTGCGCACCGCAATCTCGGCCGCTTGCTGGATGTAGTTCATGTAGGCAGTGACCACCGGGAGCGAGTACTCAGCGCAGAGCTCGTGCATCAGCACCACACCACGCTGGTTGGCGGCCACTTGTGCGCGCAGGTCCGACAGGTTGTCGCGCAAGTTGCGCGTGCCGATGCACGGACGTCCCTGGTCGTCCACACGGTCCTTCTGCAGCAGGATGTCGGTGATCTCCTTCTCACGGAACTCGCCAACCTTGCCGTCCACCAGCTTGAACGCCACGATCGCTGCGCCTTCTTCCGACAGCGTCTTAGAGAGAGGAGGCATCGATCCAGGCGAAATGCCACCGATGTCCGCGTGGTGACCACGGCTAGCCACGAAGAACTCGATCTTGCCGGTGGTTTTGTCGAAAACTGGCGTGATGACCGTGATGTCGGGCAGGTGGGACCCGCCAGCGAGCTGCGGGTGGTTTGACACCAGCACGTCTCCGTCGGAGAGATCGTCTCCCCAGAACTTGAGCTGGTGACGCACAGCCTGCTGCATAGCGCCCAGGTGGACAGGAAGATGCGGCGCGTTCGCCACGAGTCCGCCATCCGGGCCGAACAAGGCACACGAGAAGTCCAAGCGCTCCTTAATGTTCACAGACACGGAGGTGCGGGCCAGCGTGCGACCCATCTGCTCGGCAATACCCATGAATCGGTGCGAGAACACGGAGAGCTGAATGGGGTCAAGCGGTACGTCTTCAGAGCGCAGGACGGGCTGGTCCTTCTCCTGGTCCGCAGCTTCAGTAACAGAGACCAAGAACAGATCACCACTGGGCATGATCTGTACCTCCCACTCGGGCTCCACGACAACGGTCGCCGTGCCTTGCATAATGATCGCCGGTCCGCTGTACTTGGCGCCACGCCTCTCCATCAGCTCTTCGTGCAGGTAGACGGGGATTTCCTTCCAAGCCTTCTCTTGCTCGAAGTAGAACCGAGTCTTGAAGTGAGGCGAACACGGCTCCACCGCACTAGCTACGTTGCCCGTGGCCTTCAGCGCAGGATCCTTCAGGTCAGGGGACACCGTGGCGCGCACACGGACATCGTCAATGAGGATGGCACGGTTCTGCAGCACGAAACCGAACTCGCGCTGGTACTTCTTGACGAAGGTGGCCTCGAAATCAAATCCAGCCAGGACATTTGCGCTAGTTGCAGTGGATTCGCCCTTAGCACCGACAGGACCACGCGTCATGACGGCGTTGTCGGTACCTTCGTAGCGCATGTTCAGGAAGTACTGCACTTGGACATCCTCGTGCTGGAAGCCGTCAGCGACCAGCTCGTTCACCGCTTCATCAGCGATCTTGGTAAGACTGGTGATCAGTGCAGGCTTGGTCGCGGCGCTGTACTCCGCCGACGAGGGCAGTTGCTTGTCGACCACGCTGTCTGCCACACTTAAGCCGTACGCCGATAGGATGCCGCTGTAACGGTGGATGTAGACCTTGGACATACCCAGCGCCTTTGCGATGGAGCAAGCATGCTGCGGTCCAGCACCTCCGAAACATGCCAGAATGTGCGTGCTGATGTCATAGCCCTTGTTCTGGGTAAGGTTACGGATAGGACGGCACATGGCCTCGTCGGCCACGCGAAGGAAACCCGACGCCACTTCCTCCAATGTGTACTTGGCACCGTTGGGGCCCGACGAGGCGTTGATTTCCTTCGTGAGCTCTTCAAATGCTCGCTGCGAGCCAGCCACATCCAGCGGCTCGTCCTCGTTGGGACCGAAGATCTTGGGGAAGAAGTCCGGCAGAATGCGTCCAGTAACGAGGTTAGCATCGGTCACGCTCAAGTAACCATTCTTGCGGTAGCACACGGGTCCGGGGTGCGCGCGCACAGACTCTGGACCGACAAGGAATAGACCGTTCTTGTAGAAAAGACGCGAGCCACCTCCGGCAGCCACCGTCTGGATATCGAGCTGCGGCGCACGCACAGTGACATTAGCCGTCACACTCTCGAGAACGTGCTCGAACCTGCCATCAAATCGGGAGACATCCGTAGAGGTGCCGCCCATGTCGAAACCAATAACCGCAGGCTGCACGGAGGTAGCGCCCGGGGCCTCAGGAGGTCGCGTAGTGCGTGCGTAGCCCACCACGCCGCCAGCGGGGCCTGACAGGATCGCGCGGTGGCCATGGAAGTGCTTCATCCGCGCCAGTCCACCGTCGCTTTGCATGAAGCTGATGTTCACCTGCTCCAAGCCTTCGCCAAAGCCAGCGCAGAACGACGCCACGTATTTCTTGATCACGGGCGTGAGGTAAGCGTCGGCGCAGGTCGTGAAACCACGCGGCACCGCCTTCACCATCGGCATGACCTCCGACGACAACGAGACCTGCGTGAAGCCCAGCTTGGTCGCAATGTCGCGCACCTGCTGCTCGTGACGCGGGAACGTGTACGAGTGCAGCAGCACAATCGCCACGCTCTCCACGCCGTCGTCACGCGCGGCCTGCAGCTTCTTGGTAATATCCTCCACGTCCAGATCCTTGATCACGCGGATGAAGTCGCCGCTAATGCCCTTCTCGTCCGTCGGGAGACGGTCCTTCTCGTTGCTCACGACCTGCAGACGCTCGCCCACCTCAATCACCGAGTCGTACAGCGTCTGTAACAAACAACCGCAAAATTACACTAAAAGTTAGCACCCCTATTGGCAACATGCACCAAAGCTCTGTCTGCGTGTACTGACGTCGGGCATGTGGATCTCGAGGTCGAAGATCTTGGGACGGGACTGGTTGCCGATGTACAGCAGGTCGTGGAAGCCCTGTGTGGTGACGAGCACCGTGCGCTCCCCGTTCCGCTCCAGCAGGGCGTTCGTGGCCACCGTGGTGCCCATGCGGATGCTCTGGATCTTGGACGTGTCCACTGGCTGGTCGCGCGGGTGCGGGACGCCCGTCATGATTTCCAGCACGCGGCGGATGCCCTCTCTAATTGCATCAAGAATAATGCAGCGAAGTTAGTATTAAAGGGGTCTTCCAGCGTGCCAGTAGGTAACGCACCGCGGAGCGTCCGGGTAGTTGGCCGGATCTTCCGATAGCAGCTTGATGACCTTGGGGCGCACCTCCACGACGTTGCCCTGGGCGTCCAGCACGTCCATCTCAGCGTATACGTCCGTGAAGGTGCCGCCGCGGTCGATGGCGAAGCGGAACACGCGCATGGCGGCGGACGGGTGGGGGAGGAGGAGGACGAGCTAAACAAAGGGGGCGCTGGACGGCGGCTGCGCAAAATGCACAATACAGTACGGGGCGTCTTAGAGAGCCACCTTATAATTTATGACCTGCTATCTCCTATACGCATTAATTATTCAAAGATAGAGGCCAACATACTGACAGGAGTGACATTTTGGCTTCTTCTGATTGGCTATTCACGCGGGGGACTACCATACAAACACAAAGTCATAACCGTTTGAAAAAATTGAAAGGAGGCGGGAACACACCCGCAGCCTCATTCCAAAGCCTCCGTGTCATTCCGCAATTTCAAGATGCCCCAAGTCACCCTCACAAAGGCGCAGCAACTGCAGCTGTGTGACCAGCACAAGAAGGACCCGAGCCTGCAGTGCATGCAGTTAGCGGCGTGGTGCCAAGAAACGTTCAACCTGCCAGCGATGCCCGGGAAAAGCACCATCAGTCGCATTCTAAGGCGAGAGAGAGAGCTGCGCAGCATTGCTATCGACTACAGAGACCTTCGGCGCATGCGGGCACCGATACCGAAGAAGGTCCTCGCTAACTGTTGGAGGCATACAGGGCTGCAATCCAAAAGAGTAATGAATGTGGACCACATTCTAAATTAAATCAATACATTGTGTTTCTCTGCTACGGGGAGCTGTCCTATCAGATCGCAAACCCCGTCAAAATCGGATATATCAGGTGGCTCTCTAAGACGCCCCGTTCTGTGGAGACCTTTCGAAGCCAGTGTTGTTTGTGGTTTGTGGGATAGGGACACAAAAAAAATCCAGGCGACGCTTCGACCCCGATCGTATCCCACAAAGGCACGGGATAAATCGACTTGACGCCACTCAATCCAACATCTTTGTTGGTTGTGGGATCCTCTTTGAGGTCGCTGAACTCCTATCTTTAATATCACCACTGGTAGTCTAGCTATAGGTTGTTCGAGTTTATCATGCGGCGACGCTTGGTGAACACCTCGCCGATGCGAGGCGTGCACGTTACGTGTGCAGACAGCTATACCTTTCGCTGTGGAGGATCTACGTGCCGATGCCACAGCCTATTCAAGCAGCCTTACATCAAGCCGCAGCTGTGGCGAGGGCGGATCCGAGAACGGAGGCGCTACGGCTGTCGTTCAAGATGATCCAGACCGCGAAGGTCAGTCAGGCATCACAGCTCAAACTCAAGTCCTAGCGCGCGGCAGCGTCTCGGTGCGTCGCGAAGTCGTGCAGGACATCGGGGATGAGAGGGCTCCCCACGTGCTGTGGGGCGTCTTCGTCGAGGAGGGCGTCTTCGACGTCATCTAGGTCGCCGAGCGGGAGCAGTAGCAGCCCCCGGTTCCATTTGCCTCCATTTGCCTCCGTTTGATGCCCCGCGATCTTAGATGGGGAGACTGATTTTTGAGCTGTTATAAATGTAGCGAGTAGTTCGTATCCCACATCCAACATACTCGGAGTTTCGAAATTAAATCGCGGGGCTTTGTTGTTTGTGGTTTGTGGGATACGCGTATCCCGCAAACCACAAACAACACTGGCTTCGAAAGGTCTCTGATGAAGATCAGCGTGACGCACGAACAGGGCTGAATTCTGATTGGCCATTTTGCATGAAGGTACCGATATACCGAGTACTAAAACCGAAATATTTCGACCACCGGAAATATTCTACCGGTGTCGCCAATTTGACAGTACTTGTACTTGTTAAGTACCTGGAAGTTTGAAGAAGCATAGCTAAAACATAATGCTGCAGTCTAGAAAGCTTGTTGGCATAAATTTCAACTAGCGTGACTAATAAAGTGGTCCGCGACTTCAATTTTTTGTATACTTGGCGTTCGCAGTTTTCTCAGCGCAAAATCTTCAATGGGGAAATTCAGCTAAGAGTGGCATGGTGTTGAATCGCTGTACCATCGACCGCCAAAAGAAACGCATTCCATTGACAAAACTAATGCAATGTGTGGGCAAAAGGTTCCATGCATGCTAAGCTACTCGCCATCTATTTAGCAACTTGTGCCATACCTTACATTACGTTGTTCATGTTGGCGGCCAGTCAGATTAGACATCGGGGGTATCTGCGAGGACGACCCAAACACCGGACACGCCGAGAACACCAGGAAATGAGCATGTCGTACACTGAGAAGAAGCTGCAAGAAACCCCCACGGCCACAGCATCATCTCCTCCCAACAGACAAGGGCGAACCTTTGTTGCAAACGTCGTGACTGCATCCAGCAGAGGCCAAACACAGTCGAACGGCAACCCTTTGAGAGAACACGACACTGCCACCAGTGAAGGCCCCCACAAAGCTCCTCTCTGCACCCCCAGCACATTGTACGCTTGCATTCATCCACCGGTCATTCCATTGTGCTCCCCGATTCTTGGAAGTACTTGGCAGGAAAAGTCGAGAAGGTCACTGCAGCGCACAACACACCTGAACCACAGCCAACCAGCGTAGAGCAAAGCAGAGAACGAGACCGGAACATTGTGTATCAATCCACTGACACACTCCACGAAGCAAAGCGAGGTAACAAGAGGTACTGGAACAAAAGAAAACTAACATGTAAACAACGTCAACAAACAGAGCGGAGCAACGCAATACACACATGCAGTGAGCTTCACATACACCACTGAAACCCCATCATTTCTTCTTCCTTTTTGAGTAAAGTCTCCCCGCCAAACTCCGAGTGTGAGGAGAAGAAAGGGGTCAGTAAACAACACGTAACACACTCGGACGAGGTATTCCCCCATAAAATATAGCCATCTCCCCTGTTTGCAGAGGAAGCCCCATGAATAGAGTCCTCCGCTTCCTTGTCTAGGGTTATAGGCAGCCCATCAGACCCCCTCCAGTCGGTCGCGATGCATACAAAACTCAAGATATGTGTAAAGCTCCGCTCCGCCCATGCAAACCTTGTCACAAATCGGTAAACTTTGTTCCAGAGACGCCCCCACCGCCCATCGCTTCACTCCACGGAGATCCCGATCTCCCTCCCCCTCCACACCAGCGGCTACAAGGCCCAGAACGCGCACACGCGCCACTGCAACGTCTCTACGGCCTGTAAGCCCCTGCACGCACGCTGTCACTCGCTAAGGTCTTCATCATCAGCCGCCGGTAATGTAAGCTGAATGATTGGTCCAAAACGAGCAGCTCCCTCTCCAATCCGATATAGTGTAGCCATGTTGAAGCGGCACAAGATACCAACACGCAGATCATGACCGAGGTTGCTGCGTTCCCTGCTCTGGCCCGCGCCAAGAAGCTTTACCTGCTCAGGAAGCGAGCTGCGCGGCGACAAGAAGCGGAACCCAGTGCAGAGTTGAAATCTCCTCAACGCCGCCAAGTTTCGAGCTCAAACGCGCAGGAACAAGCCCGTAGCGCTCGATCGGAAGCTGTCAGCAAGTGTACCACCTCGCTCATGGCTCTCTGCTCCGACTTGGACGGGCAGTTGAAGCTCATTAACAGTGACCTGCTGCTGGTGAGCACGTCGGTGAGACGTGAGTACCAACGGGAGTCATTGGCGCTGGAGAAGCTGACGTCGAAGCTGCTGGACGGACAAGTATCGACGGATGCAGTGACCCAGCGACAAGCAACGCGCTGTGCTGTGCGAGTGCGGGCGAGGAAGCCGTGTATCAAACTGCGCGTGGTAGTCCAGTCTACGGTGAAAGATCGGAGTGCACCGACAAGTCCAAAAGTGTGCAGTCGCGCCGCTCTGCTCGCTCGCCAAGCTGTCAAGGCGAGTGTCTTGCAGTCGTACGCTCGCTTCTACCTCTACCGCTGTCTGTACCGCGGTGGTCCGGGTCAACTCGCTGCTGCGCTTCGTCTCGCGTCTCGCTGTCGAGGATCAAGGGCATTTCGGCAATGGCGGCGTGTTGTTACGCAACGTGCCAAGCTCCGGCGTCGCTGCCGTCGAGCGCAGCAAAGGATCGAACGCACTGCAAACGCGTGGGCTTACACTCGGGCGGTTGAAGTCGTCGAGACCGAGGGCAAGTACGCTATGGCTAAGGAGTTTCAGCAGTGCAAACTGCTCGCTTGGTGTTTCAAGGCGTGGCTGGGCTGGATGGCCCACATCAAGGTGCAGTGGGCGGCCGACAATACCGTGAGCCCTCGTCCCGCGTAGCATGCAGAATCGTGCCGCATTATTCAACCTGGCCATTTGACAGCAGAGACCGTGGATCGGAGACCAGCACCATGGCGGCGTTACCCAGCGATTCCTCGCAGCAGACCACGAAAGCTCGCACCATCGAGACGATGGATGGGTACGTGAGTCGCGGCCGAGATCCGCCCAGCTCCGTTCCTCGAGACCACGCGATGCTACAGGACTTCGCGGCGTATCTGGAGCTGCGCCTCAAGTCCCAGAACTTGTCCATCCTGCGGCGTATCTTCGCAGACTTCCTCAACAAACAGGAAAACACGCTGGTGCCTATGATGAAGCAAGGCTGCACCATCGTGACCATCTTCCCCGTGCTACGAACCAGCGCTCCGAGACTTCGGAAGGCCAAGTATCTACTGGCCAAGCCCAAGCCCTTCCTCGACCCGCGTGATTGCGTCTTCCTCTACTTGCAGTACCGCGCGGCCACGAGGAACATGGCACTGCTGAAGCACATGCTCCTCGAGTTTCTGTGCCACAAGGAGACGGCGCTACTCAAGTTCGTGGAGAGGGGGAACCAGGTGATCAGCGTCATCCCCTTTGAGCTGCCGCGCGTGGCGCCGACGACTTGTGTGCGGCCAGCACCTACGGCGACTCTAGCTCAGCAGCAGGAGCCGGCTCGGACAGTAGAAACCCCAGCAGAGCAGCAGCAAGTGGAGTCGGATGTGGCGAAGGTGCGGAAGACTCGCATTAAGAAGCGGAAGGAAAGACCTGCCGTCACCGCCATGCAAAGTACGCCGAACGAAGCACCCACAGCGTCTCCAGCGTATTCAGAGCCACAGCAAACTGTAGTGAGCGCAGATGCGGGGGCTGCAGTCGTGAGCCGGAGAAGAAGAGGGAGACCCAATAATTTGAAGCCTCGAGACGATAGTGCCGGTGCTGCACAACAGCGAGACGCCAACCGACACACCAGCGCTGCTGCCGCCCCCAGCACCAGTAATGTCGAAGGTTCCCAAGACAGCTCGCCTCTTGCTTCCAGCACTACTGCTCAGTCGACCCCGGCGCGTGACAGAGCACCGAAAAATACTGCGCCGTTGCAACAGAATGCTGGTACAACCCCCGGGGAAGTGCAGCGGTGGAAGCGCAGTGCTGAAGCAGACACGCTGAGCGACACCGTTCGGACTCGAGAGAAGACGCACAAGCGAGGAAAACCAGCGATGACCGAGGCCATGTGCCGCAGCCAAGTGGAGCTGAAGCGCAAGATGGATGCTTTCGAGGCGCAGATTCCGTGGGAGGCTGTCTACGCCAATTTGTCGCCGCCGTTCGACGAGGAGAAGTACCCGGAGCTTGCTGTGAAGTTCCATCTCTTCTGGCACCGTCATGCGCGCGCTGTGTGGGAGCGTGACTTCTGGGCCCCAATGTCTCGCAAGATGAACGCCGCCGCCTTCAACAAGCGCAACAACCGCCAGATCGCGGCCAAGAACGCGTTCGAGGCCGTCATTCTGGCCGCGTACGAGCAGCTCGGAGCCGCCTTTTTCGTCAAGCTGGACACGCAGAAGCCTCGCCACCCTGGCTGGTGGTACCGCAGTCCCGTCGTGGCGCTATTCGCTCTGCAGGAGACTCAGGGCGAGGACGCCGTCTGGGACTACGTCCAGAGCGAGGCGCTCGAGCGCTTCCCGAACTGCGGCGTGCTGTCTCCGCTCAGCGCTGGAAAGGGCTGCCACAAGGGCGAGAGCGACTCCATGTGGATGGCCAACCACCCGCTCGCACCCGCAATCCTGCGCGAAATCGCTGTGCTCAAGGCGGAGCAACGAGCGCGTGAAGCTCGCGATGATCAAGGAGGGGCCCACGACCCCAACGTCGTGGATGTGATGGACGCACGGGGCTTTTGAAGGGTATGACGCATGTATTGTAGTGTAACTAGGCTTCGGTCATGAATGGTATTGAACTGTACATGTACTACGAAGCAACTTCAAAGGTGATTGCCATCCGGGACAACTTCAACTTGGTATGGTAGAAGGTACCACCTGGCTACAATGCGGACACGACTCGGGTAGGATATCCTCGCCAGCGACAGCACTCACCTCCGATATGTACCATCCTATCGCTCTCTGCCTGGCAAGCAATCCACTACTCTCGACCCCTTAATCCACGCTTCCGCAGCCTAATGGTGTAGTGCGCTTTTTCGCCGGTCTCGAAACTTCACCTTGAAGAGGCGCGTATTTCTACTATGGCGCTATACTATGATCTGATTGCTGGAACGCAACGCACGCACTCATTCGACAAGAAGAGAGAAGAGCCCCCTCCGGGCTCAGAAAAAGATTCCTCGGCTTCCACGCAAGGCAGGCAAGGACGTCCGACCGCTCCACCATGTTCAAGCGCTCGTCGCTGAGTCGCGCATCGGCATCGGCTCCACCCGCGCCCCTCTCCGACGAGGACGCGCCCTGCGCCATCAAAGTGGTGGTGCGCTCCCGTCCGCTGAGCGACAAGGAGCTGCAGAGCAAGACCCCCGTGGTCGTCAGCGTCTCCCGCTCGGCCGTGCAGGTGGTGAACCCCATCGTGTTCGCGGACCCGGCGTTCGTCGAGGTCCTCGGCCTCCCGTCGACAAGTGGTGACTCGACTTCAGTATTGACGCTAAGCGCGGCGGCCATCGCTGCGGCCAACACGGCGGGGGAGTGCCGGACCTTCCACTTCGACCGGTGCTTCGGGTCCGCTCTCCCGGCGGGCGGTGAAGCTGCCGACGTGGACGAAGACACGGCGATACCCAATCAGGAGCTCATCTTCGACGAGGTCGGCCAAACCGTGATCGGCTCGGCCTTCCAGGGCTTCAACTGCACCATGCTGGCGTACGGACAGACGGGCAGCGGCAAGACGCACACCATGGTGGGCGATAAAACTATCCAAGGCAAGGGCGTGATCCCGAGGGTGTGCGAGGCGCTGTTTCGAGAGATTGACGCCCGACGCGACAAGGAGGCGGCGTTGCAGGAGGAAGACGGCGATGTGGATGTCAAGCGGACAATTTATAGCGCTCATGTGAGCTACTGCGAGATCTACAAGGAGAAGGTGAACGATCTTTTGGACACGGAGGTGGCGACCGAGAAGCGGAGGCCGTCGTTTTCGACCCAGACACAAGGAGGAGACTCGGATTTAAGTGCGTCAACGACTCCAAGACGGACGCTGAGGGTTCGAGAGCACCCAGTTACGGGCCCCTTTGTGGAGGGGCTCAGTATCCGCTCGGTCACATCGTATGCCGACATCGCGGAGGAAATGCTGGCGGGAGAGAAACTCCGAACGGTGGCGTCGACACTCATGAACCCCGTGTCATCCAGGTCGCACGCTGTCTTCACCATCACATTTACCCAGACGACGTTCGATCCAGTCTCGCAGTGTGCGAATGATAAAGTTCGTACTTGGGTGATTACGATTTTTTTCTTGTTAGTTATGATGTGACTAACTTTTCTTTCGGATCCAGACGTCGAAGATCAGTATGATTGATCTTGCGGGTTCGGAGCGTGCAAATGTGTCGGGTACGAGTGGCGACAGGCTGAAGGAGGGCGCTATGATCAACAAGAGTCTGACGACACTTGGACGGGTCATATCTGCTTTGAGCAAGTACGTATCGCAACCCTTGCAGGTTTTACATTGGAGTCTAATTGGATGATTGCCGGTTGTGGTTCTTTAGACAAGCTACAGATCGGATCCCGTACCGAGATAGTACCCTGACGTGGCTGCTGAAGGAGAGTTTGGGAGGAAACGCGAAGGTGAGTACGATATGGTGATGTTAACTACTACATTATGGCAGCGTCTAACCGATCATATCCATATGACAGACGACGATGTTCGCTATGATCAGCCCGTCCGCAGAAGTACGTGGGGAATATGCTTTTCGATCATTTGATGACTGTAGACTGACAACAACTTGTTGTTACCCAGAATTATGACGAGACGATGAGCACGCTACGATATGCCGAGTCTGCTAAGAAGGTGATGAACCGCGCTGTGGTGAACGAGGACAAGAACGCCCGCATCATCCGTCAGCTTCGCCAAGAAATTGAGCAGCTGAGGGCTCAGCTCGCAAGGAAAGAAGGAAGCCCTGGCAAGGAGCGCGTGAACGCCGGCATATCCGCGAGTTTGGTGGAGCGCGAGTCGTTCTACGCCGAGTTGCAGAAGGAGGTGGAGTTCTTCCGCTCGCAACAGAAGTATTTGGCGACTTCGACGGCACCGCGTGCTATTCACCTGAGCGACAGCCTCCCCAGTCTTGTTAATATGAGTGCTAACCTCGTACCAGGCGAAGCCCTCGCGTACGTGCTCGTGGAGGGGACGACGTTGTTCGGATCTGATCCCAATCCCGATATGACCAAGTACGAGACGGTCGAAGTGCAACACGACCACGATGAGTCCGAGGAGAAAGAGGGCAGCGAAGGTGAAGCCAAGCCACCCAAACCGAAGAAACGCCACGGATCCTGGACCTCAACTATGCTGAGGCGACGCAAGAGCTCGTCGAAGAGTGCCCCCTCCACTCCAAGCCGGAAGGCGTCACGGAAAGGGTCCAAATTGGATGTGACGGAAGTTGCATGGGCTCTCTCTGCGGATAAGCGATCGGTGATGCAAGTGTGCAAGCTGCCAGGCGATGAAGTGAGCAGGATCTTACCTCGTCACGCTCGGTTCACGTGTACTCGTGTGTCAGACGCTGGTACCGGTGAAGACGACACACCCGAGTACGTTGTGGAGCTGGAATCGCTGGACCCTACGGCGATTCTCCTGGTGAATGGACAACCATTGGAGTACGGCAGCGAACACCCGATGAAGCTTCATCATGGCGACCAAGTGCGACTGGGCAAACCCTACTGCTTCCGTATCCATGGTAAGATGTTCACCCTTTTCTTTGGTGAATTGTCCCTATTGTTTTCTAACATTTCCCCTCCGTGATGTAGTTCCTGGGTACGTTGTCCCGACGCCTCGAATTGCCGAAGTAGTGGAACAACCACCCGAGTTGGAGATCGACAAGGACGAAGGTCGGGAGCTCGAGGCGTTAGTGAAGGAAGCCAACGCGATCTGCACGAAGTGGGTGCTCAACACCGAGTTTGCCGTGGGAACGGACCAAGTGGGCGGAAAGGAGACGCCGACGGTGATTGTCAAGAAGAAACTGGAGGCCAACTGCTGCAGCACTGTCCACTGGGACCGCACTATGCTCGAGCTGAAGCTTCAGTTCTTGCGCGAATTCGCTGCGTCACTGGAGAACGTCGTGTCGTTCACAGCCGATGACACCCCCAAGATTGAAGACTTGCCGATCCCCGAGCCATCCCCGAAAGTTGCTGCCCCTCGACTTCCAAGTCATTTGGGTAGACACAGTCGGAAGTCTTCGTACAGTGAAGAAACACCTCTGGTTGAGAAGCACGAGCACTCGGGAGTGGCGAGCCAGAGCAAGACACTGCCACACACCCAACCGATGTCATCGCTGCGTCTTCTTGGGTACGGAAGGGTTTATCTTGCAGCTCAAGCTCCAGGCTCTAGGGTGCCGCTGTCCGTCGCTATCTACGACTTCTCCGGCCACTATATCGGCAAACTGGGGGCGCTACTGGAAGGGATCTCGGCAGTGGCACTGCCATCAAAGAAGAGAAGCATCTTGTCGCCGAAAGCGCCGTCAATGGCGATGCATCGCGTGTGTGTTCATCTCGAACACATGGATTTTGATGCCGAGAGCTTCGTCGCCGCTTCCGGCATCTCCGTCACACTGAAGGAGACGGCGTCGAAGGCTAACGCCGAGCTCAAGGCCACCGATAGCACCGAGCCACCATCAGAGGATGTCGGAACCCCCAAGATCTTCTCCACACCAAGAGTGCCGCCGGCGCAGACTTCAGACGATGAGAAGACCTTCTTGATCGGTGAAACGTTCGAGACTACGATCACTGCGAAGAAGGACAATCTGTTCAGCCAGCGCACAGCCGAAGAGGAGTCGTTGCTGGTGGAAGTCTGGGGGTACGACGTCAAGCTGTCTCGCTACGTGGCTACTCCTGACGAACTGAAGCCAACGACTGAGGTCCCAATGGACCTGCAGCAAGTGGAGTTTTACGTGTCGGTGGACGTGGAGGAGCGCGAGGTGGACGGACTGTACCATCCCGTTGCTGTGAAGCCCGACGGTGCATTACGCCTCCACGCTAACCGATCCCGTAGGCTGATGGTTCGCGTGACGCAGTCTGACCTGCAGCCATTCGCTCTGACCGACATCGTCCACGTTCGAATCGCCGCCCCTGATGCGCCTTCAGTCAACCGGACGGCCTCAATGTCGAGAATGATGGGCAAGACAACGCAGCGGATGCTGCCGTCGTCTCGCATGATCTACGACCACCACGACCAGTCCTCGAGTGCTTCCGTCGACTCCCAACTGGTTGAGTTGGGGTCCACAAGATGGCAGGTGCTCGAGTTCCGGGGAAGTTGTGGAGTGGACGACGCGAGTCGGTCGCTGAACGCCGTGTTACGATGGGATCACGCTCCCGACAGCGACCTAGAACCGATTAACACTGCGGGAGCTCGGTCGACGTATCGCCTCGCTATCGCGTTCACCACCCGCTGGTCGAAGGTGCCGATCGTCATCTCCAAGAGCTTGGTGGCTAAGGTCTGTGGGAGCACTGTGTCAGCTACACAGCGGTTCACTCGGGGCTTGGTAGCATCGCGTACGGTTTGGTGGGCGAAGGAGAGCTTCAGCCGCAGCTACCGGCTAGGAACATGGTACGCGGCGGACATCATGGTCGACGACGGGCCACTGGAAGATGAAAAGCCATTGGAGAGGGACAACCCAGCCAACGAGGAGAGCGATGGACAGCCGGAGAACTCGCCGCGAACATCTAATACGACGAATGTCGTGATCTCCCACCACATCAACGGCTTGCACCGCCTGGAAACCGCGATGCAGCTGGAGCGCGTCCGCCAGAAAGTGTGGATTATGATGAACTTGCGCATGTTGGCGGCGTCCGACTCGAACGCCGAAGCGATGACGGCCACCAAGGTGAATCTCTGCTTGGACGAGATCTTCAAGAGAACGGACGACGAGGTGCAAGTGTTCGAAGTCGTACAGTTCGACTCGTCGTCTGAGCTCTATCTCCGTCACCTGCGACGCACCGATCTGCTCATGAACCTCTTCACTGGGAAGGTGGTGGATCTGGCCACGGTCACGGGGGTCCAGAGCTCGTTCGAGACGGTGGAAGACGCGCAGTTGCTGCTCCGAGAGCACGTGATCCACTTCGTCTCGGAGCCGACTCAACTGGTAGGCGGTGACCAGCTTGGAGGCGAGATGAGCGGCTTCCTCATGCTGTCGCTGTCTTCTTCGCTGGACGAGGAGACGGCGGCCGCTGTGGTTGCACCGCTGGGGGGCACTACCGTGCGGCCAAAGACCCCTTCGAAAGGTGCTACCCATCGCGTAGTGTGGGAACGGCAGTGGTTTGTGCTCAAGCGCCCGTTCCTGTATGCCTACGAGAGCTTTGCGCGCAAGCAGCAGACGGGTGTGATGGATCTGTCGCTCTGTCAGTTGATCGTGTCGACTGCGCCCGACGTGCCGTTCTCGTTCCGGCTGGTGTGTGTCGATGGTCGGAAGCAGTCGGCGGTGTGGTGGCTCCAGGCGTCAACCTCCGCCGAGATGAGGGCGTGGCTGGTAGCTATCGACCCGCTCAAGATCGAGGCGCGGCAGGGGGTCGTTGCAACACCCCCTACAGCTACACCGGCACTCACAGCGTAGTAATTGGTGACCAGAATATACAAGCCCCGTCACTTCGAGTATGACGGCAGTAAGTTGAATACATGTATCATTTCGTTGCTGCATTCTGTTGGTGTTTTACAGCTAGATGGCTAGTCCGTAGACGTAGAGCACTGCCGTGATGGTAGCATTCTCCCACGACACAGTGCATGATCCTGACATAGTGAGGTGAGATGTCATGATCAGCTTCGTAAAGGAGGATCGTTAGTTATTCAACGTACCATCGGATTTCTCGTCCCAATACGCACCACTACCACAGAACACCGCGTTAGACAGCGTCTCGATCACTACATGTAGTAAAGCGCACTGCGCACCTGCTGACTTCGAGTCCTCCGCCCTTGCGTTGTCGGACGAAGCAAGTGACGATGTACTTGAAATTCTGGAATCGTGGACGAAAAGAAGTCTCAGCTACTGCTATGGAGGTTTTGTCATATCGATGTGAGAGAACGCGCGTACTGGGCATAGGCGCTTCAAGTCTTCAATGCACGCGTTCGTGACCATGTTGACCCAGTCGTTCACCTAGATACAATCGCAGTCAGAACACCTACACTAGGACCATGGGATCAAGGGCTTCAAGCACCTTGGAGTTGTCGTACACGTTGCCCTCCAGCACACTGAGCACGGCGTCCTGCACGATGGCGCTCACCTCGTCCTTGAGCAACGGGAAGTCGTAGCAAGTGTCCGTCGGCATTTTGAGATCTCGTTCGAAGCTGAAGGGTCTGAGTGGTTGGTACCAAAGTGTCGCTTCGCACATCAAATAGTCCGTTTAGAGACTCGAAAGGATGGAGCAAGAAGCGAGCGAAGCGATGGAATCTACCGCAGTCCCGCAAGAAGAGAAAGGCAAGGAGAAGAAGACGAAGAAACAAAAGAAGCAGAAGGATGACAAGCCCAAGAGCAGGAAAACCCGGCGGCATTTTCGAGAGGAGGCCAAGCAAGCCCAAGCTCAACCCGACAACGCCCCAGAGGCCATGGAAGCCAAGCCTGAGGCTGATAAAGCAGAATTGAACCGCTCTGACAGCGCTACGACCAGTTTGTCGCCGTCAGCGATCGTCGAGATGTTCCACCTTCAAGACGACGAGTACTCGTCCTCTTTGTCAACGTCGGTAGCGACAACGGCGCGACATCTCGTGGAGAACGAGACTACCGGCGACTTCTACCAAGTGAAGACCAGACAGCGCAAGCAGCATCCCCCCTCTTTGTCGGAGCAAGGTAGTGGCCGGCACCGACGCTCTTCCCTGGCCAAGACACAGCAGAAAATTCGCGATGGCTCCACCAAATCCGAAAGTTGGGCCATTCTACTGCGTGACGGGGAGAAGGCAGCGGTGGTTATGGTGCTGGGAATCGTGGCCGGAATGTGCTGGATGGACGCACTGAATCTGCCCTCCAGGTCGTCGAGTGGCGGGAGGGATCGCTTTCTGTGTGCCTACAGTGCTGGCGCTAACCGCTCGCGACAGAATCTCTTCATTCTGTTCAAATATCCTTCACTTCGGACTGCACTTTGGGTTGGCAGGGGTGGTTCATTATCCCTGGGGTTATCGGTGTTAACTTCCTTACATCAAGCGGTTTGTCGTAATTTACTGGTGTGCTCATAGGTCTCATGCGGAAGTTGAGTCGAATGAATCCGCATCGAGAGTACAAGGCGCTGGGAGATGGCGCTGCTGCAGAGCTGACCTACAAACTGGTTTGGGCGTGAATTATATCGGATTTTTGCTAGGTTTACACGGTTTCTTGGCTGCTAATGAATTGTAATTGCTGTGTATCAGCTTCAAGCCGCCTCTGCGCTGATATTCACAGCATTGGTTGTGCTGCTGATCGGCTCACCGGCAGCTCTTCGCCTGACTCGAGCGCTGGAGACGAACGTTACATGGTAAGGACCCATGACGCCAGCAATGAACGCTTCGTATCCACGTTGAGGGCTCACTGCAAGTGCTTATCTACTTGTTGTGAGCAGGTGTGAAGACGTAGCGCCGACCTCGTCAGTATTTCGAGACGGAATCGTGGTTTTGCAGGTCTGCGCTGCTGTGAACACGGCATTGATCACAGTCGCCTGGCTTTTGGTAGCGCTGGTACGATAACACTTTACAGTTGAGCCGATTGTAGTACTGAAGCCTAACAATTTGCGGAACTCTCGCAATGAATAGCAATGCAGCGTTACGATGTCTTCCACGGCGGCCAGCCAGAGTCGTGTATTGGAGCTGCAAGACGCCCTTGCGGCCCACGAGAAGCGGTTAGCTGCACCCTACAGTAGAACCAGTTCAGGGGGACTAAACCTTACCGATACTAATATTTGTTGTGGACTTCTCTTCGCTGAACAGCATCCACGAGCTGCAGGGAGCCCACCTCGAGCGTCTGTCTGTCGACGACCTGAAGTCGCTTATCCAGTTGCACCAGGCAAGACGTTGTGCCGTCTGTCGCCATCCACCCCGAGCTAACATTTACTGTACCATTCATTTGACAGCGCGCGATCGAGCAGACCGAAGGCGTCCTCGTGTCGAAGCTTCAAGCGCAGCACCGCCCCACCGTCGCCGGCTAACGCTATTATACAGAACAAGTATAACTTCATTATGACGCAATCGCAGAAACTGAAGTAAAGTGATGCTTTTCATTGAACCACTGACCTCTATCCAGGCTGCGCCACGGCTACCATTGCCACGCCCAAGGAGCTGCATCCTGCCGGCTAATGCCACGCTCAAGGTGCAGCACGCTGCCAGCTATAGTATCGGTACCCCTCTCGGTAACCTCTCATTCATTTGCATGCGAGTTCGGTGGGAACCTGCCCACAAACAGGGCGCTTTCGGTGGGCTCGATTTGCTCACGTTGAGCAAAGGTCTCATCTCCTTCGACCGCCGAGGAGGTGGGCAATAGCGCAGCGGTGTCGGTGACGAGCACAGGGGGGATTGGCGGCGAGCATCGAGGTCACGGGGGCGCTGCATGCATCGTATCCCTATTGCTACGGGGGAGTTTTGCTGCCGCGCGGCCGAGGCCGGAACAAAAGCGCTCGGCTTGGCTCTGGTTCGTCTGCAACCTCCGGCTACATCGGATCGCCCGATCCATGCAAATAATCTCTCCGGTTCAACCGACATAGTGACGCGACGGACACACGCGCGCACTCGAGCTCAGCAGCGCTGTCGTCAAGTCGAAGGGCGTTGACGTCGCGCTGGCGAGGACGAGGACGCTTCGGTGACACTTCTAGGACGCGAGCGCCTTCGCTGCAACTTGCAGTTGCTGCCGCGGGTTGTGCATCACAGGCTTCACGCTCGCACACGGCTCGAAAGAGCGAGGAGTTGAGAGCGCCATCTTGGCGGATGTGCTGGTCCCACCGGACCTCGACCGACAAAGAGCCGCAGTCCTGCTGAGACTCGAGGAGCTTGCGAGCGAGAAGCAATCGCCCTCCGAGCGTTTGTAGCGCTCACGCTGCCGAAAGCTTCAGCGCGGGTCCTGCTGCTGTTCTACGACGTCGACGGCTTTCTACACTAGCCGGCGCTGTTGTTGACTTGCCAGTCGTACGCTGGATGCTTGCCAGCGGTTCTCGGCACCGCCGATCACCTTGTTCCATCATGTTCACTGGTGCTTCTTCTCTTGCGGTGTTGTTCCTGTCTTGACCAGGATACGGTTGCGACCAGCGGACCAAGCGGTGAGAAGCGCGAATTTGTCCGGGCCGACCGTCGAGTTGAGTCGAAAGCCGGTGGCCCTGTTCACGGGCAAGATGCAGTCCGCGTAGGCGGGGCATTGGAAACGGCTCCCCTCCCCCACAACAGCCACTTCAACTTTGCAGATGACTTTCGACTCTCAAATGACCGTCCAATATGTACATACGGGATCACTTCGGTGTCGACTGGCACACGTTGGCCCAAGTTGACTCGAGCCGCTCCCCATATGCTGGTCAACACCCCGACTTGCATTGTCCATGGCTGTTAGCAATGCGAGGACCAGATCAGCGCTTCAATTCAATTGACGATTCCGGACGATTCTCGAGGTCTCCGAGTCGGAGACTCCGACGACGACGACGAAAGGATCAATAGCTGTTGTACGCTGCACGCTTGAAGCTTGAAGCAACCAGCTGAATGCGTCGCATGTCGGTCGTGGCTCGCCCCAAGACCGCATGGGCCCACAGGTTTCACGTTGCAGCGTTTTGGAGTGTCCAAGTTGGACGCTGCTTCACGCCCGGGGAGAGGTTGAACCGAACCCGACAGCTCCGGATGAGTGAACGAAAGACGCTCGTTCTCTGTCGGTGCTTGCTTTTTTCATCCCGAGATCGTCCGTACCGCATCTCGAAGCTGGCTGGCTGGCAGTCACAGCTTTCGAAGCCGTTGATTCACATCATGTTTGGACGCGACCGGAGTTTTGAAAAAATGCGCGCGACGACTTGCTAAGCGCCGCGACTAATGGCAGGGGTCGGCTAATGGGGGCATTTTGTGTAGAAAAAGACGAAGAACCCTTTTTAAGCTGCCCATTTTCAAGCAAGCAAAACAGCGAAATTGAAGGGGGGGGGGCTGTCAAGAGGTCTCACGAGCTCATAAAATAGTTTCTAAAGGTCCATACACAATAAACAAGACAATGACCAGCAACATGGTATACGTGGCACGTACGTGGTCTAAATAACTCTCGAAGGGAGCATTTTCCTCGGGTTTGGATGGTGAGCAGGAAGTAAAATCTAAAGTAGAAAATGTCCGCCGAGATTTATAATAACAAAAAAGAATTCCGGCCTTATAACAACTGTACTGTATAGCTGGCTTTGGAAAGCGATGGTGTTGCGGCGTCATTCACGCCACGTAGATGTTGGATCGGACGCAAGGACATTGAGTAAATGACCTTGTTCGTGCGTAAACCCCACAGCGATCTCTCTAATGACTTAACGAAGATGACAAGAGTATCAGACTACTAACCAACTGAAGCACAACGTATACTTCGGCATCACCGGGAATGCGTGTCATCAAAATAGTCAATCTAGCCACAACGACTCATGTGTGCGTATTGAGGTCTAAATTTATCACGGCCACGTAAGCAGACCTCGTTGCTGACAAAATCCACGACGCTCGCTTTAACACGAGCGCTGTTTAAGCGTGGAGTTGCAGAACTCAAATTCAGACACAAAAACTTGCAAAAGAAAAATAGAAAATTGCACACAACTTCCCTCAGCAGGGCTTACACGACACGCGTAAGGTGTCTCTTGTAGCTCACATCCATCTCGATATCGTTGGATTTCGTGGACGACTCGTGTGATCTCGTCCTCCCTGTTTACTCTGGCGTAGAATTGCTCGTCCATCTCATCCAAATTCTGGTTGTTGTCAAACCTACAGAACCAAGTTAATGGCGGCGAGCGTATAGATCAGAGTAGCCGAAACTCTGGTTGGACACCCTGCTGGAGAACCCGACAGATCTTATGGCGGCTCCGGATTTACCGGGCCTGCGGCATTTCGTGCGAGTCGGCCATTTCAGTGGGGAGTCACGAACGTCAACATACTGGGGACGAAGTTGGAGAAGAAGAGCGCAACTCTGTACAGAATGATGAACAAGAAGGCTTCTTGCTCGAGAAATCATGACAATGAATCCTGCAGCTGAACGAGCTTGCGACCCAGTCGACCAAGACATAGTAGCCTGCGAGTGCCACCAAAGCAACACAGCCGTTCGGCGTGGCAACGACGTGTAGTGAAGCATCCATGGCGCCCAGCATCGACAAAACACTGGCTGAGAAAAGTTTTTTTTTGCGTTGAAGATGTTAAAAAGGAATTTTATGCCTACCGTACCGAGAAGACTCACGTCACAGTGCCGAAATATGAATGGAATCTGGACGCGCTTGCTTGAGGTTGCTCTAGACTCGAACAACCGCAGAGCGGCGTCAGTCTCCGTGTACGGTGCGACTCCCATGAAACTCGAAACAAGAGAGCTAATTGACCTCGGTTTTCAGTGCTACTGGTCATCCGCGAGAGCAGCGTCGCTATGCCTGCTGAAAATTAGAATAGCCGTAGTTTGTTTATTTTTTTTACAAACGGTAGAAAAAAGACCGAAGCAATTTCTGCATTGCTTCGCCGTCCCGGATTTACAATTTTGCCATGGGTGTAGCCGCAGGGGCAAGAACACTGTACAAAGAGGCGAGCTGTACGACAGACAGCGTGAAGCTGGCGAGCGTGAAGCGAAGAAGCGAAGCTGCTTATGCGATTATAAGCAGGTTTAGCAACCTTAATACTAGGACAGTCCTGTTGATACTACCCATTTGAAGCTCTCTCAGACTACCCATTTTACTTGAAAGGGGTACGGTTCTCAAAATGCCCCATTAGCCGACCCCGAACCGGCGCGATGACAACCCGCCATCGTTCCGGACGTCGACTCATGGACGCTGCGCCGCGCCTTCCGCGTTCGCAGCTGGCTGAACGCCGGTCACGAGAGTGCCCTTACACCGGAGGACGAGAGAGTCGAGCTGAATGGTAGCTGCCTGTGTCCTCCAGCAAGAGCTAGCCCGAAAGGAGGTGCCGGTAGTGCCGGCATCGATGTCGGGCCGACACCGTTGCCGGCGAGCTCAATACTTTTGCGTTCGTCGGACTGCTGACTGCTGTCCATCAATTCGAGCATCGAATTGTCCGCGATCCTTTCGCGTTTCTAGGGGCATCATCCGTTGGAAACCGTTGCAGCGGAAGTAAAGTGCTTCAATGCCTGTCGAGAGCTTTGCTGCTGTTGACGTCGGCTCTTCTCGAACGCTGAAGACGGCGCCGCCGCGGATAGAACTCGCTTCCATATTGGCAGGCAGGCAGGCAGACGACCGGTAGACGGAGGCGTAGGTAGATAGGGATCCTTTGGCGCAGGCCGCCATCCCACCGTTCATTCATTTCATGTGCAGGTGCAACATGATCGCAATCGCGGCGGAAGTTTGCGCCGTGCCGTTGACGAGCTCCTGGATGGCTTTCCTCGAGCCTTTCTCGTGGATTCTCTCGCCGCTGACAGCGGCGTCCTTGCTCTCGGCATCAGCTGCTGCCGGAGCTGAGCGCGCTCGGTTCTTTGCGCGCCCCCATCGCTCGAGGTCGGAGGCCCCGCTTCAGCCTCGGCGCTCGGTGCGGTGGCGGGTCCGTCCTTCAGTTTCCAATTCGCGCCACGTCCAACGAGCCGGCCCACGCCACCTCATCACCGAGCGGCACCGACCAAGCGGCACCACCGCCACAGCTTCGCGAAACCTTCCCAGCCCCAAATTTCGCGACCCGTGCGCGGCCAACAGACGCACGCCCGGTGCGTTTGACAAGAAAAACTCGAGTGTGACAAGCATCCACCCGCTGCCTTTCCCAAGCCGAGCCCCGCCACCACCAGGCCCAGCTCCCAGCTCATTCTGCAATCGGACACGCAGAGCACTGACCACTTGAGCGCACGCAACACACACACAATGGACATCCGCCGCCTGCTGCACAACCCCGACGACGGCGGCTGGTACATCATCGGCGAGACCAAGAGCGAGGCCGAGATGAACGAGTTCCGCCGCTCGCTCAAGCGCAACGCCATCATCAACACGCACCTGGTCAACTGCACCATGAACCACGAGAACCTGGACGCCGCCAACACGGAGCACAAGATGAAGGTCCAGTGGACCAAGTGCACCTCGGCGCTGTGCCACCCCAAGGGCAACAACCAGACCGAGCTTGACGAGCAGGGCAAGCCGCGCGTCTGCCCCGTGCAGGTGCGCATGTCCACCTGCCAGCTCACGTTCGCGGGCATCGTCTGCCAGGCCTACCAGCACCTGAGCGAGGAGCACGACTCGGCCGAGCCGCTGCAGACGTCCGTGACCGAGGAGATGAAAGCGTACATTATCCGCATGCTGCACGAGAACCCGGAGGTCAAGCCCATGGCCATCTACAAGGAGCTCACGGCGCTGCACGAGCAGGGCGCGTTCGGCGCCGACCTCATGCCCACCAAGATCCAGCTGCGCAACGCGCTCACATATTTAAGAAGCCGCAAGCTCAAGCTGTCCGGTGGTGGCGGTGGTGGAGGTGGCAGTTCTACGGAGGGCACGCCCCGAAAGCGGAGATACGACTCGTTCTCGGACGGCAGCGAGTCCCCGCCGCTCGAGGAGCACCGCCAGCCCGAGTATTGATCGAAACCGTGACCAGTTTTACCCCCCAATTCATGGTGATCCCGAGGCGCCCACCGCACCGGTGGCCGTCAACTAAAGGGGACCCCGGGAGCAGCTCTCCTGACCTATCTATCGCACCAGCCCCCGCCACTTCGCAGTCCGACCGCTTGGAGAACGAACTCACGTAGGCCGTAGGTCGAGGCAATTCAGCGCAGCGCAACAACCCACCGCTGCCGGGTACTATACAATAGACGACAACATTCGCCACAGCTAGCTAACAGTTTTTCCTCTCCGCCCACCCATTGCGTTGGATGGTCTGCCTAGCTCCATGATGAAGCTTCTAGCTGCTCATTTGCTAGGATGCATTTCTCCGCCACTCGCATATTGAGTATTGTTCAACTGCACACGCATCATCGCGCGCGCTCCGGCCCTTCGCAGGAGACCGAAACGCTGCAAGTCCAGTGAAAAATTCCGCGGTCAGCCAGGGATAAGACGACATCAACTCACAGCGGCAACCCATGCTGTCTTCATCTCCGCAAAGCTATCGCACGCGTCGGGTGCACTACAGTATACACTCCGCTCGTCCACTTCAACAATCTGGCTAAAGTTGAACTCGCCTAAGTGCGATTCGGCCCGACAGTCTAGACTAACGTATTACAGTAGGCTAAAAAGTACTGACTATGGATTTCAGTAAGTAAGTCGGGCAGCCCCCCCTGGCAAAAGATTTTCGCAGCCTAAAAAAAAGCAACTTCACCTCACTAAGACAGACCATGAGCAGCACGGAGGAGATCGGCAAGAAGGCGGACCTGGGCCCCGAGTACCAGCGCGTGCTGCCGCAGGCGCAGGCCGTGGCGGCCAGCGGCGAGGTGGAGCGCGCGTGCGAGATGCTGCTGGCGCTGGAGAAGCAGGCGCGGCTGGCCAACGACGTGGCCACGCTCAAGGAGGCGGTGGGCGCCATCCTGACGCTCTGCGCACAGCACAAGCGCTGGGAGCTGCTGAAGGACCACGTGGCGCTGCTGGCCAAGCGCCGCGCCCAGAAGTCGGGCGCCATCACGGTCGTGGTGCAGCGCGCCATGGAGTTCCTCGCCGAGACGCCCAGCGACGCCGTCAAGATGGAGCTCATCAACGCGCTGCGCACGGTGGCCGAGGGCAAGATCTTCCTGGAGAAGGAGCGCGCCACACTCACGCAGATGCTGTCGCGCATGAAGGAGGCGCGCGGCGAGATCGACGAGGCCGCCACGATCCTGCAGGAGGTGCACGTCGAGACGTACGGCGCCATGACCAAGCTGGAGAAGACCGAGTACATCCTGGAGCAGGTGCGCCTCACGCTGGCCAAGAAGGACTACGTGCGCGCCAACATCCTGGCCAAGAAGATCCTGCGCCGCACGCTCGAGGAGGAGGGCTTCCAGGAGTGCAAGCTCAAGTTCTACCACCTCATGATCGAGTACGACACGCACGAGAACAACACGCTCGAGCTGTGCCGCCACTGGATGGCCATCTTCAACACGGACATGGTCAAGGAGAAAGACGACATGTGGAAGAAGGCGCTCGAGCACGCCACCATCTTCGTCGTGCTCTCGGCCTACTCGAACCTGCAGAACGACCTGCTGCACAGGCTCGCCAGCGAGAAGCTCGCCGAGAAGGTGCCGGACTTCGCCGCGGTGCTCAAGAAATTCACGACCAAGGAGATCATCGCCTTCCCCATGGAGCAGGATGCCGTGCTCAAGCAGCACCCCATCTTCAACCACGCCGAGCGCGGCGCCGAGTGGTGGAAGACCCTGCACAACCGTGTCGTCGAGCACAACATCCGAGTCGTGGCCGAGCACTACGACCGCATCCGTCTGCCCCACCTGGCCAAGATGATCGGACTCTCGGAAGACGTACGTGAGCAGCAGCTGGCAACTGTGGTTGATGGAACTAACTGACAGAGACGCGTGTGTGTTGATATGACAGCTGACGGAGAGCAGCATCTCGACGCTGGTGAGCGACGGATCCATCTTCGCCAAGATCGACCGCCCTGCCAAACTCGTGTCCTTCCACAGACCACTCTCGCCCGAAGAGCAGCTTTCCAACTGGTCCGGTACGTCCGTCTGCTGTCACTTGCATTGTGCTACGTCCCGACGAAGCTCTAACCTGCTCCTGTGCGTGTTATTACAGCGGATATTTCTCAGTTGCTTCGCCTGGTGGAGACCACGTGCCACTTAGTCAACAAAGAGAACATGATCCACAAGATCTAAGCTCGCTGGCAGCAACAGCCCGTATGCGCAGTCTGCAACGGCAGCGCGCCCAGCGAGCATTTTGCCTACCGGTAACGAATTTTCTAACACGAAAGAAACCAAAACAATGCAGCGGCAGCGTATGCAAGCTACTCGTGGCTCGTGCAGTACCCTTGTCTGTCTGTCATCGCGCCATATATTCTCGCCATCACATCAAGAACCGTGTCAGCGATGCCCTATCACTACTCCTCCACCACGTTACAGCAGGCTGTCTTCATCGGCGTCGTCGAACTGTCCTGCCTCGGCCGCGCCATTCTCGAGCCCCGGCGACACCTGCAGCATCGAGTCGAAGTGCGCGGCCAGTTGCGCTGCCCGCGCGCCGTCCGCCACCTCGTCCTCGTCACAGATCCAACCATCGTCGTCGTCCTCGTCGTCATCGTCCGGGTTCATCTCGGCCGACTTGCAGAACGCGTCGAACACCTCTTGCACTGCTTCAACGTACATATCAGAGCAACGGTTAGCGACCCAAGACCAAGGATACCTGCAACAACAACTGCAACTACGGCAGCACGCACGCGTCTTGTCGTCGGCCGGCACGAAGCGCACTTCCGACACGTCCTGGTTGCTGATCTGGCAGTACAAGCACGGCTTCGGGAAGGCCGCAGGGTCCCGCGAGATGGCGTGCAGCGTCACGGAGCTCATCTCCCACGCGTAACCCACGTGCGCGCCCATGGGGGCGCCTAGCCACACGACGCGGCTTGTGGTCACGAACAGCGCGCCGGCATTTCCGCTGTGCGGCAGCGTCTGCGCCTCTCCGTCGTCGTCCTCGCCCATGTCGCTGGATGCGGCGTGGATCTCCACGTTGCTGAAGCTGGCCAGAAGGAACTCTTCCTCGTCGCCGGCGCCGGTGCGCAACAGCGGCGCGCCGTCCGCGCTCAGGTCCGTCGAGGTGAGCACGTTCATCCTTGATGTCGGAAGTGGACAGAATTATGAGCCAGCGGATCATCAGACAGAGAATAAGACCAAGACAAAATAAATTGTCTAATGCGACGTATCTTATTGTCCCAAGTTGAAGTTGGGGCGACTTTTCTGTCAATTATATATGTGCGTGCTTTGGCTGCGACCTAACGTTAGATAAGGTCGGCTGCGAGCCAAAGGTGACGAGCAGCAGAAGTCGGCGTTCATGCACCGCTTGGAGCAAGTTGTGTTTATATTCCACTGCATCAGTCAGGCTGACCTCGTCCATTTCGCCTTCACGCATGTACATGTAGTGTCGAAGCAAGACGCCTTAGCCTGTCCATACGAAGACTTTGATTGACGAAGATAACCGAGTCAATTGGCAGCGAGTGTATTTGGTACGTCATGATAGCGAGCACTCATTGTTATCGTGCTGTCAAATTCGGCTCACGCAAAACAGGTGGGGGTGGCCGCATAATTAACAGCTATCGTGCGTTGCTACGGTGGGCTCCGACGTGGTGGCTGCAGTCGTAGCGGTAGGAGTTGCCGTGGTTACCGCAGGGGTAGCTGCTGTTGCGACAGGAGCACTCGTGCTTGTGTTAACAGTGGTGGTGGAGAAAGAAGAGATCGTCGCCGCCGTAGTCGAAGTAGGCGTAGTCGTAGCAGCCGAAGACTGGGTCGCCATAGTTGAGGTGGGCGCCGTCGTAACAGTGGTTGACTCGGAGGACTGGGCCTGCACCTGGGTGGAAGTTGATCCCGACGTCTGCGTCTGGGTCGAGGCTGAACTCGAAGTCTGGGTCAGGGTGTAAGTTGACTCCGTCGACTGGGTCTGGGTCGAAGTGGAGCTAGCCGTCGTGGAAGTTGCCGTTGTGCTGGTGGTCGAGCTAGAGCTGGACGTGACAGCGCTGGCGCCATTCAGAGCCGTGAGGTAGTTCTCGCTCTTGAGCTGGCTGTCATACGTGTAGATGCCAAAGTGCCTCTCCAGCTCCACGTCCACCGACGTATCGTCGGAACGGCGGTCGAAGAAGTCGAACCAGAACTTGAGAGACGTCTCCGCGCCCGTGGGGACCCAGGAGGCCACTGCTTCAAAGTACTGGATCGACGAGTCGAGCGATGGGGTCACATCGGGTGACAGCGTCGACGGATCACCCGCCGTGGGGAAGCCCGTCTCGCACAAAAGCATCTTCGAGACCGAGTACTTGGCCGCAATGGCGTCCCAGACCGAGTCCAGCAGAGCCGTGGGCTGGCTCGAGTCGTAGCTGTTGTCGAAGTACGGGTAGATGTTGACTCCGAGGATGTCGAGGTTCTCGGACAGTTGGTTGATCTGGTCGTCATAGCTCGAGTCGAGGTACTCGGTCGAGCGCTGCACCGTGCCGAAGAGGATGCCGTCCGCCGCGCTACCAAGCGTCTCCTTGATGGAGGTGGCGATGGCGATGATCTCCGAGGCCGTGGTGCCGGTGTACATGTTCTCGTTGCCGATCAGGATGGCCTCGACCGTGCCGGGGTAGTCCTGCACAGCAGCCACCGCGCTGTCGATCTGCTCCTGCTGCCACGACTCGTCGGTCATGTAGACGCCCAGGTGCAGCTTGATGCCGTGTGCAGCAGCGTACTGAGCCACGCCCACGCCGTAGAACTGCGAGTAGAACGTCCGCACGTGCGTGAAGCTTTGTGCGATGAGCTCCATGTCGGCATTGATGGCCTCCTCCAGCGCGGTGGTGTCCAGGGTCTCGCTGTCGGTGAGCGGGTACGCGGTCGAGTGCATGGCGCTGTAGGTGGTGGCCATGTACGCAGCGGCGTTGGTAGATGTGAGGTTGCGCGACGCCGTCGCGGTCGTCTGGCAGATAGCACTGACCGCCAGGCCAATGGCCAGCATCACCTTGCTAGCAGCAACATCGTGGTTATCTGCGAGACCAGTTGCTGCCGAGAGCGCGAGTTCCGAAGTGAGCCTTGGAGTGCGCTTCCCCGTTCGACTGGAGGGAGCGGATCCTCGAGCTCATCAGATGTGTCAAACCTCCTGCTGCGCAACGCGCACGCACGGCATGGTACACGGAGGCCTGTTGCAGTCAGCACCGGTCAGTTTCTCATCGCCTATGCGTTGGAGCCCGCACGATATGAGCCGGATCCTGCCCCTTGCCATGCTCAACGCATCATTTCAGTGGTAGACCGCACGCAGTCAACCGCTTGACTGGTTCGAATCCTCCGGGTTGTCACGTCGATCGACTTGGTCAGCACTGAGCTGCTTGGGGTGCCTGTCACGAGAGTAGCACTGCGCCGTTGCTTTAACAATCGACTCCCAGATTCAGTCCGACGTGTGAGACCGATGACTGTGCTAACGACCTACTTACTGCCTGCAGTGCCCTGGATAAAGCTGGCGCTCGAATGACACTGCGACAGCGATGGCGAACCCCATAGAGAAGCGTACCCGGCTTCATACCGTCGCGCACAGCCGATTCGATTGCTGTGATGATACTGTAATGATATGTATGATGCCGCCAACACTGTGGAAGCCGGCAATGGGGATCATGCAAACGGAGTTGGAGCAGCGTATCGCGAGGTGGCTCTTGTCGGCATCCGAAGCAGCGCATGCGAGTGATGGGCTGGTTTGTAGTACATGTACATGTAGTTGATGCATCGAGCCCAAGGTCAAGCAAAGAGCATGAATCCATGTACACTGGATAAAGCGGGCAATCAAGGAATCAAAATATTCAATGTTTTGCGCAAGAAGTTCCGTGCCGTGGTCGTCTTTACAATGTGATGTCATGACGGAATCTCCATGAGCTACACGTATCGTGGCGATCCAACTCACCACGATAGGGCAGCACTTACGGATCCGCGAAAGTATGAATGGCAGGCAAGCAGAAAGGCACAGGTTTCGATTGCCCAGCTTCTGGTCCAAACCAGTACAAGTATTCCTTAGTTCTATGGTATCATGCAGTCTACAACTTGCAGATACATGCTACTGTCAGACTGACAGTGTCAGTACAGCCTACTGAAGGAGCAGATCATAGTACTGTATAAGTACATCTACACCGGCACGGTCATTGCGTGCCGGTGTAAGGGCTGTCGATGATCTAGCGATGCGACCACCGTAGGCGGAGATGCAGCAGTGCGCGTCTCCGGGAGTAGGAAGCCGACTAAACCGCAACAACTTCAAATTCAAATAAGGGCTGTCGATGTTCGGACTCTACTAATAACATTACTCGAATTGGAACAATCTTTTCGGCACACCCGGTCTATTTGTGTACACACTATGTCTCGTGAGTGATGGTCTTCGTGTACCCAAGAAAAACAGCATCCAAAATCCTTCTCGTCGGGTATGGCGCATCGCGGCGGCCGCCAGCGCGTGAAGCTGCCGTGGCAGGAGGCCCTGGGGCCTCAGGACCCAGCGCCTAGCCAGGACAAGAAGCCCAGCCCCAAGCCCAAGCCTAAGGGCAAGAAGCCCGACGCAAAGCCCAAGCCGAAGCGTAAGAAGCGGCACCCGAACGATGTGAGGACGGAGCAGGACATGGACGCCATCGCCGGCTTCGACGACAGCCCTGAGGACGAGCTGGACGCCAAGATAGACACCTTCGGCGGTGCTGGCTTCGTCCTCGTGGACCTAGAGAGCGAGATGGAGGAGCTGGCGCTCGTGGCCACGGAGGAAGGGTTCGCCAGCGTGCGCGTGGGCTCTAAGCAGCAGCAGAAGAAGAATACTAACAGTGCTAAAAAGAAGAAGAACGAGAAGAGGATGGAGCAGGAGGTGAAGGCTGTCGCTACTAAGGCGGAGAAGCAGACGAAGAAGAAGGAGAAGAAGGAGAGGCAAGCGCACAAGTTGCTGGAGCTGGTGGAGGAAGAGGAGAAGGAGGAAGTTGTCGTGGTGGAGAAGAGCAAGAAACAAAAAAAAAGGAGCAAAAACAAGAAGAAGGAAGAGCAAGATACGCCTGCTGCTCCTGCTGAGAAGCAGAGGAAGGGTGGAGCCACCCCTACTTCGAAGCAGAAAGCGGGGAAGAACGCGAAGAATTCGGACGCTAAGCCCGCGTCTACCCCCAGTGACCCCAAGGATGATGGAGCAAACAAGGCTCCAAAAAAGAAGAAGAACAACAACAATGAGAAACGGCCGGCAGAATTGGAGGAGAAGGATGCCCCGCCCTCGAAAAGCGGGACGGACGGAGACTTCAAGAAATCGTCCAAGAAAGACGCGCATGGGAATGGTCCCGTTACGTACTCTGAGTACCTGGATCGCGACGTTGTTATTCGCGGGCTGGAGATGGGAGGTCTTCTTCAAGGCAAACTGCGCGTGAACGCGATGTATCGTATGGATGGATATATCACGGTGGATGGCTTGTCGATGGATTTGCTGGTGAAGGGCATGCAGGATCGCAACCGCGCCCTTGATGGTGATCTCGTCGCTGTCCGCCTGCATCCGGAATCGGAGTGGAAACCCATGAACGGCGAAAACGACAAGCGATCTGGTGGCGCGGCCACTTCGAAGCCCATTTCTTCAACTGCAGGCGTAAATCAAACCGCGCTGCATTCGTTGTGGCTTCCAAGTGTGGAGACCGAGAAGTGCTTTTTCAAGCGTTCTTCCGATGAAGAAACTTCGGTGGATATGTTGAAGCAGTCTATGGCCCGTCTTAACGAGCGCATTAAAGAGTCTCGCTGTCGCCCGACAGCAACTGTGGTCTTCATCCTGGCACAAGGCAACGCCAATGGGTTTATCGGGTCTCTAGAGCCCAAGACGAGAGTGAAAGACTTGAATTCTCCACTTTCAAGCAACGACAACTATGCGTATTTCAACGCCGACGACCTCCGTCTGCCTCGACACATCCGTATTCCTCGCCTGCAGCTCCCGGACGAGTTTATCAGCCGCCCGTTGCTATACTCCAAGACGATGTTGTGCTTTTGCCGGATTAAAACGTGGTCGACCAGGCACCAAAGCCCGATGGGCGAATTCGTGAAAACTGTGGGGGAGTATACAGGAATCGAAACTGGAATCTCCGCCATTTTGTCAAAGCATGGCTTGCAGTCGCACACCCTCGACTTCGACAGCTCGATTCTGGACGAGCTGGACGAAAAGTACGGCACCAGCGGAGAGAAATGGGAAGTTCCCGAAGACGAACTCGAGAAACGGAGAGACTTCCGAGATACCCAAATCTTCAGCATTGACCCGTACAATGCCCGCGACTTGGACGACGCGCTGCACATTACTGCGCTTAATGAAGCTCGCACCAAGTTCGAGATCGGTGTCCATATTGCCGATGTGACCCACTTCATGGAGCACGACTCGTTGCTTGATCGCGAGGCACGATCGCGTGCTACGAGTGTCTACCTGGCCAACCGCGTGTTGCCGATGCTGCCTCGCATTTTGTGCGAGAAGCTGTGCTCGTTGCAGCCTCAGGTGGACCGCCTGGCATTCTCGGTGGTTTGGCAGATGAATGTGGACGGCACTCTGGTGGACGGGGTGGAGCCGTGGTTCGGCAAGTCGATCATCCGTTCGTGCTGTAAACTGGACTACGGGTCGGCTCAGAAGATGCTGGACGGTGTCATTTCTGCCGACAATGTGGACGAGTGGGAAGAAGACCGACGTCCGATCCCGGGCGCGAACCCCAATATCACCAACGCGACGGTGATCCAGAGCGTGAAGGACTTGTGGAGCATTGGTGAGAATCGGCGTGCGATGCGCTTTGAGACTGGAGCTGTGAGCTTGAACGACGTGAAGTTGGTGTTTTCGTTGGATGCGAAGGGTAACCCCACCCGATACGGGTCATATGAGCTGAAGGACAGCAATCGTCTGGTGGAGGAGTACATGTTGTTGGCGAACTACTTGGTGGCTCAGCAGTTGCTTCGTGTCCACGGTCCGCTAGCATTCCTACGCCACCACCCGCCTCCCGTGTCAAGGTCCTTGGATCTGGCGCTTGAGCAGTTGGGTAAGAGTGACATCAAGGTGGATGGTAGATCAACGAAGCAGCTTACGGAGTCGCTAGAGCGTGTCCGACACGATTGTGGTGAGACGACGTTTGCCATTGCGCAAGCTTTGATCATCAAACCCATGAAGCCTGCCGAATACATGGTGGCGGGCAATGGTGCATCCCCGGAATCTTGGCGTCACTACGCCCTGAACATTCCATACTACACTCACTTCACGTCGCCTATTCGCCGGTATGCGGACGTCGTGGTGCATCGCCTGCTCCAAGAGAGTCTGGTTGGTACAGCGTCGTCAGATTTGCCTGAATCTGAGACCGAGGACCCGGAATCCAAGATGGTGGAGTTCACATCGGTCGCACAAAACTGTAACGAAAAGAAGATGACGTCCAAGAATGCGGAGAAGGAGTGCGACAAGGTCTTCTTGTGTGCATATGTGCAGAATCACGGTGATGTTGAAGTAACTGGCGTCGTGCTGAGCATGGGCCAGAAGAGCTTCACGGTGTACATTTTGGAGCTTGGACAAGAGCAGCGCCTATTTCTCCAGGAGCTTCACATGCGTGGCTCGTGGAACGAGAAGACGTCACAGCTTTCGATCAGACTACCAGTCACGCAGGTAAAGGAAACCGAGGCGGGCGATGATGTGAATCAAGAAGATGCTGCAAGCAATAACTCGAAAGCAAAACCCCAGTCGGACATGATCAAGCTGGCATTTATGAAGCAGCTACGGATGCGCATGTCCACGACAAAGAAGATGCCGCTGGCGCTGACGTTCTCGGTCGTCGGAGAAAAAAGCTAGGAGCATCGATCAAAGACGGAGTTGGATATCTGCATAGATTATGAATATGATAAAGGAAAAGAAGAAAAAAGTATGTTGTAGAGTATTTGGGTATCGATCGTGTCGCGATTGCCAGGCCGCCCAACTTTCAATTGGATCACGTTGTCGTTCATGAAGGAACTTCGCGACAACGAAATCGATGCAGTGCGTTCACCGGCATTGGGGAAAGTAATAGCTAGCTACTGCATGCAGTGGTTGTCGTAAGAAATAAAATGTGCTGAGCATAACGAAATTGATTGTTCTTCTGATGTGGATGTGTATGTCCTTGAGCGTTTATTTTTTCTCGAATATTTTTGCTGCTCGACTTGCCTCCCACCATCATCTGAGCCAGGCAATTAACGGAACTGCGACTTGAGCACCAGCAGGCGGCCGTCAATCGCATCCACTTCAACGTCACAAATGGTGCGCAGGATGTCCTTGAGCAGCGCCTTGTCGTTATCCGTGACAATGAGCTTCTTCAGCTTCCTCAGCAAGTCGCGCGTGCGCATGCGTCCGCCGTAACGGATCAGCTCCTGCTGCACGCCAGCCTCCGTGAGCTTGTTGGACGACGAAGGAGCCGACGGCTTGGGAACCTTCGGCGGCGGCTCTTCAGTCTTGCGGCCGTCCTCGGCCTTGCGCTTGCCATTGACGCTATCAGCACCAGCTGCTCCGGCCTTCGTCTTGCCGTTCGCGTCCGCAACAGAAGCCCCGTCAGCTGCTCCGGTGCCAGCCTTGGCATCGCCCGAGGCGCCGCTGTCCCCGCCGGCCGTGACGCGCTCGCGGATGATGTTTCCGCCTAGATCGCGCTTGATGATCACGTCCATGTCCTTGGCCGTGTAGTTCTCGTCCTCGTCGCCATCATCATTATCCTCCTTGTCCTTGTTGTTCTCCAGCATCTCCCCGTTCTGCGCGCGCTTAAGCAAATCCTTCATGGCCTGGCCGGTCTCCGTGAGCTTGCCGGTGCCCTCGGGGTCCACCTCGAACTCGTCCTCGTCCGAGTCCGACTCGAGTCCCTGCGGTTCATCGTTATGAATCTCCGCGTCGCTCTCGTCGTCGTCGAACTTCTCCTCAAAGTCTCCTCCGTCTTCGCCCGTGGCGCCTTCTCCACGCGCCTTGGGGCGGGCGACGCGGCGCGGACGCGCGGTCTCGCTGACGCCGAAGATGTCGTCCCCCTCGGCCTTGGGCTTGGCGGCGGCCGTGGCCAGCGCGCCCGTGCGCACGCGCGGTGCGCTCACCGTGTCGCCGGCGGCGTCGGACTTGTCCTCACCCGCGAGCTTGTGCTTCATGAGCCAGCGCTCGACCGCACGCTTCTTCTCGTTGTTCATCTCCTCGGCCTCCTCGAGCGTGAGCGTGCGGTAGTTGAGCGGCTTCTTGAAGCGGAACCACTGCTCCACGGGCATGACGCTGAACTCGTCGTTGTGGCGGTTCTTGACCAGCAGCATGTACGTGGACGACTGGCCGCCCTCGAACGTGCCGTTGAACTTGTTCTTGCCCTCGCTGTCCTCGATGACCCAGCCGGCCGTGCGCGTGTCCTTCCGGCGGCGGCGGCGGCGCTTACGCAGCGCCGGGTTGTAGCCCACGGGCTCGTCCTCCTTCTCCTCCTCCTCGTCCACGCGCTCCGGCTCGCGGTACATCATGACAGGCTGCGCGCAGGCGCTGAAGCGCGGCAGCTCCGGCACGTCGAAGCGCGCGATGTTGTAGCGCTTAATGGACGGCGTCGCGCGCAGCACCAGCGTCTCCGTGTCCGCAGAGGAGGAGGAGGACGCGGCCGCGGAGGCGCCCGCCCCCGCGCGACCATTGCGAGCGGAACGACTCATTTTCGATAGTGAAGGTGGGGAGGGTTGAGCGACGTTGGAGCGACATTCTGTGTTTGATTTGGGGATTATATGGAGCATACAAGGAAGAGCTCCAGATGGTGAGGTTGCTGGAGCTTCGCGCGACACGCGATAATGTTACTTCAGACGTTGAAGTGCTTCTCTGAGATACTCGACGACTTATTCGTTTCTAAGATTTTGTCTTTCACTACTACATTTGCCGGGTACATCTTCTAACTGCAGCTCTCCCCAATGACGGTAAACGCCAGAACTAGTGGCATCGATTTCGTTGTCGACATGCGCATGCGAAGTTCCTTCATGAACGACAGCTTGATCCAATTCTCTGGTTCCTCCGGCAGACAGATTGAAAGTTGAGCGGCCTGTCGGTCCCACTTGCCCTTCAACTTGATATCTATGAGGGACAGTCGCTTCATCATGCCCATCTCGGGGAAGTACACGGTAAAGCTCGTCGACCCCATGCTCTCCACTACGCCAGTCACTTCAACGTCGCCGTGGAGCTGCAAGTACGAGCTCAAGTACACCTCATCGCAGTCGTTTTTCGCGTACTTTGCCGCATCCTTCTTCGTGTTGCATGTGTGAGCGATCGATGTGAGCTCCGCCAGTCTGGCGTCCAAGTATTCGCTCTCAAATGTGGCGGGAGCTGACGGACACTCAATACTCTCTTGGAGCAGGCGGTGCACGACCACGTCGGCGTAGCGTCGAATGGGGGACGTGAAGTGCGTGTAGTACGGAATGTTCAGGGCAAAGTGGCGCCACGAGTCCGGAGACTCGGCGTTACCGGCCACCGAGTACTGCGCAGGCTTCATCGGCTTGATCAGGATCGCTTGGACGAGAGCGAACACCGTCTCGCCACGCTCTTCGCGGATACGGGTCAACGATTCCATTAGGTCTTTAGGATTTGAGCCCATTTCAATGCCATACTTTCGGAGCTGCTCACGAGCCCTACCCATGCTTCGCTGAACCGGAGGCGGGTGGTGACGGAGGAAGGCTAGCGGACCGTGGACACGAAGCAACTGCTGAGCCACCAAGTAGTTCGCCAACAACATGTACTCCTCCACCAGACGATTGCTGTCCTTCAGCTCGTACGGTCCATACCTTGTGGGGTTACCCTTCGCATCCAACGAAAACACCAACTTCACGTCGTTCAAGCTCACAGCTCCAGTCTCAAAGCGCATCGCACGCCGATTCTCACCAATGCTCCACAAGTCCTTCACGCTCTGGATCACCGTCGCGTTGGTGATATTGGGGTTCGCGCCCGGGATCGGACGTCGGTCTTCTTCCCACTCGTCCACATTGTCGGCAGAAATGACACCGTCCAGCATCTTCTGAGCCGACCCGTAGTCCAGTTTACAGCACGAACGGATGATCGACTTGCCGAACCACGGCTCCACCCCGTCCACCAGAGTGCCGTCCACATTCATCTGCCAAACCACCGAGAATGCCAGGCGGTCCACCTGAGGCTGCAACGAGCACAGCTTCTCGCACAAAATGCGAGGCAGCATCGGCAACACGCGGTTGGCCAGGTAGACACTCGTAGCACGCGATCGTGCCTCGCGATCAAGCAACGAGTCGTGCTCCATGAAGTGGGTCACATCGGCAATATGGACACCGATCTCGAACTTGGTGCGAGCTTCATTAAGCGCAGTAATGTGCAGCGCGTCGTCCAAGTCGCGGGCATTGTACGGGTCAATGCTGAAGATTTGGGTATCTCGGAAGTCTCTCCGTTTCTCGAGATCGTCTTCGGGAACTTCCCACTTCTCTCCGCTAGTACCGTACTTTTCGTCCAGTTCATCGAGAATGGAGCTGTCGAAGTCGAGAGTGTGTGACTGCAGACCGTGTTTGGCCAATGCGGCTGACAGCCTCGCTTCGATGTCCGTGTACTCGCCCACAATTTTGATGAAATCGCCAGTGGGGAATTTGTCGGTCGCCGGCCAAGTCGTGATTCGACACGTGCTCAACATTTTCTTTGTGTACAGCTCCGGCTTGGCGAGGAAGTCGGCAGGTAGCTGCGCCCTTAGGATGAGAACACGGCGGGGTGCACGAGGGTCGTGGGGGTTGAAGTAAGCGTTGTCGCTACCGTTTGTGAGGGGCTCGAAGGCACCGACAAGCTCCGTGGAATTGCCTCTCTCCAGTATGAACACGACAGAGGCTGTTGGGCGACGGAGCCTTCGTCGGACGGTGTCGTTGATGAACGCCAAGCTCGGTTCCGACATTTTCAACTCTTCATCGTTACGAGCAGACATAATGAAACACTGATCCGCCTGCACAGTTGGAAGCCACAACGAGTGCAGCACGTCTTCGTCGGTATCAGCGCTTGACGTGGCGAATGGTGGTTCACCGGTCGCCATCATCTCTCGATCGACTTCATCGTCCATAGGTCTCCATGCCGCTACTGAGTTCAGTTGGACGACAACGATGTCTCCATTCAAAGCGCGGTTGCGGTTCTTGTTCCCCTGTATGAGGACATCGACGCTCAAGCCCGCCACACTAACGTACGCTTGATCAGGGTACAAGCTGTTCAAGCGAAGTTTGCCCTGCAACAACCGAACCGTCTTGAGATCTAGGTCTACCTTGGAGCGTCTGACATACTCGATGTAAACACGCTTTTTGACTAAGCCACTTGAAGTATCCTGGATCACTGCTGGTTGCGTTGACTGGGGCAGAGGATTCGGGGCGGCTTTAGTCGGCAGTGCAGACTGCCGCGTGGATGGATAGTCCGAAGGGGGCGTCGGCGGATGTTGCGGTTGACCCCAAACTGACTTGGGAAGGTGCTGAGGTTGACCCCACGTAGACTTTGGCGGTTGTCGTTGGTGACCCAAATCTGGTTTCGAAGGTGGTGGTCGCTGGTTCAAAGACTTCGGAGTTATAGGCGCAGACTGCTGCAACGATGGATAGTCCGAAGATGGCGTCGGCGGCTGTTGTTGTAGACCCCAAGCTGGTTTCGGAGGTTGTTGTGGTTGACTCCAGGTCGGCCTCGAAAGCGGTGGTTGCTGGCCCATGAGCTTTGGAGTCCGCTGTGCAGCCTGATGCAGCGATGGGTAGTCCGAAGAGGGCATTGGAGAGTTTTGTAGCGGTTGACTCCAAGCCGGTTTCGGAGGCTGCTGTGGTTGACCCCAAGCCGGCCTAGGAGGCGGTGCTTGCCGGTTTGGAGTCGGTCGCGACGACATGAACATTTCGAGCGTTGGGGGAGGAGGCGGAGAGTACATGGTGGCCGCTTGCACTCGGTGTTTTCGTCAACATGAGTTTTGTTTAGTGGCGGTGTGGAAGAAATGCTGAGGAGGACGCTGTATGTCTGCTTCTCCGCCTTGTCCACCTGCTGCTTAGCTCGTCCTCGAGCTCAAAGGAGACTACTTACTTCGCATCTTTGCCTTACCGTGTATCTATTTTTCGGCATTTTTTTTCCTGGGATATCAGCAACCCCAGAGCGATTGCTGCTGCAGTGCACTGCTGGCTCCGGTAAACTGAAGCCGGCAACTGGCTCGGATCAAACTATGAAACTCCATCGGAAGCATTTATTCACTGCGCAGTCTAAACTACTGAACTACCTGCGAAGAACGCATTTGAGGGACCAAAGCATCCTGGGTAAACGGGTGGGCTGGTCGGTGAGTTATTGTTGATAAGAACCACAATGCTACAGAAGCTGCCAAACAAAGTGCATGGTATCTACGGCAGCAACACGGCGCAGTCCCACTTACCTTAACTTAAAGCAGGATGCGCCTTGCACATGACGCCAAGTTGCAGCTGTTTCGCTACTAGCGAATCGCTAGTAGAGGCCCCTTACCTCTACTACTACTACTACTACTACTACTACTACTACTACTACTACTACTACTACAGACGATCCCCTCGGTAGTAATCCCTAGGATAGGAATACCCGCTCATCAGGAATATAAAGGTGGGTCCCAACGATTTCTGAATGACCGTCACATACAAAGCCAAGTAAATATTCCCCCTCACCCCTCAATCGTCATAAGGAATAAAAAATCACGGATTATGAATGTGTTGGGGCGCTTAACTATAGGAAAAGTCCATTCTGTACATGACGTCTGCAGTAGTCTAACCAGGATACCAGCTCCTATTGTCCATTTTTCGTACCGGATTTCATATTTAATGCTTGCATTAGCATTCGGAGCTGACTTTCAGACCTGCTAGTACCGTTCCTTTGAATAGAATGGAGATTGGGTGCTTGCCAACATGAGTGAAATGGGGCTCAATACTATCGTGGCAACTTATTTTGCACATCAGTATCATTACCTACATCATGCCCCACATGCCTGACGGTATTATTGGGCGAAGCCCCAATACTGTGAGATTGCATGCGGAGTTTTCGGCGTCCTTCTCTTTACTTGCTTTGCGTTCACCAACCTGAAGTTTTTGCTTTTCTTTTGTCCCACATCACTGACGTGGGACTAGGTCAGGCCGCTAACCAGAGGGGGCTGGGACAAGTGTCGGCCGTGGTGTCCCTCATGGGGGTGACTTTAGGAACATTCGCATGTAAGGTGTTAGCTTGGCAAAACGATATTTCATACGTGTCCTTACTTCGCGTTGCTCTTAAATACCCTCCAATCTGGGATGGGAAGTATATTTAGGGCTAGCTTGGATTGAAGCTACAGGATACGCTGATAATGGCGGCAGCGGAGTTTCTCGTATGCCAGCGACTTATAAGTCACGGCGCTATATAGTTTTTTTGAAAAGTTTACTACGCATTACTTGACCGTTGAAGTCCACGAAGCGGGTAGCCCAAGGCCAACGGCGGCAGGTAGCTCGAGACCCAGCAGCGGCGAGTAGCTCGTGGCCGAACATCTCGACCAGTATCTCCACGCAGCCTGCCGAGAAAAGAGCATACTTGACTCGACAACTTTTCTTTGCATGATATTGTGTTATTTGCTGTTCGTCTCGATTTAGTTAAATGGAAGTGTTAATCGTATTATTACATTCTCGTACGAATCCGGGGCAGGGGGCGAGTCCTATACTGTGTTAACGCACAGTTAGGACAGCCCCTCTCCAGCAGGCATTGATGGACTCTAGTATTAAATATACTTTTATCCTTTACGGTGTTACCGAGGTATATATCGATATCTGCACGAATTCCATTCATGTCCGCTCATCGATTTGAGCAGCCTTTTTAGGTCTATGTAACCAAAAGACTGCACCAATACGTACCATATATGTGGTACAGTCCAATGTACCACCCCATGGTACACCCTACGACAGGAATACCCTCAACTAGGAATAAAAAGTGGGTTCCCGACGCCATGACTAGCGAGGGGATTGTCTGTACTCGGTAGGTGGGGATCCATGTAAAGGCCGGCAGGCACTTCAATTTACAGACATGTGCTGTGAATTGCAACAGCGGTTAGAAATCTCAGTGAAGCACACTATTATACTTGACAACTGAACGGGACGCTGTGAATCCTGTACACAACTCCAAAACACCCATCACGAAACTCGAAGTTTCTCGAGCGCCCTGACGGGTGTATTAATACCGGCACATTAGTGCCATGCATTTGCTACATTTTTACGATTGTCACGGCACCTCTAGCATCAAGAGCCCAGCAGCTGAAGGATTCAATCTCCATCTGGGGGTACCGATCACTACCACTGCAACAACAGCTCCAATCAGTCATCGGGTGGCGCTACATGTGCTGCTGTGCGTGCCCTTGGAGTCCAAGTTGGACAACCTCACGCAGGAAGCTGTCAGCGCATCCTCATTCACGCTGTTCGGAAGCTGTTCACAAACACCGCATGGTCCCCTGCCGCCTCACCTCTCCAGCCCGACCATAGAGCTCACTCGGCAATTGTCCGCGCAGTACTCAAAGCTCCAGCACACGCGCCGTTCCAATGCTCTGTCGACTATTGACTGCCGCGCTGGCGTTCGCCTGCATTCTAACAGCAGCGCCGTCGACGGTCTCCGCTGCCTCGAGCTTCGGATACACCTCGGGCTCCGACAAGTACATCATCAACTCTGGAAAAGGGCTGACTGTCACCATGAAGCAATCGACCTGCGACATCACGTCCATCAAGTACAACGGCAAGGAGCTGCAGTACAAGTCCAAGGCCACCCACGTGAACTCAGGTCTGGGCAAGGTCACGTCGTCGATCAAGACTCTGAGCGACTCCAAGAAGACTATCCGCGTCATCTGCAAGGCCACCGGTCTGGAACAGACCTACCTCTTCCGCCCTAATGAGAACGTCATCTACATGGGCACCTACCACTCCAGCGACCTCGTGCTACCGGAGCTGCGGTTCCTCGCTCGGCTGGACAAGAGCGTCATGAATGCCGGTATCAAGGAGTCGACCATTGAGTCGGGTATGACTGCCATCGAGGCTGAGGACGTCGTCTCCAGTACCAAGGGGCTGACGCGCTCTAAGTTCTATTCGGGCGTGCCATTCATGGACGACGACGTCCACGGCGTCAACAGCAGCGCTGCCGGAGTGTACTTTGTCGTCTCGGATCTCGGTTACGAGACGTCCAGCGGCGGTCCGTTCTTCCGCGACATCAACAACAAGCTCGACGTCTCGAACGAGCTCACGTTCTACATGAACTCGGACCACACGCGCACGGAGGACTACCGCTACGGATTCCACGGGCCCTACGCGCTCGCATTTACTAGCGGCGCTGCTCCGTCGGCTTCGTCGCTGGACTTCAGCTTCTTCCAGACGCTCGGACTCACTGGGTTTGTGCCGTCTGCTAAGCGCGGAACAATGTCGGGAACGATCACCGACTCGAAGAACGTATTGGGTAACTCGGACGTTGTCGTCGGCTTCTCCAACGCTGCAGCTCAGTACTGGGTCAAGGTTGCTGCAGGCAAGAAGACGTTCACATCGCCGCTAATGAAGGCTGGTCGGTACACGGCTACCGTGTACAAGAAGCAGCTAGCTGTCGGTACAGCTTCCGTCCTCATTAATGCGGGTTCGACAAAGACCCAGAGCATTGCGGTGTCATACAATATGACGTCGAAGCCCATTTGGCGAATTGGCGAGTGGGACGGCACGCCTGACGGCTTCCTGAACGCGGACAAGATCCACAAGATGCACCCGAGCGACTCGCGTATGTCGGTGTGGAAGGCGATCACCTTCAAGGCAGGCTCCGACGCCAACAGCGCGTTCCCCATGGCGCAGTTCCGCGGAGTGAACGACCCGATCACCATCAGCTTCAGTCTGACGGCGGCTCAAGCGAAGACTTCCAGGACGCTGAAGATTGGTCTGACCCTGGCCCAGAGCAGCGGTCGATCCAGTGTGACTGTGAACGGCAAGTGGACGGCTGCCGTGCCCGCTTCTGTGGCAGTGAAAACGCGCGGTGTCACCCGAGGAGTGACGGTGGGCAACTACAAGCTGTACGAGTACACAATTCCGTCTTCTGCGCTGGTCGCGGGCACCAACACGATCAAGCTCACTGTTGCTAGCGGTGCAAGTGACCCGGCCGAGAAGTTCCTCGCTGCGTCGGTCGTTTTTGACGCTCTGGAGCTGGTTTAGAGTTGTAAGCTCTCTGTCGTGGCGTATAACTAAAGTCCAGCATCAATGTTCACAGTCGTTAAAATAACCGAAATTGGTGTCGACTCGGCACTGCCAAGTCCAAGGAAATGTTTGCATCGGCATTGGGTAGGTTTCGAAGCGTTCCCCACCCTCACTTTACCTTCACAGCCGTCTAAGTTCGCACTAGTTGCACTTTTTGCACACAGATCAGTGTGCAATCAGTGTGCAAAATCCCTACATTTTGCAAAGCCATCAGAATTTGATCCTCACATTCACCTGTACGAATCCATTAAGTTCAGGTGCGAACTTTCCAATTCCAAACGTTATCTATACAGGGAGACTGTAAAACTGTATGCGCACCTATCTAGAGCAGCTTCCAGTACACTTGTCCCGATTTTGCTCATTTTGCTCTGAGGGTGAAGGTGCGGGTGAAGTGAATTTCGAAACCTATCTATTATTGAGACGCCATGCCATTGCCAAAAAATCCTGCACGCATTGCACCGCGATTCACTCCATCGCTTTGCTCCTGTGAGTCAGCACGGACTCGTCAAAAGGCAACGTGGCGCATATGGAACCGAAGCAGCCTCGAGCGAGCCGCTCACCAAGCGATTGGAAGCGTACAGTGCAGTCCACTGTACGCCTTCACATGTCAAACGAAGCCGCGGCAATTGTGTACACATACAGTAGTAAACACCGTCGTTGGGGTAGCTGCAGGATTCCTATGTCGTATGCGCCCACCTGCCGCCTTATCCAAGATGTGACAGCAGCATTAATAAGCTTAGACTCATTGGGAACTTCCCAATGGGAAGAAGAAGAAAAACTCGGCGTGAAACTTTGCAGCACCCTCAAGTTTTTCGGTGCAGATTCGTGTGTGTATCGTGTCTTTTCACGCCTCACAAATCCTCATGAGTCTCGCACGTCGACCAGCAAAGAAACACGACATAAGGCAGACAACGTGCGTGTCGTACAGATTCCGCCCTCACTTCCGTCACCCAAATCAGTTGATAACCTGATAGCTGTTTATAATATTATTTTATAGGGTAAATGCTCCCGCCGCCTTGTTTTGAAATCAAACTGAGCGCGCGAAAATACATGTACCTCCCGCGTTTGCACTACACTAGACACTTCTCCTACCTCGCAAGCAGCACCCAAGCCTACCCTCCCACTCAAGCCTACCCTCCTACGATCGACATGGTGCGTTGGTTGACCATCGGACAGAAGCGCGAGCTGATCGCTAAAGCGGCCGAGTGTCCGGCGCTGTCGCAGTCCGAGGAACCCTGCAGCTACGAGGGCAGTGTCCGTGTGGACGAGGTCATTATGCGAGCCTCTGAACTTCACTTCTAAGACGTAATCTCCTTCTATAATAAATATCACTCTAGTACCGTAACAGTGGCACTGCCTGACGGAAGTGAGGGCGGAATCTGTACACTCACGTTGTCCGCCTTATCGTTTAGTGTAAGAACCCGCTTGTTGAACCGGTGACCCCTTGAAGTGTATCCGCTCCTCTACAGTGCAGCGTTGGCCCCTGCCAAGGAGCATACGGAGTGCAAAGCTCGTTTCGAGCTCTTGGATTGCGATCCCTTTCGGTCTTCTGCTGTTCGTGGGGACGAAGGTATTCCCGGGCAGTAGCTGACTCTTTATGACTGACGGATCTCCTCCACCGCTTCAGTTTTCACCAAGGACGGACCAACCACCTTAAGTGCCAATGCTGTCCGGACGCCTGTTCCGCGCTGCCTTCCTGTTGACCAGCGGCTTGCTAGCCGTGGCCCTGGCCGACCCGCACCAGCAGACGACCAACCTGAACTTCCAGTCTGAAGAGGAGCGTGGCGCCACGTCGAGCTTCGGCTACAAGGAGAATGGCGGAGCGTGGGTGATCGACTCTGGCGCCGGTCTCACCGTCAAGGTGAACCAGCGCTCGTGCGATATCACGTCCATGGTCTGGAACAAGGCCGAGCTGCAGATCAAGAAGAAGATGACGCACATCAACTCGGGCCTGGGCAAGGTCACGAGCTCCATCCAGGAGCTCAAGGACAAGACCATCCAGATCTCGTGCAAGACCAAGGGGCTGGAGCACACGTACCTCTTCCGACCCAACGAGAACGCCATCTACATGGGCACGCACCACACGACCGAGATGCAGCTCGGCGAGCTCCGCTTCCTCGCGCGGTTGAGCCGCACGCCGCTGAAGAACCCCATGGTGCCGGCCTCGAACATCGACGGGATGAACGCCATCGAGGCCCACGATGTCTACGCCGACTCGAAGGGTGTCACCGCCTCCAAGTTCTACTCGGGTATCCCGTTCATCGACGACCAGGTCCACGGCGTGACGGGAGATGCCGGCGGTGTGTTCTTCGTCATGTCCGACTACGCGTACGAGAAGTCGGTGGGCGGGCCGTTCTTCCGAGACATCAACAACCAGTGCACCGAAGCCAACGAGCTCACGTTCTACATGTTCTCGGACCACACGCGCGCCGAGGACTACCGCTACGGGTTCCACGGGCCGTACGCGCTGGTGTTCACGGACGGAAAGACGCCTGCCGTGTCGGATGTCGACTTCGACTTCTTCCAGGACCTCACGCTCACTGGGTTCGTCCCTGAAGCCGAGCGTGGATCGTGGACTGGTACTATCACCGACAAGAACGGTGTACTCAGCAACTCGAGCGTCGTGGTGGGGTTCTCCAACGCCGAGGCGCAGTACTGGGTGAAGCTCAACTCGACCACGGGGTCGTTCACGTCGCCCATGATGCTCGCCGGAAGCTACAACGCCACCATCTACAAGAACCAGCTTCCAGTGAGCTCGGAGGCGATCACCATCACGGGCGGCTCTGGATCGACTCCTGCCAGCTCCGAGGCGGCGTCGGCGGCTCCCAGCACCAACGCGCCCACGCCCGCCCCCGCTTCTCAGTCGCGTAGAATGCAAAGCACGCAGAACGCCCCGACCCTGACGGTGACCTACGAGCCTGCGGCCAAGCCCATTTGGCGCATCGGCGAGTGGGACGGCACGCCCGACGGCTTCCTGAACGCCGACAAGATCCACACGGCGCACCCGAGCGACTCGCGCATGGAAGCCTGGACGCCGCTCAACTTCACCATCGGCACCGACAAGGACTCGGTCTTCCCCATGGCCATGTTCCGCGCAGTGAACGACCCCATCACGATCAACTTCGAGCTCACCAAGGAGCAGCTCGGAGACCGCACGCTGAAGATCGGCATCCCTCTGTCGCAGAACAACGGCCGATGCAGCGTGACCGTGAACACGTTCAGCGCCAAGTCGCCCCTGAGCGCGGCCGTGAAGACACGCGGAGTGACGCGCGGAGTCACCGTGGGCAAGTACATGTTCTACGACTACGCTATCCCCAAGTCGGCGCTGGTGGAGGGCAAGAACCAGATCAAGCTCTCGATTGTTAGCGGCAACAAGGACACTCTGGGCAAGTGGCTGTCTGCGTCCGTCGTGTTCGACGCCCTCGAGCTCGTGTAAGCTTGTTCTAACGTATAGATTTTGGGTCTGGAACGAAAACAGTTCCAAGCCACTCTCAAGTGCGGAATAAATGGTGGCAACTTGTGATGTGAAGCGCTCTTCTTGGTCATTTCGTGCGTCAGATCTACTGTTCCAGCTGGGGATCGTCTCGGAGTGTTTTCATTATCACGACACCACCGCTCACTTACCGGTTGCTACAGATTGACCCCTTGGCTCCTCTACGGCGAGGCCAGCAAATGCACCGCGGCTGGAATCGACGCTACGGTCTCTAGCCCACAAGTGCGACTGAATTTTAGCCCCGAACAGATCACTTGAGCTTTTGAGCTTCCGGCAAGACTTCATCGACTTGAAACGTTGCTCCACAATGCTAGCTCGACGTTTTGCGAGCGCAACGCTGCTGCTGCCAAGCGTCTTCATGGTCATGGTGGGGGCAGCATCGGACTTCGGCTACACGTCAAGTGGCGGATCCTGGGTGATCACCTCCGGCGACGGGCTCACAATTACCATGGGTCAAGACACGTGCGACATCACCTCCATGCTCTTGAACGACTCGGAGCTGCAGTACTCGGCCAAGAACACGCACGTGAATTCGGGTTTGGGCAATAGCGTCACCAGCTCCCTCAAGACGCTGGACGACTCTACCATCCAAATCACTTGCAAGACCATGGGCCTCGAGCAGACCTACCTCTTTCGTCCGAACGAAAATGCCATCTACATGGGCACATACCACACGACCGACTTGGAACTGGCGGAGCTGCGTTTCCTCGCACGTCTGGACACGGCCGTAGTGGACAACGCAATGATCAACGCGTCCGACACCGTTGGGATGTCGGCCATCGAGGCGACCGACATCTATTCCGACGACGACGGCGTGACGGCCTCCAAATTTTACTCCGGCATCCCGTTTATGGAGGATAAAGTGCACGGTGTCACGAGCGAAGCGGGCGGAGTCTACTTCATTATGTCTGACTACGCTTACGAGAAATCTGTGGGCGGGCCATTCTTCCGCGATATCAACAACAAGTTTGACGTCGCCAATGAACTGACGTTCTACATGTTCTCCGACCACACGCGCACGGAAGACTACCGCTACGGTTTCCACGGCCCATACGCGCTGGTGTTCACGGACGGCTCGACGCCTTCCACGTCGGATGTCGACTTTGACTTTTTCCAAGACTTGGATCTCACTGGTTTTACAGCGGAGACAGAGCGCGGAACCGTCACGGGCACCATCACCGATGGCAACAACGTACTAGGCAGCTCTGATGTGGTTGTCACCTTCTCCAATGACGACGCGCAGTACTGGGTTTCGGTCGACTCGAACGCTACGACATTCACGTCACCGCTCATGCGCCCTGGCACCTACAACGCTACCGTCTACAAGAAACAGCTCGCCGTGAGCTCCGATTCGGTCGTGGTTACGGAGGGTTCGACTACAAAGCAGAACCTCGAGGTCACCTACGAACTGGAGTCGAGTCCCATTTGGCGTATCGGGGAATGGGACGGCACCCCCGACGGGTTTCTCAACGCTGCGAACATCCACGACATGCACCCGAGCGATTCGCGGATGGACACCTGGACGGAATCTCTCACTTTCAGTCCCGGCGCCGACGACGACAGTGCCTTCCCGATGGCGATGTTCCGCGCTGTGAACGATCCGATCACTCTCAGCTTCACATTGAGCAGCGAGCAGGCAGCGGAGACTCGCACGCTCAAGATCGGCTTGACACTGGCTCAAAGCAGTGGCCGTTGCAGCGTCACAGTGAATAGCGACTGGACCGCAAAAGTACCGGCGTCCGTAGCAGTCTCGACGCGCGGAATCACCCGCGGAGTCACGCTGGGCAACTACAAGCTGTACGAGTACACGATCCCAGGGTCGGCTCTGGCAACGGGTACCAACAAGATCGAGCTGTCGATTGCCAGCGGTTCAACCGACCCCAGCGAGAAATGGCTGTCTGCTTCAGTGGTGTTCGACGCCCTCGAGCTTGTGTAAAGCGTTCGAGCACTTGTGTGGTCTTGATATACGTAGTGATGTTTTGAATCAATGTTGATGTTGGTGCTCTGATTTCTACTCGCGGCCAAGTTTTCAGCATTTGTGATGATCATCTGTGAGAGCTTAGTTAAAGGGAAGAGTACAGCCTACGCGGATGAGATGGCTGCACCTAAGCGGTTTGCTCATCAAGGTCGGCTTGTCTAACCGCTGGTAGGCCTCCGTACAAGCACTGAGTACCCGCCGAGTCTTTTGGATGCGTTCACTGGATCGGATCTGCTGTAACTGTGCGTATTAACTCCTACCCTTGGAAGCCGCCACCACGGACCGAATGGCATCAAAACAAGCGAGCTTTTAGTTTTACCGCTCTGATAAGTAACTCCGACGACCTGTCACCTTGCCGACAGCCCCACAACTCGTTTAGCACCGACGAGTCGACTAAGAACGAGATGCAAAGCAATGACGTGTTAAGCTCCAAGCTTACAGATTGAAGGCCTAGTAGAGTGGAGTGAATTCGTGGGGAGGCCACGACAACGACTTCACCCAGCCAACATCCGCGTGCGCCGAGAATACCACCCATTGCTTAGCTACCCAGACGCAATTAAGAGCTCAACGGGCCACCGCCCAAACCGCCAGCACCAACACCTCCGTTCGGCCCGGCGGGGTGGTGGGACATCCGGCCGCGAACGAAGCCGCCGAAGCCCTTCTTCTTCTTCTGCTCCTTCTCCATCTCCAACTGGTGCACGCGGGCCCCATACTTGGAGGCCAGATCACGAACCACACCGTCATCGTCGCGGAACTCTCCGATCACCTGGCGGAAGTCAGGCACGCGCTCTGAAGCCAACGCCTTGAGGAACGGGATCAGGTCCTTGAGCTCGTGGTCGTCGCGATCCCGTCCGTTTGTGAAGGGCTTGACCGGAATGGCGTTTTCCGGCTGCAGCTGGTAGGCTGCCGGGTCGTCGTCCAGGATCACCACCTGCCGCAGGTCGCGGTTCAGGTTGGACAAGTCCTTGACGTGGGCGCCGTTCAGATACCGCGTGGCATCACGCGACAGCACGTGCAGCGCGCACTGCTTGGGGTCCAGCTTCTGCACGATCTCCTCGGCGCCGTAGTTCTGCGAGAAGATGACAATCTCGTAGTACTGGCACAGCGTCTCGAGGAACTCGTCCACACCCGGGCGCTTGGCATGGCGCCAGCCGTGCTTCCTCTGCAAAATAACAATACATAAACAAACCATCAGACTACTCACTAGTTTTCCAAGCCCTCGATAGTCGTCAGTCAACGTACGCTCCACTCGGAGTGCACGAGCGTGTCCTCGAGGTCAAGCACAAGCACGGGCACGGGCGGCGTGTCCGCCGGCACCTGCGGGATGGGCCAGTCGGGCAGCAGCTTCTGCCTGGACGGGTCTGTGAATGGCTTGACCGTCTCCTCCACCTTCTTGGCCAGGAACGCGTACACGTCGCCCAGCACCGTGGCGCCCAGCGTCTCCGTGATGCGCGTCTTGATGCCGTCGTCCAGCACAAAGTGCCACAGGATGGAGCCCGAGATGCTGCCGGCCAGCAGCGCGAACGAGATGCGCGCGGGCAGCGACGACGTGCGCACCACCTTGTGCTCGGCGGCGTCGGCCGAGTGCTTGGCGGCCTTGCGCGCCGCCCGCCGCTCGGCGCGGGGCACCACCTTGAGGGGGATGTCGCGCCCCACCTTGGCCAGCACGGAGGACGTCTCCGACACGGACGAAGCCGCGCCCGCCTCCGCCTGAAGCATCAAACGCCGCGTCGCGCCCAGAGCCGCGGACGCGCGCGCGCCGCGCTGAGCGTTGCGCAGCACCAGCCTCAGCATCATCTTCGCACGCTTTGGCTCGTTGATATGCGGTGTGTATGGCCTCGCCAGTCACCAAGCTCAAATTGTGTGTGACACATCAAATATTGCAAACGTTTGGTCCTATACAATTATTGGGGGTACCCGGACTGGTTGTCCGGGGGGTTCGCAGTTCTCGGGAGCAGCAAGATTCCTGCATTGGACTTCCGAGAACAAGGACACAACAGCCAAAATTATACCGTACGCATTTTGAGCTCATCTGCATCATACTTTCAAACAAATATTGTGTTTGCTTGACACGCAACCAGGACTCTACCGGAAAGACTAGGATAACAGCATTTTGTTTAAATAGCATTATTTATTATATCTGGGTTAGGAATCTCTTTTACTGCATATCGGTAAGCATCTCCTGCGCCTGCCTCGCAGCCGCAGCATCTGCCCTGGTATCATACTTCAAATGATACACCGCTCCTGCAAATTCGGGTCAGGCGAATGTCGCTCGATGAGACATTGGTCGCTTGAGCCTGCGCCGCCGAGGCGGTGATTGTCGCGAGAATGTCGCTCGATTAGATACAGGGTCAGTAGTTGACCTGTAGTGGATGTCGCGAGAACGTCGCTTGATGAGATGCATCACCGAGGCGGTGGATGTCGCGAGAATGTCACTCGATGACAAACTCGCCTGGGCCGCCTAACGACAGTTCTTCGAACTGCGAATACCGGGAGGGCTACGTAGTAGCCTGTAGGGCTCCACCAGCTTTATTTCGTTCAAAAAATGTCGACTGAGTTACAGGCAACATTTGCTGTACTATCCCATGAAACCTGAGGCAACCTTCGACCAACTTGCTGCCCGCCGTGTGCGTTACGTCGCAGGTCGCGATGAAGCTGGAGATGCCAGCCTTCTACACGGAGGCAGGACGCTTCGTGCAGCTGCGCTTCATGCTGCGGGTCTAGGCCAGCGCGTATTCGTGATGCGAGAGCCTGAGCAGTCGGCCGTACATTTCGCGTCTGTGAGCGAGGGCGTTGATGACTTTGACGACTTAGCCGGCGACGATGTCGAGGATACGGTGGCGATTGACCCACCGCGATAGGAATTCTGCACTTGCTCAATCAACACAAACCCCGCTTTGTGGAATTCAACTTTTGGTGGCAATACTTTACTTAAATGTTGACGACCGTGGTGAGGATGAAGGAGGGCTCTACAGCACCCTAACAGTATTGGGGGGGTGCCCACATAAGCGGAGTTTGTGCCACTGGCGAGGCACAAACTCCGCTTCGTTGACTTCAACCATGCTACGAACGGTTTCCTTGCGAGATACACTTTGGCGAGTTGCATAACGAGTTTCCAACCATCATCGGCATTAGGCGTAAGGGATACTACTGCCAGCTCGACTGCCAACTTTACGCTACACATAGGTAATACTCGATATGTTTATCAACACCGTGGTATAAGCAAAGAATCATGAATTTCTTTTCGCGCATTCCACAAACTTGGCATGTCTTCGAAAAGCGTTCTTGAGTCATAAATTGCGCATTACTGTACTATGCTCTACTGTAAAACGTTACCAAAGTTCTATATATACTTCATAATCGCTGCTGTCGGCCCCCCAGTTGAGATTTTCCAGATAACAACTGAACAGCCTTTCACCGATAGCGACCAAGTTCATCTAGCCACTTCATGTTTTCACTTGAAACGCCCTCCCGGGTTAAGCGCCAGCGATCAAGTAGTCCGACGGTGGACAAAAGGTGCTGAAACCCAAAATAAAACCATCTGGTCATTTTAAACCGGTAGTTTATCTGCTTGACATGTGACTATGTGAATAAATTATTCACATAGTATTATTCAGAATAATACTATAGCCTAACGTTACTCATAATGTACTACACGGCAATGCGTTTAATGCGCAGCTATGCTTTCTATAACGCTGATATTGATAACGTTGAAGAGAACTTCACACCCTGCGTCCATCAAGTCGATTTTGCTTGCGCATTATTTCCGTTAGCAGGAAAGCGGCAACAGTGTCCTGTACGCTTATCGGTGCTGATCGTTGTTTGAGCGCGCAACTAGCATCCAGGCCAGCTCCTTCATGTTAGTCTTTGGTGGAGACTGTTCGCCTTCTTCGTCTTCAGTTCGACGGAACAATGGCTTAATGGTTTTCGAGACCGCGTAGGGCTCGTACTGACTGTACAGGTCGTCCAGCGCCTCATTCGGGTGTAGAGCTTCGATAACCGACTCCAGATACTGCACCCGCTTCCAGAGCTCCCGCACCATGTCCTCCAGATCCCTGGTACGCTGCTCCTTGTGGTCCCGCGCGCGCTGAGCAGCGATGGCGTTCTTCCGCTTTCGTATTTCGTCCGAGCTCAGCGTCTGCATCTCCCTCTCCGTGAGCTTGATACTTTCTCGGGGTCGACGAGAGCGCGGCGTCGGTGGGCACTTCCCGATTTGTACCCGCTCGAAGTCCGAAGACGGCGAGGCACTTATGCTCAGCAAAGCCGACACATCGTTCGCGCTGATTGTCGGGGCCAACACCGGGCGTCTCGCTTCGGGTTTGTCGGGATCTCTTGACATGTCTGCACGGTAGGTCAAATCGCGTTGTGTCACGGAGGAGACTGTGAGCTGAGTGAGACCAACGCTTTGGGGTGGGTACAAAACGATAAGCACCCACCGAGTCCCACACAGAAGTGAACATAGAGAGCACTTCTGATTGATAGTGGATTTGCTGGGTGTTGTGATGTATTAGACGGACAATCTGTAGCCATGACGACTGTAGGAATCACGAACACTGCAAGTGTTGCTCCTACTTGTCTAACGCGGCTTGCCGTCATCACAGCAAGCAGCTACTCCGACAGACTGGGGGCAACGCTTCCCCCCACCGCCACCCCGGAGTAGCAGTTATATCGAATCCGTGTTCATGGTGTTTATCAAATTTGTGCAATTCCTATCAACTATCAACTATAGTATCTCGTTCTGGTTTCTGAGCTTTCAAACCCCGTAGTGCTCCCGCCCGCGTCGTCTCTCAAGGCGGAGTATTTCGCCTCCGAAGGGTCCACTGTCGGGTCCACCCTGCAAGTGTATCCTTTTACTCACTCTCTCATGTCAACGTCGCTGGATCCGCTCGACGGCGTGGTGTTGAAGAGCCACTCGAGCTCGTCCATGTTGAGGGCGAGGTTACCCTTCGCGGCGTCGCCCGCCGTCAGAGGCTCCAGGTTCGGCGAGTCGGCGTACATAACATACTTGCTGTACAAGTACTCCATGGGCTCGTTGGGGTGCAGCAGCTTGATGACGTGCTCGAGGTACTGCACGCGCTTCCAGAGCTCGCAGACCGTGTTCTCCAGGTCGACGACGCGCTGCTGGGCACGAACGCGAGCGCGTTTCGCGGCCACCCGGTTCTTGAGTTTTCTGATCTCGTCCGGACTCAGATTGCGCTGTTCTTCTTCGGAGAGCTCGAGGTCGATCGTTTCGCGGGGTCGGCGACTGCGCGTGGTAGGATACTTGCCGACCTGCACCAGTTGCTGCACCTTTGAGGAAGCGCCGGGCCCGAGCAAGGCGGCGATTGTGTTGGCATTGACGTTCATTGCGCTGTGATCGACGTCGGACTTGTGCGTCACGAGGTAAGTTGCAGAATGCCTTTGCTTGCTTCATTTTACGGTCTCCGGTTGCTCGCCCCGTCCTCACCACCTCAGAGAGCGTTCACATTGGGTTGAAGATTGACAATTGTACCGCACCGATATCCGGAGCGTATCACTGAATATCGAGAGTGAAGCGTTTTCAAATATATTATATATTTACCATGCATAGATGGAGACAACAGCTCTTGCGCGCAATGGTAACGCTGGGAAATGGATTGACTATCAGCCTGCTTGCTCGGACCAACTCAGAATGAAGGACTTTGAAGATTGAGAGTGTTGGTGCCTTGGCGGTGGTGTTGGTTGGAGATCACTTCGGTGCGCGAGGCTCGATAGGTTGTCCGGTAATTCATCGGGCTATGGATATGTTTGGTATCGTTTATGTGCGCCCCCCCCTATGATGAGCTGGGCACCAAGTAGCCAGCTTTTAGTTTTGGATCTCATGTGAGATCTCGTCGTTGACTTCGCGTATCGTATTGGTGCTCGGGTGTCCGAAGCACGCGGTGGCCTGCGCTGGACGCAAGGACACTTGATTTTATAGGTTTTCAGCTGCGAGAGGGTAGGCGCGCGAGCACACTTCAGCGGAGTCGTCCAGCTCGGGGGCACTGAATCAAATGTTGACAAATAATAGTCGCCATGGACCGAACGCATTGATGGCTCTCCGCGCCTGGAACACCAGGAATCAAGGCTGTACAATTTATTTGATTTATAACTTTACGAAATGTGTATCGCTGTAAGGATGAATGTTGAATGCAGGCAATGCTAGTGCTTACACCCACTGGCTTCACATGGGCTGATCCTCATCCATCGGTATGGAGTCGAGCAGCCACGCGAGCTCGGTCATATCGACTTCGTTGAGGCCGCCAGTAGCTGGCCCGGTCAGCGGCTGAAGGCTGCGCGACACTGCGTAGGGTTCGTACGCCTGGTAGAGATCGCTTAGGTCTTGATTCGGGTGCATTGACGCAATGACACCCTCGAGATACTGGACGCGCTTCCAGAGCTCGCACACCATGTCCTCCAGGTCCTGGACGTGCTGCTTCTTGCGGTCGCGGTCGCGTTGCGCAGACACTCGGTTCTTCTTCTTCCGGATCTCGTCCGCGCTTAGCGTGCGCATATCCTCTTCGGTGAGCGCAATGGGCGTGCGCGGGCGTCGCGTTCTTGGTGGCGGGCACTTGCCGACCTGCACTGCGCTGTGTCGCTGGGGTGACGAACCCCGCGCCAACAGGCCGGACACGTCCGTAGCGCTGATGGTGTGAGCCGACATTGGTATCGCGGTTTCTTGGGCCATGACAAAGCTTGTCAATGTGTTGCTGCTGGACGCTCAGTGTGTTCGTTAGCGCAAATCGACTAATGAACTGAGCTCGCATCGCTTCGCCAGCGCGGTGCAGCAACCAACACTCACGTCGTGTTCAACGAAGGGGTTGAAGGCCACATAACTTAGTACTGTAGACGGCGCTGAAGAACGAGGTCGGTCGTCCTACATGGCTTGACATCATGGCTTGAAACTATCAAGACTGTGTAGCTATGCCCGTGCCTTCCCTCGGCGAGAATCAATCCATGTGCCACCATGAATGCAAAGTGTACCGCTTAGTATGCTGAAGGGAAGTCCAGGTCTGACGAAGTGTACCCAATTGGCAGGATGGATTTTATCTTGGCGTTTGAGCTTCAGAGACTGGCCTGCAATTGAACTGAGCACGGACGGAGCAGTGCCCGTGTACATGCATGTAGACGAAAGTGATGGATTGAACCCCGAGGTCTCACAAGTGTAGCTTCAGATTGTCTCATCTATCGTATTTCGGTGGTGGTCCCGCTCGTCCAAGCAGCGCAAGATGCAGTCTACACGTCACTACACGTTGCACCACGTACTAATACGCCACTGACGTGCCCTTTAGAGTGTACTTAAGTACCGACATTCTTGAGGAAGTGCAATCTCTTGTGGGCTTCAGCAGACAACCGCTGCGGGGATGGCTTGCTCTGAAGCTGCGACGGCTGAAAAACGAAGAACTGGTCTCCTTGCTCGGAGGTCTCTTCGAAGCCGCACCAGTGCATGAACGACTTGGCAGCGTCGTCACCAAGCGCGCCAACGTTCGACGCGAAGAACTTGTTGCTGGCGCGAATCCGCTGGAATTTTAAGTCCTCGGGCTGGCGTGCTATGTTTTCCAAATAGCGAAGCGCTGGAACCGGTGCAACATGTGTCAAGATGAGTACCGCGATGAACCGTGTGTGAAAACAACGAATGATACGGTACCTGCAGAAATTGCGTTTTTGCGAGATGTAGCCTCACCCGACGATAACGTTTTCATGAGGATATCCATCGTCTCGCCTACCACAACCACAATAACATTTAGATATGCTAACAGTATATCCTAAACTTGACCAGAGGTCAACGCCAACGAGCCATGTACGTACCTTCAAGAGTCTTGACGGACGAAGGCTCCATCACAAAGGCGACGGTGTCAGTCAAATGGTCCCCAACCTTGAAGCTAATCGAACGGATCTCGCTTTCGGCCGGTGTCGAGACAGAAAAATCGCCTCCTCCTTTGCCGCCACATGTCATCGTGCGCCCATAATTGGTGTGCAAGGTCATGTTGTCGGTCCAAGCGCCCTTGCGGCCACTTACACGTGTGACAACCTCATCGGGAAGCAGCTCAAGAGTGACTGTCGGTTGCGAAGCTTGGCGTTTTGCGTTCGCATTTCCCACCAATGCACCGTAAACTCTGGCTGAAGACGTAGAATGGGTTTCTCCGGTTGAGGCCTTCTCGTACACGAACTGAAGGCCGTCAAAAAATTCTCCTCCCCACACTAGAAAATACAAAGAAGACGCACAGTTTAAGTTAGAGGGGATACAACAAAGTTAGTTAAACCTAAGATCGCAATGCGGCATATAAAACGGAAAGATAACAGAGCTCAACGTACTCAACACTTGAGCAACTCGATACCCCGACTGCGCTCCAGCTGCAGCTTCAGTGCACCTCTTATCATCTCGCTCACCATTGGAACCAAACGCTTTAAGAGGTGGAGCCGCCACAAAGTTCTCTTTCATCGCAACACATAACGCCAGCAATTCATCCGGGGTCTTCGCAGGTAGAATAGCCACTTGGCTAATTACAGCAGCGACATTCGAAGAATCGCAAGAAGGTCCTTCGATACTCACTTCTTCAACTTTAAATGCTTCCACTTGAGTCTCCGCTGTTTTCGCTCCGTTCACGTACATCCCGACATTTGTTTCGTCAAGCGCAATAGCGATATGAGCATATTGGCCGAAGGATAGCGATGAGGTGGCGCATGTGGCTGTTGTCGGGGATTCACCTCCACATTGAAATTCACACGAAAAGTGTTGCTCGACACAATTCCAGCAAATACGGAAGCTCGTGGATATTGCCGAGTCAGAAGCACTTAGTTGGCCACCAAGAACGCATACAACTCCAGCTCGCTTTGACTTGAAAGAGTCGTCCTGGTCAAGGCGAACGAGAAAAGTCAGGACGAAGCCAGCGGGAGGAAGCCCACTACTGACAGCAATAGGCAAGCGCTTGCCTGCGAGTAATTGCAGTCCAAAAGTTTTGTTCTCGGGTTGGCCCCCAGATGTGCCATTGGGGATCCGGAAGGGCTTGCGTAATGCACACACACCCGCATTCTCTACGTGATTATCTTTGCCTGAAATATCAATCAGGACTGCATTTTCACCAGCAGAAGGTGGATCTTGCAGCGGTAAATACACCAGCGGTTGGTTCTTCCACAGAAAACTTCGAAGGTCCTTAGTTGTCGGGCAATCCAGCATCGCCAATGAATCCGAAGAGAATCCTTTTGAGGTCAGACTTGTCGCCAATTGCAGTGCTTGTGCTGCGCGTTCGTTCACATCAGCTGACGGCCCAGAAAAGTTCAAGCCTGTACGGCCAGTGAAGCAGAACGGGTTCGAGCATTCGGCTGATTGGCACCCAACCACCAAATTCTTACAAATGGTCTGCAAAATCTCAGCTGTCGGCACGGTGTTCACTGTCTTCTTCGGTGATGGCGTGCTCGTAACATTAAAAGATGCTTCTGCTTGCTTTCCATCTTCACTACGTTGACTCTTCCATTCAGCGGAGCCCGAAACACGGCCCTTGACCTCCGTCTTTTGAACAGAACGCCCACGACGCAGCTCCTCTTGCTCGCTTTTCGCACGTGCTTCAAGCACTGCCACTCTTTCTGGGGTCTGCTGTGCCCTTAGGCTCCGATTCATGTTGCCGATGGTTGTTTCTAGCCACGCTTCGCTGACATCTTGACGCCTTGAACGCATTTCAGCCCAGTTCCGAGTGTATCTTCTCGCAGTGTCAACCACTTCATCGTGAGCAAACGAGAAGATGTACGATAATTTCTTGCCCCAACCAACCTCGTAAGTGAGCGGACTGTCCAGTTGGTCTTCGCACGAATCACAGTGAAGCCACCGCTTGAAGTGCTCAGAATACACCTCAGTCCACACGTGGTCGGTCACATCCAGTACATATCGAGCCTCGAATCCCATCGCACGGCAGCACAATGTAAAGCAGTTTGCCCACTCGCCACAACGACCAGTACGTGTGTCCAGCAGCTTCACAGGATCATTATAGCGAGGAAAACGCGTGAATGCGCCGCACGCTGGACACTGATAAACTTCCACACGACTCGCTTGACCAGCAATCTCTTCAGTAGTGCTCGGACCCTCTGTTCTCACTGAGCGAGTCTTATCATGGTTGCACGCCGAGCAGCGAGGCTGATTCATCCAGGTGAAGAACTCGCGCTTGAACCAGTGGAGCAACTGCTTGACTAGCTCGTCCTGGTACGAAGGCATAGGTGATGAGTTGGCCCGCGCTCGTTCATGGAGCTTGTCCACAGGGATTCGCTTCAGAGCCTCCTCCTGCATTTGCTTACTCTCGTAGGATTGCACTCGTTGCAACCCGCTCTTCAGCCGCCCAAGCATACCCGACTGATGCTGACGATAATGGGCCTCCATAATAGCCTCATCCCTACGCTTCCGTGCTGCGACCAGAGTCGTCCGAGCAAAACCAAGACGCTTTTCATCCAGATCCAGCAGGTTGTCAATCCCAGTTAAGTGCCGCGTCGCAAAAAGACACTCGCCAAATTCGCTGTGTTCACGCCCCGAGTCACAAACAAAGCCGCCAAGAGGTGCTAGTCGATAGCACAGGTAAACTGGCTGAGCACCTGGAGCGCCTTCATTCAGGTTTCGCGTAATCTTCACATAATCCATTGATGGAGCAAGCTGATCACCAACGACAACAGCTACATCCGTGATAGCTAGCGCCTCGAGCTGCTCCGTGTTGCCCACAAGTTGCACAGAGTCGAACCCAATGCGAACGCACATTCCATTGCCATCTCCAGCAGCACCGCCGCTGTTGCAATCGACATCAACCACCTTTTCAGGTGTGTACTCACCCTTCTCTATAGATGCATCAGCACTGGAAGAGCTCGCTCCACCAAGCTGATCGAAAAGAACGTGAAGCTGAGTCAACGCTCGGGGGCCTCCCCTCTTCACGCACAAGTACACATAGTCACCAGACGCCGAGTAGTTTAAATCTCCAGGCAGCTTTGTAAAGCCCGATGGCGCAGCGACGTCCACGTCACCAGCTACCACTGTCACCTCAGAGATGAACCGCGACGCCAGCAGTTTGGACGCACTCCACTCCATTGGACTCACAGGCTGGAACTCTACAGCATGAAAGAAAAAAATAGTGTAAGTGCATGACACTATTTTTCTTTCAATGTGTTTAACGACACCGTACACACACAGCAAATGTTACCTGTCGTGCACGTTGTGGCACAGGGTCCACAGATCAACGTATTGAGCGGATCCCCTCCAGTCGACGCTGTCTTCCGGAAAGCTGGCTGCACAATTGCGGCACTTCCGAACGTACTCTTGGTGCAGATCTGGGTCCAGTCCGCCGCCATCTCCAGCCCTTTAGCGGTCGATTCCGCACTGGAGAAGAGGAAGAAGCGAGGTCTTTCCTCCGTGGACACGGCGATCGTCGCAACGTCCACCTTGCTGGGCGAGTAGAGCACTTCCCCAGTGGGCGACAGCAAGACCTGCTCGTCGGGCATCACCCCCACGAGCGACAGCAGCTGGCATTGCAGTAAATCCACCGGAAGCGTGCTCCGATCCGCAGACGCTTGCGTTGTCACGTAATACCTGCCACCATGAAGGCGAATACAAGGCGTACAGCCAGCATATATTAGTCCACACTCACCCACATACAGAAACTACACTATACAGTCGCAGTGGAACGCACTCCTGGCGCTGGAACACGACCACGACGTCCATCGTGGCCGCCGCCTCCATTTTGGCCCTTGGAAATCCTCAATCTAACGCCAATTAATCGATGAATACGTAATATAACACATATAACGAATATAATATAACTCCCGTTCAATTGAAGTTGAAGCGGCGCGGGATCATCACTCTTGTTTTCCGATGCATCAGTTCGTGCGCCCTGGACCTCTCGGCGGCCAGCACCTCCAGCGTCTGCGCGAGCTGCGCCTTGCCCATGACGGCGACCTGCGTGCACGTCATCTGAAGCGCAGCGCAGAGTCCTCTCCGTCCGTTCCTGACGCCGTAGATCCCCCCGTATCCCGTACAGTGGACGCTATAGTGCAGGAGCGACGAGAAGACCGAGAGGGCGTCTCCACATCCGCCCGATTGAGGAGCAAGGTGGCGGCAGCGAGACGCGGCTTACAGACGGAACGTACTGAGCGGAGCGGCGACGAGCTTCGACCGGCGGAGAAGACCCGGACGATCCGGAAGATCGCTGCTGTTAGGAGGCGAGGCGCGACGTCTAGCGAGAAAGTTAAGAGTGATGGTCGTCGACGGATCGGCAGACAGGAAGCCGAGTGGATCGAGAAGCAGACGCAGTACAAGACGAGGGCAGCGACACTGGAGAAAGAGTGCAGTGCTGCGTGGAGGAGCTTCTTCGCTGGCGCGGGGGGATCGAGCTCGTCGGGCTTTGTAACGACTGCAGAGGTAAACAAGCTGCACGAGGAGCTGGAGACGTCGAGGACAGAGGACACGCAGAAAATTATGCATCAGCTACGAGTGCTGAGCAGTAAGGCGAACGATGTTCAGGTGAAGGTGGAGGAGATTGCGAATGGAGATCAGTTCTTGTCGGAGCTGCAGGAACGCATCGACGCGATGGAGGCAGGGTTGGCAACGTTCAAGCTGACACAACGGCAGCAACTTGAGGGGTATGTGCTTGAGGAGAAGATGCTGGAGAAAGAGCTTGTGGGATTCATGGAGAAACTAAACGAGTGGGAGAATGAAACACCACATCGCCTTGGTCGAGGTGGTGCAAGTAGCACGTCACTCGGACCCAAAGCAATTAATTTAAATAACGACACTCAGAGCGCCACTGTTCTACGAGGCCAAGAAAGCGACAACAGCAGTAACCAGGAAGAGGAACCATCGGTGAGACCTGGCTCGACGGATGAAGTTGGTATGGTAAGACGGGTGCGCAGGCTTAATGACGCGATTCTTCGTTCAGGTGGCTTAAAAGGAGGATGGGATAGCCGAGAGCATGCCGCGTTCACGACACTGTTGGTGAAATGCGGTCTAACTGATGACGTGCTACTTCGGCAGTTATTCCCCGAAGAGAATGAACCTGGTTCGATTCAAGTGAGCAATCAAAAGGATGAGCTCGATGGCAGCGACTATGAAACACGCGTTTCTTGCTTTCTTCGCAAGTGTATGCGCAAAGTGGTTACGCAGACAGAAAGCTCAGTGCGATCGCACTTGGATTGGTATCTCCGACATCTTAAGCTGGTAGAGGAGAAGAAACGCGTGATTCAAGGGTGGAAAGCGCGCAAGGAAGAAGAACGCCAGCAGATTATTCAGTGCGGATTTGATGCTGACAGGGAATCATTCGGCCCCGACGATTCTAACGAACAACCAGAAGGCAATCGTGACTCGTCCTCTCGCAAGCAAAGCAACAGAAATAATGTCAAGTCTCGTGAAAAGACAGAGCGCCTGCTAGAGCAGTGGAAACACGATAAAAAGCAAAAGGAGGAGGAGGAGAAACAGAGAAGAAGAGAACTTCAGAAGAAGCGCGATGCGGTGGAGGCAAAGGTAAGAAATTGGTGTTGCTAATTGATAGGGATGCATAACGGACTGACATTGTATCCATGTAGCGAAAGCAAGAACAACTCGATGCCAAGCAAAAAGTGTTGCTGTATAAGCTTCAAAAAGAACAGGAAACAATGCTCTTAGAGCGTACTCCGAAACTGCGAGCTCAAGATGGAACTGATGATGATGGACTCTCACTCGGGCTTTTGCCGTTTTCGTCTCCGGTACGATATAAATCGAAGTAGTAACCACGCGCACGCTCTGGTTTTGTTGTTGCTGATCTTTGTGTGTTTTGTGCGGAGTAGACTTCGAAGGAGCATTTGGTTGAGAGATCCCGAATTGCAATTGAGTATGCCAAGGCCAAACGGCTAAGGCTGCAACAGATTGAGGAGCGCAAACAGAAACAAACCCAGCTTCCTCCGCGGCCCCCATCGAGAGGTTTCGACGAAAGCGGGAATAACTCACCCAAGCAGGCCATGATTTTCAACGCGACGGAAGCATCGAAAGCACGGGACCTAAGCAAGGATGAGTTACGAAGAAAAGCTCGACGACGGGAACGGCAAGGCGCTCACGAGGCGTACATTCCTGGCAAGAAAGTAATATCGGATGTAAAGGTCAAAAGTTTCGGTCATCTACCGATTCAGCCACGAGCGGTGCCAGCATGGAGGAAAAATATTTGATTTCACCCAACGGGTTAGAACTGAAGATTATACTATGATACTGGCGAACCTCAAGATGCAGGGTTGTGCTCAGGGCAGCCCTCGCATTTGCAGCTATCACCGCACGTGCATTCTCCCCCAGACGACATGCCGCAGCCTGGTACAGCCCAACCGACAGCGAGCGCCGCAGTATGCGCTACTGTCGTCATATACCTCGGGCATCCATTTTGCGGACAGATATTCATATCACACTGATGAGCTTTGTGGTAGTCATCTGCACTTGCTTGATCAGCGTCAGACGAAGATCCGAGTGAAGATTGCACCACTTCCATCGGTATTCCCCAGGCTTCTTCCGACAACTCCAGCATCTCAAAACCAGCACCTTCAGCAGCTTCTACAAGCGACGACGAATCCAAAAGCATTGCAACCACCAGCACTTCAACACGATCCGTTAGAAGCACTAGGTTTTCAACGCCCTCGACAGCTTTCAAGGCGTTTTTGAGTCTCACACCGTTGAATCCAACATCGCTGAGATCATCGACACGGAACCGGAATCTTCGAGGCAGCAGCGTCGTTGCGTCCACGATCGAGTCAAACCCGATATCAGTCACTGCAGTAGCAAGGTCGTTCACGCTCATATCTCCGCGTATAATGACTTGGCGGTGCTCGAAACGCAGTCTAGCGGCTTCGACACCTTCAACAGCTCGCACAGCATTGAGCACCGACGTACCGCAGTTTCCAGGGCACATCATATCAGGCACCCGCAACACCACTTCTTTTCGGGTCCAGGCCGTTGACGATTGTGCGACTACGGTAATGTGCGCAAGCTGAAGACTTCTCAACGGCGTCAAAGACACTTCCAGGTCTAGTGACTGCTCTCCCCGCACGATAACAAGCCGCTGGGATGAATGTGAGTTGGCGCTGGAGCTAGTTTCAAGTAACTCGCTCTCCGACAGCGACACCTCGTCAGAAATGGTACTGACAGGCACCACGTGAACACTCCTCACCCCAGATAGTGTTGATAGCATTGACGCGATGGCTTCGACGCCCACTACACTTGTAAATGGCTTGATCTGGAGTTCGAAACGCGGGAGCATCGTGGCTCTCGATCTTGAAGTCGACGCGCTGCTGTTTCTTAGCAATGGCTCAAACCCGTCTGAGTCAAGCGTCTGGTTCGAAGGTGTGGCGATGGCGTTGCTACTCGTGAGCTGGGGAACGACTTGAGACGTAGACAGCGACGTTGGACTATTGCACGTGCAGCTCTCGCCCGCACAGTTACAGCCACCGCCAAAGCTCCGTGAGCAACCATTGTCCAGGCAGTTGGCCATTTGCGATCCATCGCAACGTGAGTTCACTGGTGTTGTTGAAGCCAGCAGTGAAAACGCCCCCAGAACAGATGCACCGGAGCCTTGTGGGGCTAATACTGCGTTGCTTCTCGGGCTGTCGCTGGAGCGGTCACTGTCTGCTACGTTTTCGTCGGGCTCCGTGATCTTCGTTGGTTTTGCCGCCAGGGTCTGCTTTTGACTCCTCGCACACGTCGCGCACATCGTTCCTGTGTCGTTGGGTGATCGTACAAGCCTCCTGCAGCTCTGCACGGAGCAAACACGCGACCCACCATGCTCCGTACAGAATCCCGTCGCCCCGCGGGCTGGTTGCTGGCAGTTCCTGCGTCGACAACGCCTAGCTCCTCCATGCGCTCGACATTTGCCTCCTCCCTGGTCGATCTTGGTGCATCCTGGCTCCGAACAGCGTCTTCCGCCTCCATGCGCCGTGCAGAACCCGCCACCCACGTCAGCCTTGGGACAATCAGCCACCTGACAGCGTTTGCCGCCTCCATGGGCCCGACACAAGCCTCTACCAGCGTCCACCTTCCCGCAGCCCTCCACTTGACAACGTGCGCCACCTCCGTGTCGTCTACAGAAGCCTCCAGTCTGGTATCCTTTGGTGCAGCCTGGGAATGAACATTTCTTGCCGCCGCCGTGGCCGACGCAGAAGCCTCCGCCAGCGTCCACCTTGGTGCAGTCGGCGTGAGAACATTGTCGTCGCGTGCGCTTCTTGCTCGTGGTTTTGGCGGTAGTGGTCGGAGTAATTTTCACTGCTGGAGACGCAGTCACGGTGGCCATCGAGGTATTGGAGGAGGTGGTGGCGCTGCTGCTGCCGCCGCTGCTCGACGCTCGCCGTGTTTGCCTGCGTCGCCAGTCAGCGTGTTTCGGAAGAATGTACGATGGAGAGGAGCTGGTCCGTATCGCCGACACATCTCGGTTCAGTTCGAGCTAAGTACGAAATGACGAGACAAAAGCAATGGGTACATTTGGACTGCTGCTGCCGGAGCAAGCAAGTCAACTTGCCATCATGGCCTGTGGTTTTGCCCATTCAACAATTGTCTGGGCTCCGGCGGCGCGCGTGAATGCTGGACATACTTGCCGCACGGCTGGTCGGCGCGGAAGCGAACAGACGACTAGCTACAGACGATCCCCTCGGTAGTAATCCCTAGGATAGGAATACCCGCTCATCAGGAATATAAAGGTGGGTCCCAACGATTTCTGAATGACCGTCACATACAAAGCCAAGTAAATATTCCCCCTCACCCCTCAATCGTCATAAGGAATAAAAAATCACGGATTATGAATGTTTTGGGGTGCTTAACTATAGGAAAAGTCCATTCTATACATGACGTCTGCAGTAGTCTAACCAGGACCCCAGCTCCTATTGTCCATTTTTCGTACCGGATTTCATATTTAATGCTTGCATTAGCATTCGGAGCTGGCTTTCAGACCTGCTACTAGCAGGCTGCTAGTACCGTTCCTTTGAATAGAATGGAGATTGGGTGCTTGCCAACATGAGTGAAATGGGGTTCAATACTATCGTGGCAACTTATTTTGCACGTCAGTATCATTACCTACATCATGCCTGACGGTATTATATTAAATAAACTTTTATCCTTTTCGGTGTTACCGAGGTATATATCGATATCTGCACGAATTCCATTCATGTCCGCTCATCGATCTGAGCAGCCTTTTTAGGTCTATGTAACCAAAAGACAGCACCAATACATACCATATATGTGGTACAGTCCAGTGTACCACCCCATGGTACACCCTACGACAGGAATACCCTCAACTAGGAATAAAAAGTGGGTTCCCGATGCCATGACTAGCGAGGGGATTGTCTGTATCCATAATTGGCGCCGTCTCACGTCGTTGGCTGCTGCTGCTGCTCTTGCTCGTGCCGCTGTTCGTGGCCAACAATTCCGAGAGTGATACTGTCCTGCATCTCCTTCGCTGAGGTGGTCGTAGATAACGTCAGGCTTCCAGGCTTCCAGTCGTGCTCGTCATCTCAACGCGTCCTTTGCAACGCACCTTCGTCCAGGTTGAGCCGAAAGTTCCAGTTCTCGAGCTCTCGGATCTTGGCGTCCAGCTCCTTCTCGCTCAGATGAGTGAGCTCTACAGTGAGCGACAACCAGCGCCCTCGTCAGCAACCACTCGCAGCACTAAACCAAGCCAAACCACACGACTCGCACCGTGGAACTCGCGGTCACCCGCCACCTGCGCCGGCTTCTGGTGCGCCAGAAACTCATACAGCGACTCCAGCTCCTTGCTCAGCGGCACTGTCGGTGCGATCGTCTATTGTATGCAGCAGTTCAACACCATCAGCATCCGCTGCTCACCATTACAGCGGCAACTAGCTATTAGCTCGTCTCAACCTCCGGGAAGTAGCTCGCCATCTCTCGTCTGCAGCAGCAAAGGCAACACACAGCAACAGTCAGCTAGCCACACAGCCACCGCAAAGTCGTTTTGCGCCCATGCGCCTGCTATCAGTCTCCACCTGCAGTGTCACTTCGGCCAACACCCTTTGCGTACAGGAAGGAATCCTCAATCAGTGCGACTTACAGCGCTTCCACCTCATGATTGGTCGAAATTCAGCCAAGCCGACGTCAGTCACATAGTTCGTCTCACTTTTGCCATCATCACCAGCCGGAGCGTGAGGTGGAGAAGTGAAGTGCAGGGATGTCGATGCTGGGACCCGGACGCTCGCTGCTCTTGGCGCGCCGCCTGCGCGGCTTGCGCCCGACCACGTGGCTGAACAGACGCGCGTCGTTCTTCTCGTTTCCGTCGCCGTCGCACGCGCTGGTCAAGTCGCACACCGAGACGCGCGTGGTGCCCTTCTCCTGCTCCGAGATGTTCGACGTGGTGGCGGACGTGGACCGCTACAGCGAGTTCCTGCCCTTCTGCGTCGAGTCGCGAGTGCTGCGCAGACCCAACGACAACGTCATGGAGGCCGCGCTGCGAGTGGGCTTCAACATCTTCACCGAGTCGTACACGTCCCGTGTGCTCATGATCCGGTGAGAGGCGCCACCAATCCGCTAAACTGCTTGGCTGCGGGTACTGGAGATGTTGCAATAGTGGGGCTAATGGTGTTGCTCTGTTGTGCCAATTGGCGGTGTGGTTGTGCGTACGGGAAACTTGGTGCAGACCAAACAAAATCGCCACGAAAGCCATCGATTCACCAACGTTCAAGCGAATTGAAAGGTGTGTGAATACTGCTATCAGGGCAAATGCTTGCGTGTATGAGCTGTTGGTCACTGATCGTCAGGTGCATTTTTTCCTTGTTGTTGGCAGTGAATGGGTGTTCAAGCCGTGCAGCACGCCTGGAAGCTGCGAAGTCAACTTTAAGGTGACATTTGAGGTGTCGTCGTTCCTGCACGCCAATGCCATTCAGCTCTTCTTCGACGATGTGGCACTTACGCAGCTGAACGCATTCATCGGCCGAGCCCGGAAGATGTACGGCACGGCCCCTCGACCGCTGCCGCAAGCCCCTGTTCAGCCAAAGGCCGCACCGTTGACGCAAGGCTCTAAGGGGAAGAATGGCCAAAGTGGTCCAGCAAAGAGTGTCGACTCCAGTGTTCACACCGCGGCTTCTCCGGCCAACTCTGCGCATAAATCTGTCGAAGATGACGACGAAGCAGCTAGACGAGCGGCGAAGGCCAGGGCTTCTCGCCGAATCAAAGGTGGCATCTCGAATCAAACCTACAGCGATCTGGCTGCTGTATTCTACGACTATGCAGACAACGACGAGAAACTCTATTATGGCGGGTTTACGGCTGCTTGTATGGCGTTGAGTGACGAGTACGAAGACATGAAGGACATCAGCGAGAGTGCTGCGCTCGCGGGAGCCGTGTTTTCGAGTTTTGAGACCCACTCAACGCCGAAGGATTGGCTCACGCTGGACGAGTTCGTAGTGGGCGTGTACCTGATGACCAAGGGCACATTTGAGGAGAAGGCTCACAACCTGTTTGAAGTCGTGAACGCCACCGGTGACGGTAAAATCACGCGTGAGGAGCTGACACGCGCGATGCAGCGGAGAATTCGTGCGGTGAAGAAGCTATTTCCTAGACTACTGCGCGATCAAGTGCAGATTCAAATGGCGAACGAGCAGGTCGAGGAGCTGTCGTCTGTCCAGGACGCCGCGGTGGCCAACAGTGTCAAGGCTATCGAGGAGCTGATGGAGGAGGTGGAGAAGGAGATCCCGCTCGCCGTGAACCAGATTTTTAGGGAAGCGGACCTCGACCAGGACGACTACATCCGCGAGCAGGAGTGGATGTTCGCGTGGCAGGCGCATCCAGAATTCGTGGAGCTGTTGACCATCGACGGCATGAAGAAAATGGCGCAATGGGCGTCGGTCGTGCAAGACGCCAAGAGCGGCGAGAATGACAGAGACGACGATGGTAAGAGTGGATCCTCGGGGCAGAGTCTTGACACGAGGCTCACCTACGTGGATTAGTTGAAATGAATTTGCTGTTCGTCTGTACATGTACAACGTTGCAATGGCTACATACTGTACAGTACCTGCTGGATTCTGATTTTGGTTGTACCCAAAGGCACTTTCAAGGTGCCACCTTGAAGGTGGACTTGCAGTCTGCAAGTCCGTTCCTGTATTTCCTGTAATATTAGGGAAAACTGAAAGTTGGAGACGTGTGCAACCGAATACCCGTCCACGCCAGCTACATCATTCTTTTGCCGTTTCGAACACGCCCTCGGAAGGATGGATCCATTCAGTTGACTACTTACGAGGCTCGGTCGCCAGCTTATGGGATAGCTGTCATCACTGTTGAGGTGAGAGCTTCGATGACATCGGCTGTGCCAGCGGAGCGCGAGCCTCGTCCACGATGGACTCCATGCGGTTACCCGGCAACATGCTGTACAAGAGAACCCCTCAAAGATAACAAGCCATTTGTCGTAAGCTTAGAGTAAGCTCTTACGGCGAGGAGCGCGCCCATGAGCTGCTGCACAAATCTCGACTGCAGCTTCCGGCGATCTCCTCTACACACGCAGAATGACAAGACATGTTCGGTACGCGTAATCTCCTATGGAGATTCGCCATGAATGCTGTTCCACGAACACCTTCGACACCACCTGACTTTTGTCTGATTTCAGTGGAACGCCTTCATCTTGTCAGTGGCCCAAGCATCCAGTGGGGCTCCGGCCACTTCACCCTGTTCGGCGGCGGCTGTTGCCCTCGACCACAGATGCCGGGAACTTCGGACCATCGCTCGCCTCAAAGGTTGGGTTCCCTATGATCTCGAAAACGGATGTGCCCCTACAAAGCCTTTCCGCTGTCTCCAGGTATTACTAGTACACGCACGACATCATATACACCATATACTGTGCCTCTGAGTTTAGTCCGTTAATCACTGGATACCTAGCACCCAGCGAACGGACAATCGCCGCCTCGCTCACTCTCCTATTTGCGGGATCGCGCGCACCGACCGAACCTCTTGGTCACGATGCACCTCTCGAGTCTCCTCCTCACCTTCGCGGCCGCTGTAGCGGGCGTGTCCGCCGGCTCCCCGGAGCAGCAGCAAACCGACACGCAGACGATTCTGTTCGCGGCCACGTACACGCGCGACGAAGGCTGGATCAACGGCACGGGCAAGGGCATCTACACGTACAAGTTCGACACGACGGATGGCAGCTTGATCCCGTTCGGCGTCACGCCGCTGGGCATCAACCCCATGTACGTGCAGGGCTCGACCAAGAAGTTCAACACGGGCGAGCGCGTCATCTACGCCATCAACGCCGTGTCGGACAACTCGACCGCGCACCCCGGCACCACCACGGGCTTCGTGTCGGCGCTCACGCTCAACAGCGACGGCACGCTCGAGCTGCTCAACACGCTCGAGACGCACGGCGGATCCCCCACGCACATCTCGCTGAGCCCCGACGAGGACTTCCTCGTGGTCTCCAACTACGCCGGCAGCCTCTCCATGTTCCCGCTGAACGCCGACGGCTCGCTGGCCAACGAGACGTTCCACCAGGAGTTCCCGACCGGCAGCAAGGTCGTCATGGACCAGCAGGCCACGGGTCACATCCACAGCACGACGTGGCTGCCCAACTCCAACCACGTCGTCGCGGCCAACCTCGGCAGCGACCAGCTGCTGCAGTACAAGCTGAACGAGAAGAAGCAGACGCTCAAGAGCCTCAAGACCGTCAAGCGCCCGGGAGGGTCGGGACCGCGTCATATGGCGCTGCACCCGGACGGCAACATCGCGTATGTGGTGGACGAGATCTCCAACACGATCGGTGTGTACAAGATCAACAAGAAGGCGGCTCTGCTGGAGAGCAAGGCGCTGCAGGAGATCACGACGCTGCCCGAAGACTTCAAGAACTACACTACGAGCGCGGACATCCACCTGTCCAGCAACGGCAAGTTCCTCTACACGTCGAACCGCGGCCACGACTCCATTGCCATCTTCGAGGTCAACGAGACGGACGGCACGCTCAAGTCTCTGGGCTGGGAAAGCACGCGCGGCAACATCCCGCGTGGATTCACCATTTACGGCGACTGGCTCATTGTGGCGAACCAGAACTCGAACGACATGTACGTGTTCAAGGTGGACAGCAAGACCGGTTTGCTGTCGTACACGGGCAACTCGTACGAAATCGGCACGGCAGTGTGCCTGTATGTTGCAGAGTATTAGAAACGTGAACGCCAGTTGGGTGGAGTGAGCTGCAGACAGTATACGTTTTTCAACAAAATAAACTTCTAGCAGAATGATTTTCAAATGCCTACAAAGCATTACGATAACGTTCTTACCGGAATATTGGACTGGATGGAGCCCTGTCGCTCAAGGCGTTATTATAACTAAAGATTCATGCTCTTTCGTAAGACGATACTTAGCCCCAGAGAGCCAATCGTAAGACAAAGCGTCTCACGTTTTGCAATCAACGCATTTTGGCTACATCTTGGTTTTAGTATACCAGTGGCTACATTGCATTTTGTCTGCCAAAACGTTAGACAGTTTGTCCGGCAACAATTTGCACCATACGATTGGCCAAAACTTTCTGCACGAAAGAGTAACGAGGAACGCATGCAACGATAGTATCGTTGCGTGCGTTCCTCCGTTGAGCATGTAGGAACCCGAGGACAACAGCTTTGCCGTTTGTGAATTGCTCGTGCCACCCACAGTCGAGCCGACGAAATAAGGCGCTCACAAGCACGAACATGTAGTCGGTAGTGCAGCCCTACATGCGACTACAATGCACACACTTGTTTGAAAATGGTTAGGAAATAAATGCACCCGAACCACCAGCCCAGCTTGACAAACAAAACGTTCAGGGCTTGATAGTGAATTCTAGTTAATGCATAACCAAATAGAGCCCCTCTTTCTCCGGTAGTGCGGCCCACGAACCCGTCGTGTCCTCTCAGGACGTCTCCGAGCGAAACAGTGCACGACGAGCCACCGCACATGCTCCGCATCGAGGCGTTGTTGGAGGAAGCGAGGGAGTAGACATTCGGGATCTTACCAAAGTCATGAAATGAACTGTTTTGTAGTAACAACAAGGCAGCGTCAGCCACTCTTGGTATTTGTGTATTTGTTTTTGCTGCGGTTTGCTTGGCTACCTTACTCCCGGAGGCGCGCACTACTACAGCTCCGCCTACGTCGGTAGTGGACACGACCGACCTCACCCGCGGCCACCTACCTGTAGACAAGCTGTTGGTTTCGCAAACCAATTACTACAAAACGACGTGGCGGCCTCTGAGCGACGAAACTTCTCGGGAATACATGAAAAATGTCAAAGCTAATGTAATTGATCAGCCTGGCTGACCAGTTTGCTCGGCCTGCTACTGTAGTACTCTGAAACCAACACAATCTAAGCTCGCCGTGGTTTTAATCTAAATATGTGGAGGGAGTTTGTTGGTGCCGCAGCGCTCCTCCGCGCAGTTCTATCGAACCGCCAATCATTACTACCACTACTATGAGTCAGGATACGAATGCAACGAAAGACATCAAAAAGAGTAGCGAAGAGGGACGCGGGCCTTCCTAGCAGAGACTGCGAGCACTCTGCGCCTGGCAGTGCCAACAGCATGGGCAAGTCATCAGTATTATTCGCCAATCACATCACTAGATTTGATTTGTCGTCAAACTGTCTTACGAATGCTCGACACAAGTGATTGACTGAAGCTCATTTGGTCACTCATTCAAATTAATTTTTGATATTCTGAATCCATCTACAATTGTTTTTTAAGCACTTGAAAAAGATGGCATATCATTTTTAATCAAAATGTTTAAGCCATCATTTTTTTATATTTAAATAAAAATACTATGAAAACCCCACTTTTTGCCAGTCTCATTTGAGCGCAAATTATCTCTATTAAGCTATTTAAATAGCAATTATCGTGCCTTGCATTTAATTTTCCGACGGTGCTGACTTTAATCCGATTTTCATTTACTAAAACTAGGGAAATATTAATACACGTAGTCGGCAATTCGTTAGGTGTTCCTTGGCTTTGCCCCTCCGGTTGGTCTCTCGTGCTCGTGTAATGCCCCGAATGGCGCTGATTTGTTCGCCTTCTGGGACTTGGACTCGAAAAGCACTATTGCTTTCCTTCGATATTTCTATTGAAAAACGAAATCGGAGCACCATCCCTCTGATTTTCAAAAGGGGTATTAGAGCCCGCTTAAAGCCAAATCAGTAGTTAAAAGTGATACATGGTCTTGGAAGTAGTTTTTGAGACCCGCTTAGCAAAAAAATACTGAAATACACTATATCTTGCAAAAACGAAAGCACAAAGCGAGAAGTCCTTCGACATGGTAAGCGCAGGAATAATCTACTTGAATAAACTATGGACTTTTCTTCTTCTGCAAGGATTTTTGCCGGTAAATCCATATGCAATTCGACTGAGTCCTCGAAATTAATTCACCATTTGATCGATCAAAGTCATATTCTGAACGGAACCTCTGTTCAAAATATTAATATATGTATTAATAGCTCTTATTCAATGTTCGCAGGTATGTATCCTGCAGGTAAAACTAGCCAATCAGCAATACCTTTGGCTTTCCTTCAGATGCCCCTTTTATCCTGTTTTACCTACAGCGATTTTGGCTGAAGGTATCAAAAGGAGCTGCAGGTATTTTTTGACTGGCTGAAATTCAAAAATACAGCCCTTTGATTGGAGAACATGAATTTACCTGCAGGCGAGTACGGTTTTTGCAGCAGCACCTTCGGGCGACATTCATACCTGCAACCTTCATACCTTCGAACCGTGAGAAACACTAATCTATAGAGCAGCTCGTGATTAAGCAATGAAGGACTCCTTACTCCTTCAGAAGGAGTATGCTCTACGTACGCCTTGAACTGTAAAGCCAAGCAACCGCAGTGGAAGAGCATAGATGGTTTTGTGAAGTGCACTGGTAGAGCCAGGGCAGTGCCCCAGCTCAGTACTTGCAGCGCAGGTACGACTTTCCTCCTTCGATCATCACTTCATGGGGCAAGTAGATTTGATTAGCTTGGAGAGTTAGGCTCGCTGGAGTTCATAATTCTAAGTCCTACCACGGGATAAAACCTTATGAAAGGGGGAAAACCCGTCCTAGAAGGACTTCTACTTGAGCCGCTAATCAAGTCTCGTGAAGACAAGAAAAAAAATTTTCTTCACGGGCAGCCTGGCTGCGTCTTCGTGGAGCTCTGAGCTCTGTCGGTGTTCTTGACTTCTTGCGTTGGTCGTTGGAGCTCTGAGCTCTGGCGGGCCAATCGTCGAATGATCGAGATTGCGTGCTGGCTCGGTTCGGAAACCCACGGTTCGGCCACTCGTCCCACTCGTACTTAACCGACCACTTTCCTCCTTCGATCATCACTTCATGGGGCAAGTAGACTTGATTAGCTTGGAGAGTTAGGCTCGCTGGAGTTCCCCCTCGAGCGCATCGTGATTGGTCTCGTTGTGCTCCCATGTCGAGGCCGTGATCATGCTTCTTGCCGCATCTCGGAGCATGCCAGGCAGCAGGCGGGTGTACACTGTGAAACACCAGCTCGACCACCTTCCCATTAGTCGTATGACCAGGTCACTTTTCCCTGCCGCCAGAAGTGCGCAAGCACCGCCTATGCGTAGTGAGTGGCAGGAGTAGTCCTTGGGTGACAGACCCATGCTTGTTGCCGCTTCCTTGATGAGCCTTGCTACGACAGCCTTCTTGATCGTTCCTTGCCGTGAGGTAGATGTGAGGTATGGGCCCAGGGCCACTCCTGCTGCGATCCATCTCTCTCGTATCAGGAGACACCCTTGCGCCGCTTCCACTGGGCACAGCATCGGATGCTCTGAGCGGTAGTGACGAACAACCACACCCTGTGCCGTCCGGTCACCCTTGTGGGATTCGAAGAGGATTTCCGCCGAATGGGCCTTATCGCCCCTGGGGCTTATTCGGACGCCTTGACAGTTTCGCAGGATCACGTTGCAGGCCTTGACGCAGTGTGTTCTGTTGTTGCCAGTCGAGCTGTCCACGGACACTGGTCCCCAAAGCTCTGAGCTTCTATCGAGGAAGAAGAACGCTAGCACGATTGACCCCCATAAGAGTCGCTCTTGTTCGTCCATCGACTCGAGTCGCTTTCGCATTTCGAGCAGCATTGGTGTAGTAATTGGCTGCTTCCGCTCCACTTGACTGTTCGAACGCTTGTACCCTTGAGCGATGAGCTCAAATTTCGGAGTACGGTAATCCAGCTTGGCGTTCCGGACTGCCTTGTGTGCGAATGCCACCGCTGCCATTTTTCCATCGAAGGTCTGGTACTTGTTGCCTGTCCTGGACTTGTTGTGCCCCTCTGAGGCGCACAATCCGGCAAACAATCCGACCATCCTTGCCTGCTGAGCCCTGGGCAACTCATCGATCCACACAGGAAAGCCGAAGTCGTTGCAGAACGCCTCCCAGAACTTGAAGTTCTTGGTGTATCGTCCGAGAGTCCCTTTTGGCGATTGCGGCCTGTTTGAGCTGCGCTGTTTTCTCCTCGATCCTCCAGCGGCGTTCGTCACCTGGTCGCCATGGTACCACGGATTAGTACTGGTATGCACATCACATTTTGGGGTCTGCTCCATGGTTCTGCTGAAAGTGTGGGTCGAAAAGTGAATCCGGTAACGAGCCTGACTCAAAGCACACTGGCGTAAGTGTTCCTGTCCTTCAGGCGAAGAGCAGTTCATCTTGTCGATGATTCGCGTGATCCAGCGCGACTCGCTGTGAACCGTGACATGACGCCAGGCGTCCTTGATGGTCAGACCAGGTCCCCACTGCTCGGTTACTCTGGCAATTGCACGGGTCACTCCAACATCGTTCATTCTGGTATCCGTGGGGGTGATGAGGAGGCGTTCTCTGAGAACCATACTTGAGATGATTAGACCATCTTGTTGCATCTGCACCAGCCAGACGTCATCGATGTGTGCTCTGCGCTCGAACAATGCCATGGAAATACCGGCAAACTCGTTTTGGAAGACTAATTCTCTCCACCACTGGATGTCCTTCTGAAGGACGTCCATCATTGGTACCCCGGTCTTGTGGCGCTTACGGCATCTTGTCTGTATGGCCACCAGACGCTGGATGAAAGGCTTTGTGATTGGAATGAAGCTGATGACATGCCGTAAGACTCCGACCAGACTGTCCAGTCGCTTCATTGTCACGAACTTCTGCCTGGCAACGTCGTCCAGGACTCCCCGCATTTTCTTGATCTTCCTCTGAGGAACCGTGACGCATTCATTGGGGATATCCCAGGTGATGCCGACAGCGTGAAAGCGGCGCGACCAGGTCGTAAATTTTCCTTCATGCCAGCCTGCTGATCCGAACACGAGTTTGATGCCGTCTCTGAGACGCTGTTCTGCCTTCTGAAGGCGGTCGTCGATATCAACTTCGATGAGAACGATGTCGTCCACCCACTGGAATATCCAAAATGGTTCCAAATAGCCGAGAACACTCGATGCGCCAGTGCGTTGGTAGTGTCGGACGGCTTTCCCGAACACCGCGAAGAACCCCGGAGATGACGTCCACCCGAAGACGTCCATCCCGGAAACTATGCCATGATCGGAACGCGGCATTCTTCCCCCAAAAGCGGACGCGTGGTCAGCATGAACGGGGACATGGTGGAATGCGTCCGCGATATCCGCGACCATGGCGTAGATAGCGTACCCTGGGTACCGGCGACGAAGGTCGCGAACGCGTTGAGCGATAGAGTCAAATGGATCCCACGTAGCGTCAGGTGAAGCATCCGAATTAGTCTGGTCATTGACCGAACCGCCAGGCGGCGCCGACAAGTCATGGATAATGCGCCCATCGATGTGGAGAGGAATGTCCTTCTTGGCCACCAGGGCGAACGAACTTGAATGGAACCCAGGGTCCCGTTGTAGCGTAGCCAATGTCGCAAGCAGCGGCCCTTGTAGTAATCGGCGAGAAGCTTGTCAATGCCCACCGCCGCTCCGGACTCGGCGCCCCCGTAGTTGACTGGCAGGGGCCGAACCCCACGCCGGGCGGCCGGGTTGGACCAGGGAGGAACGATGCCGTCTGCCGCGATGGCACAGAGAAGCTGCAGCTGGGGGTACGTAGCCAAATGGACTTTGTACAGCCAGGGGCGCAGCGCCTTGTTGGGTCGAGGATCATCGGAGGTCTGACCTCGAAACGCGCGCAGGGTGCCCGAGATGCCCAGGTCGGGAACGGCAATGAGAGCATCCAGAATGGCAGCATCCACGAGAGGAATTGATAGCGGCGGGGAGGTCGCCGCAACAAAGGCGGAATCAATGGGAAACGGGATGTCGAACCGCCTGGCGGTATCTTGCAGCGTGGCGAAGACATCCCCTGGAACGCATCTGGCGACTCCGTTGACAACGCAGGAACGGACGATGTCGATATCGAACTCAGACGGTAGGTCCCGGGCGGTGGTATGGATCTGGCTTGGCCCCACACGACCATGTCCTGGGGCATGCACCGGACGATCAGGCCACGGTGGCACAAACCGCCCTCGAATGAGGTGACCCAGTGTCCGAAGCTCGAAGATAACCAGCGACCAGGTCGCTCGCGAGTGGGCACGTCTGTCCGGCATGACGGCAGTCGCGTCCGGGTTGAAGGGGCAGAGGATAGCTGGGCTCTGGAACAGGCTGGATGGAAGCAGGTCAGGCCAGGCATCCCCGTCGATGTGGACGTCAACCCCAGGGGAGACGGTGTCCATGATCCAATTGCACATGGCATCCGCGGCTGTATTGAACTCCCGTCGTACGTGCCACAAATAAGTGAGGGGCAGCACCGCCCCCAAGGATCGGATAGCAGCGACGTACGGCCGGAGATGTGCAGCCTTGTAGTCAGACTGCATGAGGGCCTGGCCCACGATGAGCGCGGAGTCACCGAACACGTGAACGCTGGTGGTGTGACCGTGATGTCGCATCCAACGCAGACACGAGAGAAGGCCCTGGGCCTCCATGGCGTTGTTGGTCTGGAGTTCGCTGAAGGCATGCGCCTCCCAGTGGAGAAGCTCGTGGCAGGGTGACCAGACGCACCAGGCGTAAGCACTTCTGCCCGTCAAATGGCGGCAGCCCCCGTCGAAGGCCGCAACAAGGTAATTACCGGTGGCCACCGGAAGCGATGTGGGCGGGGAGGCATCAGACACCAACGCTGCCGGAGGGGGCACGCCAGGCGTATCCAAGAGCGCCGTATGAGCGTCAGACGCATTCAAGTCCATGGGAGCTGTGCCAGAACGAAAGGCGTCTGACGCCGACGACATCACAGGAAGAGCACCAGGTGCCTCTGGCATGGCAGCACTCGGCCCGAACGACAGCTGGGTCGACAAGGGATGAACGCCAGGCGTATCCAAGAGCGCCGTATGAGCGTCAGACGCATTCAGGCCCATGGGAGCTGTGCCAGAACGAAAGGCGTCTGACGCCGACGACATCACAGGAAGAGCACCAGGTGCCTCTGGCATGGCAGCACTCGGCCCGAACGACAGCTGGGTCGACAAGGGATGAACGCCAGGCGTATCCAAGAGCGCCGTATGAGCGTCAGACGCATTCAGGCCCATGGGAGCTGTGCCAGAACGAAAGGCGTCTGACGCCGACGACATCACAGGAAGAGCACCAGGTGCCTCTGGCATGGCAGCACTCGGCCCGAACGACAGCTGGGTCGACAAGGGATGAACGCCAGGCGTATCCAAGAGCGCCGTATGAGCGTCAGACGCATTCAGGCCCATGGGAGCTGTGCCAGAACGAAAGGCGTCTGACGCCGACGACATCACAGGAAGAGCACCAGGTGCCTCTGGCATGGCAGCACTCGGCCCGAACGACAGCTGGGTCGACAAGGGATGAACGCCAGGCGTATCCAAGAGCGCCGTATGAGCGTCAGACGCATTCAGGCCCATGGGAGCTGTGCCAGAACGAAAGGCGTCTGACGCCGACGACATCACAGGAAGAGCACCAGGTGCCTCTGGCATGGCAGCACTCGGCCCGAACGACAGCTGGGTCGACAAGGGATGAACGCCAGGCGTATCCAAGAGCGCCGTATGAGCGTCAGACGCATTCAGGCCCATGGGAGCTGTGCCAGAACGAAAGGCGTCTGACGCCGACGACATCACAGGAAGAGCACCAGGTGCCTCTGGCATGGCAGCACTCGGCCCGAACGACAGCTGGGTCGACAAGGGATGAACGCCAGGCGTATCCAAGAGCGCCGTATGAGCGTCAGACGCATTCAGGCCCATGGGAGCTGTGCCAGAACGAAAGGCGTCTGACGCCGACGACATCACAGGAAGAGCACCAGGTGCCTCTGGCATGGCAGCACTCGGCCCGAACGACAGCTGGGTCGACAAGGGATGAACGCCAGGCGTATCCAAGAGCGCCGTATGAGCGTCAGACGCATTCAGGCCCATGGGAGCTGTGCCAGAACGAAAGGCGTCTGACGCCGACGACATCACAGGAAGAGCACCAGGTGCCTCTGGCATGGCAGCACTCGGCCCGAACGACAGCTGGGTCGACAAGGGATGAACGCCAGGCGTATCCAAGAGCGCCGTATGAGCGTCAGACGCATTCAGGCCCATGGGAGCTGTGCCAGAACGAAAGGCGTCTGACGCCGACGACATCACAGGAAGAGCACCAGGTGCCTCTGGCATGGCAGCACTCGGCCCGAACGACAGCTGGGTCGACAAGGGATGAACGCCAGGCGTATCCAAGAGCGCCGTATGAGCGTCAGACGCATTCAGGCCCATGGGAGCTGTGCCAGAACGAAAGGCGTCTGACGCCGACGACATCACAGGAAGAGCACCAGGTGCCTCTGGCATGGCAGCACTCGGCCCGAACGACAGCTGGGTCGACAAGGGATGAACGCCAGGCGTATCCAAGAGCGCCGTATGAGCGTCAGACGCATTCAGGCCCATGGGAGCTGTGCCAGAACGAAAGGCGTCTGACGCCGACGACATCACAGGAAGAGCACCAGGTGCCTCTGGCATGGCAGCACTCGGCCCGAACGACAGCTGGGTCGACAAGGGATGAACGCCAGGCGTATCCAAGAGCGCCGTATGAGCGTCAGACGCATTCAGGCCCATGGGAGCTGTGCCAGAACGAAAGGCGTCTGACGCCGACGACATCACAGGAAGAGCACCAGGTGCCTCTGGCATGGCAGCACTCGGCCCGAACGACAGCTGGGTCGACAAGGGATGAACGCCAGGCGTATCCAAGAGCGCCGTATGAGCGTCAGACGCATTCAGGCCCATGGGAGCTGTGCCAGAACGAAAGGCGTCTGACGCCGACGACATCACAGGAAGAGCACCAGGTGCCTCTGGCATGGCAGCACTCGGCCCGAACGACAGCTGGGTCGACAAGGGATGAACGCCAGGCGTATCCAAGAGCGCCGTATGAGCGTCAGACGCATTCAGGCCCATGGGAGCTGTGCCAGAACGAAAGGCGTCTGACGCCGACGACATCACAGGAAGAGCACCAGGTGCCTCTGGCATGGCAGCACTCGGCCCGAACGACAGCTGGGTCGACAAGGGATGAACGCCAGGCGTATCCAAGAGCGCCGTATGAGCGTCAGACGCATTCAGGCCCATGGGAGCTGTGCCAGAACGAAAGGCGTCTGACGCCGACGACATCACAGGAAGAGCACCAGGTGCCTCTGGCATGGCAGCACTCGGCCCGAACGACAGCTGGGTCGACAAGGGATGAACGCCAGGCGTATCCAAGAGCGCCGTATGAGCGTCAGACGCATTCAGGCCCATGGGAGCTGTGCCAGAACGAAAGGCGTCTGACGCCGACGACATCACAGGAAGAGCACCAGGTGCCTCTGGCATGACAGCACTCGGCCCGAACGACAGCTGGGTCGACAAGGGATGAACGCCAGGCGTATCCAAGAGCGCCGTATGAGCGTCAGACGCATTCAGGCCCATGGGAGCTGTGCCAGAACGAAAGGCGTCTGACGCCGACGACATCACAGGAAGAGCACCAGGTGCCTCTGGCATGGCAGCACTCGGCCCGAACGACAGCTGGGTCGACAAGGGATGAACGCCAGGCGTATCCAAGAGCGCCGTATGAGCGTCAGACGCATTCAGGCCCATGGGAGCTGTGCCAGAACGAAAGGCGTCTGACGCCGACGACATCACAGGAAGAGCACCAGGTGCCTCTGGCATGGCAGCACTCGGCCCGAACGACAGCTGGGTCGACAAGGGATGAACGCCAGGCGTATCCAAGAGCGCCGTATGAGCGTCAGACGCATTCAGGCCCATGGGAGCTGTGCCAGAACGAAAGGCGTCTGACGCCGACGACATCACAGGAAGAGCACCAGGTGCCTCTGGCATGGCAGCACTCGGCCCGAACGACAGCTGGGTCGACAAGGGATGAACGCCAGGCGTATCCAAGAGCGCCGTATGAGCGTCAGACGCATTCAGGCCCATGGGAGCTGTGCCAGAACGAAAGGCGTCTGACGCCGACGACATCACAGGAAGAGCACCAGGTGCCTCTGGCATGGCAGCACTCGGCCCGAACGACAGCTGGGTCGACAAGGGATGAACGCCAGGCGTATCCAAGAGCGCCGTATGAGCGTCAGACGCATTCAGGCCCATGGGAGCTGTGCCAGAACGAAAGGCGTCTGACGCCGACGACATCACAGGAAGAGCACCAGGTGCCTCTGGCATGGCAGCACTCGGCCCGAACGACAGCTGGGTCGACAAGGGATGAACGCCAGGCGTATCCAAGAGCGCCGTATGAGCGTCAGACGCATTCAGGCCCATGGGAGCTGTGCCAGAACGAAAGGCGTCTGACGCCGACGACATCACAGGAAGAGCACCAGGTGCCTCTGGCATGGCAGCACTCGGCCCGAACGACAGCTGGGTCGACAAGGGATGAACGCCAGGCGTATCCAAGAGCGCCGTATGAGCGTCAGACGCATTCAGGCCCATGGGAGCTGTGCCAGAACGAAAGGCGTCTGACGCCGACGACATCACAGGAAGAGCACCAGGTGCCTCTGGCATGGCAGCACTCGGCCCGAACGACAGCTGGGTCGACAAGGGATGAACGCCAGGCGTATCCAAGAGCGCCGTATGAGCGTCAGACGCATTCAGGCCCATGGGAGCTGTGCCAGAACGAAAGGCGTCTGACGCCGACGACATCACAGGAAGAGCACCAGGTGCCTCTGGCATGGCAGCACTCGGCCCGAACGACAGCTGGGTCGACAAGGGATGAACGCCAGGCGTATCCAAGAGCGCCGTATGAGCGTCAGACGCATTCAGGCCCATGGGAGCTGTGCCAGAACGAAAGGCGTCTGACGCCGACGACATCACAGGAAGAGCACCAGGTGCCTCTGGCATGGCAGCACTCGGCCCGAACGACAGCTGGGTCGACAAGGGATGAACGCCAGGCGTATCCAAGAGCGCCGTATGAGCGTCAGACGCATTCAGGCCCATGGGAGCTGTGCCAGAACGAAAGGCGTCTGACGCCGACGACATCACAGGAAGAGCACCAGGTGCCTCTGGCATGGCAGCACTCGGCCCGAACGACAGCTGGGTCGACAAGGGATGAACGCCAGGCGTATCCAAGAGCGCCGTATGAGCGTCAGACGCATTCAGGCCCATGGGAGCTGTGCCAGAACGAAAGGCGTCTGACGCCGACGACATCACAGGAAGAGCACCAGGTGCCTCTGGCATGGCAGCACTCGGCCCGAACGACAGCTGGGTCGACAAGGGATGAACGCCAGGCGTATCCAAGAGCGCCGTATGAGCGTCAGACGCATTCAGGCCCATGGGAGCTGTGCCAGAACGAAAGGCGTCTGACGCCGACGACATCACAGGAAGAGCACCAGGTGCCTCTGGCATGGCAGCACTCGGCCCGAACGACAGCTGGGTCGACAAGGGATGAACGCCAGGCGTATCCAAGAGCGCCGTATGAGCGTCAGACGCATTCAGGCCCATGGGAGCTGTGCCAGAACGAAAGGCGTCTGACGCCGACGACATCACAGGAAGAGCACCAGGTGCCTCTGGCATGGCAGCACTCGGCCCGAACGACAGCTGGGTCGACAAGGGATGAACGCCAGGCGTATCCAAGAGCGCCGTATGAGCGTCAGACGCATTCAGGCCCATGGGAGCTGTGCCAGAACGAAAGGCGTCTGACGCCGACGACATCACAGGAAGAGCACCAGGTGCCTCTGGCATGGCAGCACTCGGCCCGAACGACAGCTGGGTCGACAAGGGATGAACGCCAGGCGTATCCAAGAGCGCCGTATGAGCGTCAGACGCATTCAGGCCCATGGGAGCTGTGCCAGAACGAAAGGCGTCTGACGCCGACGACATCACAGGAAGAGCACCAGGTGCCTCTGGCATGGCAGCACTCGGCCCGAACGACAGCTGGGTCGACAAGGGATGAACGCCAGGCGTATCCAAGAGCGCCGTATGAGCGTCAGACGCATTCAGGCCCATGGGAGCTGTGCCAGAACGAAAGGCGTCTGACGCCGACGACATCACAGGAAGAGCACCAGGTGCCTCTGGCATGGCAGCACTCGGCCCGAACGACAGCTGGGTCGACAAGGGATGAACGCCAGGCGTATCCAAGAGCGCCGTATGAGCGTCAGACGCATTCAGGCCCATGGGAGCTGTGCCAGAACGAAAGGCGTCTGACGCCGACGACATCACAGGAAGAGCACCAGGTGCCTCTGGCATGGCAGCACTCGGCCCGAACGACAGCTGGGTCGACAAGGGATGAACGCCAGGCGTATCCAAGAGCGCCGTATGAGCGTCAGACGCATTCAGGCCCATGGGAGCTGTGCCAGAACGAAAGGCGTCTGACGCCGACGACATCACAGGAAGAGCACCAGGTGCCTCTGGCATGGCAGCACTCGGCCCGAACGACAGCTGGGTCGACAAGGGATGAACGCCAGGCGTATCCAAGAGCGCCGTATGAGCGTCAGACGCATTCAGGCCCATGGGAGCTGTGCCAGAACGAAAGGCGTCTGACGCCGACGACATCACAGGAAGAGCACCAGGTGCCTCTGGCATGGCAGCACTCGGCCCGAACGACAGCTGGGTCGACAAGGGATGAACGCCAGGCGTATCCAAGAGCGCCGTATGAGCGTCAGACGCATTCAGGCCCATGGGAGCTGTGCCAGAACGAAAGGCGTCTGACGCCGACGACATCACAGGAAGAGCACCAGGTGCCTCTGGCATGGCAGCACTCGGCCCGAACGACAGCTGGGTCGACAAGGGATGAACGCCAGGCGTATCCAAGAGCGCCGTATGAGCGTCAGACGCATTCAGGCCCATGGGAGCTGTGCCAGAACGAAAGGCGTCTGACGCCGACGACATCACAGGAAGAGCACCAGGTGCCTCTGGCATGGCAGCACTCGGCCCGAACGACAGCTGGGTCGACAAGGGATGAACGCCAGGCGTATCCAAGAGCGCCGTATGAGCGTCAGACGCATTCAGGCCCATGGGAGCTGTGCCAGAACGAAAGGCGTCTGACGCCGACGACATCACAGGAAGAGCACCAGGTGCCTCTGGCATGGCAGCACTCGGCCCGAACGACAGCTGGGTCGACAAGGGATGAACGCCAGGCGTATCCAAGAGCGCCGTATGAGCGTCAGACGCATTCAGGCCCATGGGAGCTGTGCCAGAACGAAAGGCGTCTGACGCCGACGACATCACAGGAAGAGCACCAGGTGCCTCTGGCATGGCAGCACTCGGCCCGAACGACAGCCGGGTCGACAAGGGATGAACGCCAGGCGTATCCAAGAGCGCCGTATGAGCGTCAGACGCATTCAGGCCCATGGGAGCTGTGCCAGAACGAAAGGCGTCTGACGCCGACGACATCACAGGAAGAGCACCAGGTGCCTCTGGCATGGCAGCACTCGGCCCGAACGACAGCTGGGTCGACAAGGGATGAACGCCAGGCGTATCCAAGAGCGCCGTATGAGCGTCAGACGCATTCAGGCCCATGGGAGCTGTGCCAGAACGAAAGGCGTCTGACGCCGACGACATCACAGGAAGAGCACCAGGTGCCTCTGGCATGGCAGCACTCGGCCCGAACGACAGCTGGGTCGACAAGGGATGAACGCCAGGCGTATCCAAGAGCGCCGTATGAGCGTCAGACGCATTCAGGCCCATGGGAGCTGTGCCAGAACGAAAGGCGTCTGACGCCGACGACATCACAGGAAGAGCACCAGGTGCCTCTGGCATGGCAGCACTCGGCCCGAACGACAGCTGGGTCGACAAGGGATGAACGCCAGGCGTATCCAAGAGCGCCGTATGAGCGTCAGACGCATTCAGGCCCATGGGAGCTGTGCCAGAACGAAAGGCGTCTGACGCCGACGACATCACAGGAAGAGCACCAGGTGCCTCTGGCATGGCAGCACTCGGCCCGAACGACAGCTGGGTCGACAAGGGATGAACGCCAGGCGTATCCAAGAGCGCCGTATGAGCGTCAGACGCATTCAGGCCCATGGGAGCTGTGCCAGAACGAAAGGCGTCTGACGCCGACGACATCACAGGAAGAGCACCAGGTGCCTCTGGCATGGCAGCACTCGGCCCGAACGACAGCTGGGTCGACAAGGGATGAACGCCAGGCGTATCCAAGAGCGCCGTATGAGCGTCAGACGCATTCAGGCCCATGGGAGCTGTGCCAGAACGAAAGGCGTCTGACGCCGACGACATCACAGGAAGAGCACCAGGTGCCTCTGGCATGACAGCACTCGGCCCGAACGACAGCTGGGTCGACAAGGGATGAACGCCAGGCGTATCCAAGAGCGCCGTATGAGCGTCAGACGCATTCAGGCCCATGGGAGCTGTGCCAGAACGAAAGGCGTCTGACGCCGACGACATCACAGGAAGAGCACCAGGTGCCTCTGGCATGACAGCACTCGGCCCGAACGACAGCTGGGTCGACAAGGGATGAACGCCAGGCGTATCCAAGAGCGCCGTATGAGCGTCAGACGCATTCAGGCCCATGGGAGCTGTGCCAGAACGAAAGGCGTCTGACGCCGACGACATCACAGGAAGAGCACCAGGTGCCTCTGGCATGGCAGCACTCGGCCCGAACGACAGCTGGGTCGACAAGGGATGAACGCCAGGCGTATCCAAGAGCGCCGTATGAGCGTCAGACGCATTCAGGCCCATGGGAGCTGTGCCAGAACGAAAGGCGTCTGACGCCGACGACATCACAGGAAGAGCACCAGGTGCCTCTGGCATGGCAGCACTCGGCCCGAACGACAGCTGGGTCGACAAGGGATGAACGCCAGGCGTATCCAAGAGCGCCGTATGAGCGTCAGACGCATTCAGGCCCATGGGAGCTGTGCCAGAACGAAAGGCGTCTGACGCCGACGACATCACAGGAAGAGCACCAGGTGCCTCTGGCATGGCAGCACTCGGCCCGAACGACAGCTGGGTCGACAAGGGATGAACGCCAGGCGTATCCAAGAGCGCCGTATGAGCGTCAGACGCATTCAGGCCCATGGGAGCTGTGCCAGAACGAAAGGCGTCTGACGCCGACGACATCACAGGAAGAGCACCAGGTGCCTCTGGCATGGCAGCACTCGGCCCGAACGACAGCTGGGTCGACAAGGGATGAACGCCAGGCGTATCCAAGAGCGCCGTATGAGCGTCAGACGCATTCAGGCCCATGGGAGCTGTGCCAGAACGAAAGGCGTCTGACGCCGACGACATCACAGGAAGAGCACCAGGTGCCTCTGGCATGGCAGCACTCGGCCCGAACGACAGCTGGGTCGACAAGGGATGAACGCCAGGCGTATCCAAGAGCGCCGTATGAGCGTCAGACGCATTCAGGCCCATGGGAGCTGTGCCAGAACGAAAGGCGTCTGACGCCGACGACATCACAGGAAGAGCACCAGGTGCCTCTGGCATGGCAGCACTCGGCCCGAACGACAGCTGGGTCGACAAGGGATGAACGCCAGGCGTATCCAAGAGCGCCGTATGAGCGTCAGACGCATTCAGGCCCATGGGAGCTGTGCCAGAACGAAAGGCGTCTGACGCCGACGACATCACAGGAAGAGCACCAGGTGCCTCTGGCATGGCAGCACTCGGCCCGAACGACAGCTGGGTCGACAAGGGATGAACGCCAGGCGTATCCAAGAGCGCCGTATGAGTGTCAGACGCATTCAGGCCCATGGGAGCTGTGCCAGAACGAAAGGCGTCTGACGCCGACGACATCACAGGAAGAGCACCAGGTGCCTCTGGCATGGCAGCACTCGGCCCGAACGACAGCTGGGTCGACAAGGGATGAACGCCAGGCGTATCCAAGAGCGCCGTATGAGCGTCAGACGCATTCAGGCCCATGGGAGCTGTGCCAGAACGAAAGGCGTCTGACGCCGACGACATCACAGGAAGAGCACCAGGTGCCTCTGGCATGGCAGCACTCGGCCCGAACGACAGCTGGGTCGACAAGGGATGAACGCCAGGCGTATCCAAGAGCGCCGTATGAGCGTCAGACGCATTCAGGCCCATGGGAGCTGTGCCAGAACGAAAGGCGTCTGACGCCGACGACATCACAGGAAGAGCACCAGGTGCCTCTGGCATGGCAGCACTCGGCCCGAACGACAGCTGGGTCGACAAGGGATGAACGCCAGGCGTATCCAAGAGCGCCGTATGAGCGTCAGACGCATTCAGGCCCATGGGAGCTGTGCCAGAACGAAAGGCGTCTGACGCCGACGACATCACAGGAAGAGCACCAGGTGCCTCTGGCATGGCAGCACTCGGCCCGAACGACAGCTGGGTCGACAAGGGATGAACGCCAGGCGTATCCAAGAGCGCCGTATGAGCGTCAGACGCATTCAGGCCCATGGGAGCTGTGCCAGAACGAAAGGCGTCTGACGCCGACGACATCACAGGAAGAGCACCAGGTGCCTCTGGCATGGCAGCACTCGGCCCGAACGACAGCTGGGTCGACAAGGGATGAACGCCAGGCGTATCCAAGAGCGCCGTATGAGCGTCAGACGCATTCAGGCCCATGGGAGCTGTGCCAGAACGAAAGGCGTCTGACGCCGACGACATCACAGGAAGAGCACCAGGTGCCTCTGGCATGGCAGCACTCGGCCCGAACGACAGCTGGGTCGACAAGGGATGAACGCCAGGCGTATCCAAGAGCGCCGTATGAGCGTCAGACGCATTCAGGCCCATGGGAGCTGTGCCAGAACGAAAGGCGTCTGACGCCGACGACATCACAGGAAGAGCACCAGGTGCCTCTGGCATGGCAGCACTCGGCCCGAACGACAGCTGGGTCGACAAGGGATGAACGCCAGGCGTATCCAAGAGCGCCGTATGAGCGTCAGACGCATTCAGGCCCATGGGAGCTGTGCCAGAACGAAAGGCGTCTGACGCCGACGACATCACAGGAAGAGCACCAGGTGCCTCTGGCATGGCAGCACTCGGCCCGAACGACAGCTGGGTCGACAAGGGATGAACGCCAGGCGTATCCAAGAGCGCCGTATGAGCGTCAGACGCATTCAGGCCCATGGGAGCTGTGCCAGAACGAAAGGCGTCTGACGCCGACGACATCACAGGAAGAGCACCAGGTGCCTCTGGCATGGCAGCACTCGGCCCGAACGACAGCTGGGTCGACAAGGGATGAACGCCAGGCGTATCCAAGAGCGCCGTATGAGCGTCAGACGCATTCAGGCCCATGGGAGCTGTGCCAGAACGAAAGGCGTCTGACGCCGACGACATCACAGGAAGAGCACCAGGTGCCTCTGGCATGGCAGCACTCGGCCCGAACGACAGCTGGGTCGACAAGGGATGAACGCCAGGCGTATCCAAGAGCGCCGTATGAGCGTCAGACGCATTCAGGCCCATGGGAGCTGTGCCAGAACGAAAGGCGTCTGACGCCGACGACATCACAGGAAGAGCACCAGGTGCCTCTGGCATGGCAGCACTCGGCCCGAACGACAGCTGGGTCGACAAGGGATGAACGCCAGGCGTATCCAAGAGCGCCGTATGAGCGTCAGACGCATTCAGGCCCATGGGAGCTGTGCCAGAACGAAAGGCGTCTGACGCCGACGACATCACAGGAAGAGCACCAGGTGCCTCTGGCATGGCAGCACTCGGCCCGAACGACAGCTGGGTCGACAAGGGATGAACGCCAGGCGTATCCAAGAGCGCTGTATGAGCGTCAGACGCATTCAGGCCCATGGGAGCTGTGCCAGAACGAAAGGCGTCTGACGCCGACGACATCACAGGAAGAGCACCAGGTGCCTCTGGCATGGCAGCACTCGGCCCGAACGACAGCTGGGTCGACAAGGGATGAACGCCAGGCGTATCCAAGAGCGCCGTATGAGCGTCAGACGCATTCAGGCCCATGGGAGCTGTGCCAGAACGAAAGGCGTCTGACGCCGACGACATCACAGGAAGAGCACCAGGTGCCTCTGGCATGGCAGCACTCGGCCCGAACGACAGCTGGGTCGACAAGGGATGAACGCCAGGCGTATCCAAGAGCGCCGTATGAGCGTCAGACGCATTCAGGCCCATGGGAGCTGTGCCAGAACGAAAGGCGTCTGACGCCGACGACATCACAGGAAGAGCACCAGGTGCCTCTGGCATGGCAGCACTCGGCCCGAACGACAGCTGGGTCGACAAGGGATGAACGCCAGGCGTATCCAAGAGCGCCGTATGAGCGTCAGACGCATTCAGGCCCATGGGAGCTGTGCCAGAACGAAAGGCGTCTGACGCCGACGACATCACAGGAAGAGCACCAGGTGCCTCTGGCATGGCAGCACTCGGCCCGAACGACAGCTGGGTCGACAAGGGATGAACGCCAGGCGTATCCAAGAGCGCCGTATGAGCGTCAGACGCATTCAGGCCCATGGGAGCTGTGCCAGAACGAAAGGCGTCTGACGCCGACGACATCACAGGAAGAGCACCAGGTGCCTCTGGCATGGCAGCACTCGGCCCGAACGACAGCTGGGTCGACAAGGGATGAACGCCAGGCGTATCCAAGAGCGCCGTATGAGCGTCAGACGCATTCAGGCCCATGGGAGCTGTGCCAGAACGAAAGGCGTCTGACGCCGACGACATCACAGGAAGAGCACCAGGTGCCTCTGGCATGGCAGCACTCGGCCCGAACGACAGCTGGGTCGACAAGGGATGAACGCCAGGCGTATCCAAGAGCGCCGTATGAGCGTCAGACGCATTCAGGCCCATGGGAGCTGTGCCAGAACGAAAGGCGTCTGACGCCGACGACATCACAGGAAGAGCACCAGGTGCCTCTGGCATGGCAGCACTCGGCCCGAACGACAGCTGGGTCGACAAGGGATGAACGCCAGGCGTATCCAAGAGCGCCGTATGAGCGTCAGACGCATTCAGGCCCATGGGAGCTGTGCCAGAACGAAAGGCGTCTGACGCCGACGACATCACAGGAAGAGCACCAGGTGCCTCTGGCATGGCAGCACTCGGCCCGAACGACAGCTGGGTCGACAAGGGATGAACGCCAGGCGTATCCAAGAGCGCCGTATGAGCGTCAGACGCATTCAGGCCCATGGGAGCTGTGCCAGAACGAAAGGCGTCTGACGCCGACGACATCACAGGAAGAGCACCAGGTGCCTCTGGCATGGCAGCACTCGGCCCGAGCGGCAGCTGGGCCGCCATGGAGCGAACGCCAGGCGTATCCACGAGCGCTGGAGGGGCGGCAGACGCCTCCGGGTCCGTGGGAACCGTGCCAGAACCGAGGACGTCTGACGCCGACGACATCACTTGAAGAGCACCAGGTGCCGCTGGTATGGCGACACTCGGTTCGACCAGCATCAAATCCAAAGTGGTAGAAACGCCAGGCGTGTGGGATGGCGCTGCCGTCGTGTCAGACACGGACCTGGCGAGAGGTGTATGAAAGGCGGGAGGAATGCCTGAAGCCGGCCGAGTCAGAGGGAGGAAGGCGGTTGACGCCCGAGAGGGCATAGCGCCAGGCGCGCCCACCGCAGATGATCGTGGAAGACGAAGCCGCGCGTCTGACGCGTCGGATACCAGGGGCGGAAACGAAAGGTCAAGGCTCATATTATCACTGGATAAGCTAAGCCCAAGACGGTAACCGCCCCCGCGCCTTCACGAGTGCTGGGGGTGGCCGGACTTGAGTCCACCATGATGCGTCGTAACCCACTGGAGGACGTCCGGGGGCAACGTCCGAAGCTGGTGAACATGGGGGCAGCGAGGGAAGGTGCAGTCCTTCTCGACTTGGAATCGCATGCAGACCTGGGTTCCGTTCTCCAGGGGAATCTGATTCCTAGTCTCCGTAGGTATCACCGGCGTCTGCGCTCGTTGGCTCCCAGGTGCCCGAGTCGTGGAAGAGCGGCCGCGGTGTGGCGCCTGGCGCTGAGCCCGCTGGTTGGCTGATCCCTGCCCCTGCTGGCGGAGGAGCGCCCGGTGTACGGCATCACTGAGGACACGCGTGACGAAACGGACGTACTCGGGAGAATCACGACTTAGCATGCGCCGTGCACGACCCTCCAGGTCCCCACTCGGGGTCCTGTGGAGGATGTCCTCGAAGAGCTGGTGGAAGACAGCCTGGTACAGGTTGCACATCGCTTGAATCTCCTGGAGAGGGGCGGTGCCTGGCACCTCGTAAATAGCATGAGTGTGCACAGCCCGTATCGCCGCCACGACATCGGGCGGGTACCATTCTGACGCAGCGTCCTGGATGGCCCACAGTACGGAATGAAGGTGAGTCGCCCGGCGGATCTGGAAGCGGGGAGCAGGCTCAGGCCCACCCCACTGGCCGTCGTCATGCAGGACGGTGCGGTCTTGATGGTACGACGACGGGTCCTCAGAGGACAGGAAATGGTCGAATGGACGGCTGGCAAAGTCCACAGCATACAACATCTTGATGGCAACTTTGGTCGCCCGGTACCGCCCCCGAAAACGCTCATGCTGAAGCATGAAGCAGACCTTGTCGTGTGGACTCCTGGCGTCAAACCGATCAAAGGAGTCGTCATTACCTGGATGGGGGCCACTGGGCCGCGGGCCGACTCGAGCAATCGCGTGAACTTGGGCACCGCGGTCCGTCGGACGGAACAAGGCGTTGCCCGTCGGTCGAGAGGTTCGTGGGGACCGATCGCGTGATCGTGAACGACGCCGTGGGCTGCGCGAGCGAGCCCGACGTGACGGGCTACGTGATCGGTGGTGGCGACGTGGGCTCCGAGAACGAGACCGGCGACGCCGTCCGCGGGACCGGGATCGAGAACGAGAATGCGGCCGCGCCTGGCGTGGCGGGGAGAACGTAGACGGACTCGGGGAACGCGCTCGGCGCCGAGCGGGTGAACCATATGGGTGCGACCTGTGCGCCTGGCGCACCGAACGGGAGCGACTCCGTGACCGACGGGATCGGCCGCGCACATGAGGGCTGGTACGGGCGGGATAGTCGGATCGGGCGTCGGAGGTTTGTTCATCACCTCGGGAAGCCGGCGGAGGAGGTCCAGGCTCAGCCAGGCTGGAGCGGTGGAGGATGGAGGCGGATAGTAATGACACTTGCTGCAACAGCTGTGCCTGCTGCTCGAACAGGCGCTGGATCACTGGATCGTCGGCCCGAACACTCGGCGAAGTCGTGGATACTGGTGCCGGCCCAGGGCCTGCAGCCGGTGGCGCCGGGCGCGCAGCACCCGAGGTAGCGAGTACGGGTGTAGGCGGGGACGACCTGGTCGGAGCCTCAAACACATCGGACGGGGTGAGCATGGCGTCGTCACGACTGAGCAGCGGAAGAATCGGAGAGGGCGAGTCGATCGCGTCGGTATCGTCGTCGGGCGCCGACCTGCGCGGCGGGAGCTTGGTGGCCTGGACATACTCCTCAATGGTCGATGCGGTTTTCTCCCCCGGGGGTTGATGTACGCGACGGAACGGGAGCTCGTGTCCACGGTGGCCACGGGAGGCGTGCCTGGCACGGCCAAATCGGAGGTGAGACGCCGGACAACCTCGGAAGCGGTTTGGCCATGGGGCTCGGCGATGGCCGTCCACGCAGCATAAGTCCGAAGGAACCAGGGAGACGGGAAGCTGGTGGTGGTAGCCCAGCATGTATTCAGCCTGGCTGATATGACGGACGCGCACGTCCTCAAGAGGGATGGCTACCACGCGGCGGAGCTCGTCAGCATAGTGTCGAAGAGCCACATGGCAGACAAACCCTCAGCTAGGCTCCAACAGGAGGTCCACATCGTCTACGAGACTCATGCGCGAGGCAGCAGCGTAGGCAATAACTTGACCACAGAGATGGACGTCAGACGTCCTGCGCACAAACTTGGTGTCGCAGCGCGGAGACGCGACGAAGTACGTGGAGAAGCGGACGAACCGAAATACCGACAGTAGAGGGCGCTCCAGGAGTTCAGCCTTGAGGTCGCGCTGGGGCTCGGTCAGTCTCCAGTGCGGGATGAAGTGGACCGCATCGACGTAGTCGCGCAACAGGTACGGCAAATCTTCGAGACGCTGGTCATGCCGGAGGATCGTCAACGTGGCCTCCCATACCAGCCGCTGGGCGCCGTCGTCCGAGTCGAGGAACGGCGTGTCGGCAGTCGGGCGCTTGCTCAGAGGTTCGCGTCCCAACGTTGCGTACACGGGGCCATCTCAGGGGCCGGGGAGCTCATCGGGACACTCGAGCCGCACCGTGCGGCTGTGACAACGCTTGACCGAAGCCGCGGAGGGGTTGGACCGACCAGGCGGTGTCGGGCGAGAGGCAATGACAGCCATGAAAAATTTTTCTTCACGGGCAGCCTGCCTGCGTCTTCGTGGAGCTCTGAGCTCTGTCGGTGTTCTTGACTTCTTGCGTTGGTCGTTGGAGCTCTGAGCTCTGGCGGGCCAATCGTCGAATGATCGAGATTGCGTGCTGGCTCGGTTCGGAAACCCACGGTTCAGCCACTCGTCCCACTCGTACTTAACCGACCGCGTGCACTGCACGCTTGCGGTGCTTGTCCAGCGGACGAGTGGCTGCCAGTGTGCAGCATAGTAAGTTCTAGTTGTTTGCCTTCCCTATAGTATCTGTAATACGAGCTGGGTTTTGGCCGGCGGCTGGGCAACTCACTTCTTCAGAGTTGGTGCAGCGCACAACCCGCCGTCGGTCTTTCTCCCTGCAGGACTGAGTCCCGCACCTCACGGTGTTAACGTATCTACCTCTATGGTGCAGACCCGCAGCACGCGGACCCACAATACCTCTCAGGTTTGGCATGAAATGGTGAGCGGGGGTAGTACGGTAGCTTTCGTGAGCACAATCGCTGCTATTCGGGTAAGATTCGGCAACTTTCACACGCACGAAGAATCTACTCCAGTTAGACCTGTTTAGTGCAGTGCACGAAAGTCCCCACAAATGCACTTAAGTACTTTAGTGCACTTTTGAGGCACCTGCACACAACTGATACTGGACATTAGCGCGTGCACTAAAGTACTTTAGTGCACTTTCAGGGACTTTCGTGCACTGCACTAAACAGGTCTAACTGCAGTAGTAGAACGCTTCCCGAGTTGGTGTGCACTAACCTAAATATCGGATGATTTGCCGGGTCCACCAGGTGGTCCCGGCGGGAGATTTGTTAGATAGCTAGAAACGAATAACAGCGCGAAAAACCTGTTTGCACGGGAAACACCTGGGCTTTCACGGAATATCTATCTTCACGCGAATAACAGCTTAACCCGTGAAAGCCTAAGACTATCGGCGTTACGGCCACTCATCTCCCGAATAACTTAAGCTTTTCCGGTCTCACATACAAGACCAAGTCAAACAAGCAATCCGTGGATAGGATGTCTTGGCACTCTTCATGTGACGAAAAGGGTGAAGTCTTTATAAACATCTTATAGGCGAAAACAACGACACGCCTCATTTTGCTGACGCTAGCTCAATCTGGGCGGGGGAATGTAACAAAGAGACTTTGAACGCAACTAATCACGCGTTTGATGCCTAGTCTGGCTTTGGTCACCAAAACTGTTTGGTGAATCGATGAGTGGCTTGCCACCTCCCCGCTCAAGCAGGTCCACCGATGACAAGCAGGTGGAGCTCGTGGCGGTGGAGAACCAGTAGAAATTCTTGCGCGTGCTCAATAAGTAAGCTGTACCTAGCCATGGTGCCGCCAGACCGCGAGGTCATCGACGAGCGTGGGGTACGTCCGCGCGGAGTCCTACATCATTCCGCCAGGCTTCGCATGGAGCGCGATCGACCTGACGGGCGTCCAGAAGCTTAGGCGACCTGCGTCAAGGAGATAGGTTCGGTAACATATCACTTAGTCCCGAAACACACAGTATTTCCCGTGTGATGCTGTCTTTCTCGGACAAGTTACTCCTTCGTGAAAAAGTGCATGTACTCCCGAATTGCCTTTTCATTTGCTAAATACCAGATCTTCCATGTGTTATCGGTCTCTTTGCCTAGAAATCATGCAATTCGGAGAAGGTGGGATATTTGCCGTGGTAACAACTAACTAGGAAAGTGACCTAGTGTACTTAGTAGGTATTACTAGTAGCAAATCTACAGTACCTGGTTGCAGCGAAATTGCCAGGCATGTCCGGAGGGGCATTTTGCAAATCGTGCCCCTATTATATGTACGGGGTACTCCTGGAGCTTTTCAAAGCGGTAGTCCGATTTGTATTTTATCTATTATTGTGAAAACCGATTAGTTTGTCCTGCTGAATTAGCCGGTTAAACATCGCTCATAGCGGATTTGAAGACTAATAAATCGGGGATGTCTCAATTATAATCGGAGTATAAAGCGCTCATCGGTCTCGTAATTATGTACAGCCTAGCAATTTCGATCAATATGCATGTACCCTCGGCCCGAGACTCGCCAAATGCAGCGACAACACCGCGCTTAAACGCGTCACTTGGGCATCTCAGTTACATGTATTATAGCGTGCGGCTTTTGCTGCTTAGTTCTGATGTTAGTGTTGTAGCCTTGACTACATAGCCAAGAGCGACTGCAACGATTGTTGTTTGGCGGCAGATTTAACCTACAAGGAGCGAATGCCGGTTGCACATCGGACATTCCGTCTGAATAGCAAGCAAATCAGCCGGCCCTGGCTTAATCGGCCGATGAGCAAATGTAAATCCGACTCATATGCTCTGACTCTGTAAGTCGTCCTAGGCAGTAATCTTGAGTATAAATCGAGGTACCCCAGTCTAATTAGGAGGTCGGATTAATCAAATCGGGGGTTGTCGGTCTTATTAAGATACTAAATCGGCGAATTAACAATCCAATAAGACATTCTGATCGGTTTCCACAATATGTGTACTGAAAACTAGAAAGGGGTGTTACAAGTATGTATTGGAATGTAAACGGTGGGAGCCTACGCTACAGTGCTTGGCTTGGAGAGCAAGGGCATTAGACACCTGCTTGGTACCTGGCCATCTCGTCCTCCAAACGCATGAGCTCAAAGTACTGTCGAGATTGCAGCTCGCCTTCCATCGCGTAGTTGCTGAGTCTGCCACGATGTGGGCCCATCGTTCGCTTCAGTGTGCTAAAGTCACCCTCCACAGTGTGGGTCCCTGGTGCAATACTCGTGAGACCGACAGCAAACTCGGACAACAGCTCAAAGTTGCCAAACGAGGCCGCCTTTTCCCAGGCAACCTCGAGTGTCATTTCACGCGTCGAGTTTGGCGACATTCGGACTTCTTGTTGAAGGAGTGCATCAGTTCCTTCCTTTAGTTCCAGATATCACTTGTTGCTGTGGCGCCGAATCGAGCCTTCAACTTGGGACTGTGTGCCGCTAGCAACGCACAGAAAGCGTGATCCGTGCACTGTATGATCTCGATAGGAAAAGCTGGAGGCTCCTCCCGGCAAATTGCCGGGCCGGTAATCGCTGTTGATGTCGAGCTTGATACACGACACGGTTTCGATGAAAACGGTGATGGCCTCCGCCACCGCTCCAACGAGTTCAGTCTGAGTCATTGGATGTTAAGGTGGTAGAGCTGCGAACGTCCCACCGTGGACCCCCTGCGAACACAGACCAACACCTACACCCTGGGGGTTCATGCGAAAACCTTCAAACTCCCTCCAACCCCCCCTGAACCCCCCCTGAACACCCATACTTTAAAATACTATGGTGCATACAAACTATCAATACAAACTACCTCCGTGATAAAGATACAGGTTGGTGCTGGCGGGCGCAGACGGCAAGATGCAAGGTTGGCACCAAGCCCGGCAGTCACCAAGTACCGGACGTACAGGTCCCCCAGAGCGTCCATCGACACCACGCGGGTGTCATCCTCGAGCTCATGTGTCAGGTCTAGATGGGGCCGCCGAATCTGGGGCTTGGAACGTGAACTTGTTCAGCTGAGCAACGATCAGCAAGCCGAGGCAGCCGTTGAGGTTGTGCACGGCAATAATGCGCACGCTAGCCGTGGACTGGCGGCGGCGTTTTGAGCTGGACAGCGAACACCTCTTGGTACCCGCGGATGGCGTCCGACAGACGAAGTGCACCGAGCTGCGTGTTGGGTAAGGCGTACCACGAGAAGCTCAGATGCAGCAAGCTCGTAACGTTGCTGCTGAGCGAGGACCCAAGCACGAACATGACGTGCTTTTGGGCGATCGGCAGCAGGTCGTGGCGCTTATACCCACCGGCAGAAGCACCTGCACGAAGCTGCCTCCCTCGGGACATCGAACGTCGCTCCCTCAGGGATGTGGTGTTTTAGCACCTTCATCAGGTCGGCAGCAAGCTTCTAGAGCGTCGGTAGCCGTGAGCAAGAAGTAGCTGCCGTCCACTGGTGGCTCTGTGCGCGTCTTGAGCGTGATCGCGTCGTTGCTGGAGCCGGTCTTGCCCAGCCAGAAGCTGTCTATCATGTCGAGTCGAGCTGTAGCAGGCACCACGTCCCTGAGTATCCAGCACGCACGCGGTTTTCAACTTCTTGTGCAACGCGTCCTACAGCATTTGGCGCCGACACGTGCCTCTGAATGCCCCACCGCGAAAACCGCCTTCTGCTCGCGCCCGCTCGTCCGCGCTTATCTTGCACTGTAGCTACCTATGTATGTCCGGTAGCGTGTGCGCCACGTTCAGGTCGGTCGTGGGGAGCGCAATGCGATGCTCCGTCGGTCCGCTCTTCCTGCAGCGAGTCGAGCTTCTCCGTTCAAAAAGTCTGTAATTCACTTCACTTTAGCATATAGAACTTTCAAGTGTAAATATATGGGTGTTCATAGGGTGTTCAAGGGACGTTCAGCGGTCGAAACGCCCCCACGAACGTCCGGGGGGTTCAGAGGGGGGTACACGAACGTTCACAGCTCCACAAGGTGGGGCGGGATCGAACACGTTGTCGACGTCGTGTTGACCCGGCTGCTCGTCTGGAAAAGGCTGCTCGTCTGAGAAAGCGTCGTCCAGTCCAATACCATCGGCCACGGTCTGGACCTGGGTTTCTGTAGCGATATCGTTTCTCTGCTCTCCGACGGCCATGCTGCTAAACAGCGCCAGCGAGTTGTATGAGCACCACTTGAGATGTTTGGACACTTTAAGTCGTCTTCGGTGTTGCTCTCGTACTTCAGCTGCAACATGTGAACAATCTCATCCAGAGCGGAGTAAAGCTCATTCATAGTGACTGTCTTGTCTTGCAGCTTGCGAAAACACTTTCGTATGCCCTCGGTCAGCTCGCTCACAACAAACACACAGAGCCACCAAGTATGCAGCTCGAGTTTAGACCGCCAGATCTCAACTAGCATCATATGAGCGATACTACTGGGTCAATACCAGTTGCGACAACCTAGAAGTGTTATTAGCCATGTACTTGGCCTACTCGTCGTTGCATACATGGATAAGCTGCTGCAGACGTTGATGATAGCAGTTCAAGACTTGAACTGCTAAGGCAACTTGAACTTCAAGTTGCCTTCAGTTCTAGGATTTTCATGGCTATGAAGGGGCACTCTAGGAGGGGTATTTCGTTCTTTTTCTGCCCACAGTACCCCTCCGGACATGCCTGGAAATTGCAACGCACGGCGAAGATGCAACATTACCGCCAAATTACTACAAATACTGGTATGTTATCTTGATTTTAGTATGGGGTGAATTTTTTACGCTTTTTTACGAGTGAATGAACTTTTTACATTTTGACTTGAAAGCTTCTTTTTACGACGTTGCATGATTTACGTACGTTTTCCCAATGTTCGTCGACGTTGTTGTGTCGAAGTTCCAGTGCAGCGGCTGGGATCAACTAAAGTGATGTTTACCGAGACAGAAAAAGCGGAAAAGGATTCGAAGTATGTACCGCCTTTTACCTGTCATAAGGGGTCGCTTTGTCTTAAGGGCCAAAGTACTTTTGACCAATCAGATGGTGTGATTGATTGTGATGTTGTGCTTTTTGTCATAAGGGCTCATAGTACCGTATATAGAGTATAAAGTACGATGTAATTCTGATTGGCTCAGCGGCATTTTTCAAAATGCCTCGGACCGATGATCATGGCGTGGGCCCGCTATCCCACCGGCCCTGGGCGCGCGTTTGCAGCGAGTGCAAAGGCCCCGACACAGCTTCCTAGCGCATGGGCGTGAAGTACACCCCTTACACTATCGTTTAACCGCAATATATGATGCTACTAGTCCGCGAGTCGTACACTAGCCGTGCCCTAACAGTCACAGCTCACCCCTGCCAGCCGCAATGGGGGACAGAAGGCCAAGTGCGTACAGAATATATGCTTCTAAGTACGATGTATTTTGCTTGTGGTCATCTAATCTGATAACCCTACCCCAGATGCATTTGGGTGAGCCCTTATGACAGGTAAAAGGCGGTAACGTTAATTTGAACATTACTGCGAAGTGTTGCCTTGAAGGTCGAACAAACTAAAACGGTACTTTAGTACGTACTAAAAGATGATAAAGTTGACTTTCCTGAAGTATTGTTCATGCTCCAAAAGTGCCAAGTTGGCGCAAACGTCGGCCATTTGGCACCGTAGTCATGCCGGCTGGCGTGAGACCGACGGACTCACGACATCTCTGGCGGCATGCTCTTGTCTGCCTCAATCTCCAATAGAACGAGTGGCAACTGTTAATCACTGGATGTGCTCTGCCCCGTCGCCTCCGTATATGTACTACGGAGTCCGTAGAGCGCCAAACGCCCCGTCATCCTCTCCAGGTACAGCCCCAGGCCGCAGCAATGAGCAGGGACAATTCCGCTGACCGAGACGACCATATTTCTATTCGACGAGTAGAGCCCAGCACCGCCGAACCGACCAACTCCCTAATGCGTCTTCCTAGCCTCCTCCTCTGCCTCGTGGCCGCCGTGGCCGGTGCTTCCGCTGTTGCCACCCAGTCTGCCGGTCAGCCGATTCTGTTCGCGGCGACGTGGACTAAGGAGACCACCAACGGCATCAACACGTTCAAGCTCAACACGGCCGACGGCACCCTGACCCCGTACGGCATCACGCCTCTGAGCTTCGCGGCCAAGGGGCTCAACCCCACGTACGTCCAGGGCTCCAACAAGAAGTTTTCGAACGGCGAGCGTGTTATCTATGCGCTTAACCGCGGCTCCACTACCGGCTACGTGTCGGCTATGACCCTGCAGTCGAACGGCACGTTGAAGGTCATTAACTCGCAGGAGATGAAGGGCGGATCCCCCGCCCACGTCGCGCTCAGCCCCAAGGAGGACTTCGTGTCGGTCGCCAACTACGTCGGCAGCGTGTCGCTCTTCCCGCTCAACGCTGACGGCTCGGTCGGAGCTGAGACGTTCTACCAGGACTTCCCGGTCGGCAGCCAGGTCATCATGGACACCCAGGCTACGGGCCACATCCACAGCACCACGTGGCTGCCCAACTCGAACCACGTTATCGCTGCCAATCTCGGCGGCGACGAGCTGCTGCAGTACGAGCTGGACGCGACCAAGAAGACGCTGAAGAAGCTGCCGACCGTCCAGCGCCCGGCCGGCTCTGGACCCCGTCACATGGCGCTCCACCCGAACGGAAACATCGCGTACGTCACGAACGAGCTCTCGAACACTGTCGGCGTGTACAAGATCGACACGAAGGGGGCTGTTCTCTCGAGCAAGACTCTCCAGGAGGTCACGACGCTGCCCGCCGGCTTCAAGAACACCAGCACCGCTGCCGACATCCACCTCTCTAACAACGGGAAGTTTCTGTACGTGTCGAACCGCGGCCACAACTCGATCGTCTCGTACCAGATTAACGCCGACGGCACCCTCAAGGCCCTGAACTGGGAGAGCTCGCGCGGTGTGACCCCCCGTGGCTTCGTTATCTACAAGGACTGGCTCATCGTTGCCAACCAGGGATCGGACGACATGTACGTCTTCAAGGTGAACGCCAACACCGGTGCACTCAAGTACACTGGCAACTCGTACAAGATTGACGGCGCTGTAAGCCTTTACGTTGCGGAGTATTAGACGCTTGAGTACGAAGGTATCTACTCGGTCGGTTTGACGAAGTACATCCATAAATGAAGCTGCCATTGCTGTTGCGTGCATACTTTACCTACACTCAGCTTACTTCGATATTTTGACCCACTTCTAGTACATCTACCGATACTGTAAAGTCCACCCAATTTAGGGCTATCATCTCTTCATTAAAAATGCATGTATCTCGTATGCATTTCATTGTGGGTTCCTTAGGACAACAAGGATACATCTACTGTTACTGCTGGTAGTATTTGTCAGCTCCTTTGCGCCCAGGGATGGCCGGTCACGCCATTGCCAGATTATCGGTGAAGTTGCCGTCGCTGAAAGCACCCAAGCATTCCCAAAGTTCTTTCCTTGAAAGAGCAGTGCAGGCTTCTTCAGTCAGTTGGTTCTACATAATGCGGTCCTGGAAGTCGCCGTGCAAGAAGGCGACTTCCAACCAGTGGTAATCTTTCGCTTCAGGATCCAGGTACTACTTGATCTTGGGACTGTCGCCCTCCATGTTGCGTTTATACGGCGGGGCGTATCGAGCGTATCCACCGCCTTGCGAGATCGACACCCCGAGGACTGTCGGACTCTCGACGGCAGGGTTATCGATCCACACGACGATGTTCTCCCAGCTGTGCTGACGGTACGGACGGGCGTCAGTGTCGTCCTCGGGAAGTACCAAGCGTACATGATCCCCCACATATCAAGGTACCAGGCCGAGCGCCCCTACACTTGCGACCCGAGATCCGAACCATCACAATCAGAGTCTTCACCCAGAGAAATGCCGCCGCTAGTATCGCCACCAGTGTTGCCAGCAGCGTATCCATATGAATTGCAGCCGTCAGAGATGCGAAGTTGGGGCTTGGGGCTTGAACTTGACGGCGGCCATTTCGGAAATCGTGCTTAGTTCGTGAGTGAATGGTTTCACCGAGTCGAAGTCAATCGCAACTGCGTTCGCCGTTGATAGAGTCAAGGGCCATGACTCGAAATGAGCGGAGGTTCATTGTGCTGTCGCAGAAGCAGAGAGCGCGGACGGCAATTCTTGAAGAATGAAAAAGCGATCGATTGGGATAGAAAGCATTGGGCCTGGAACCGCTATACTATATAAGCATGGATGATGACAAGATTATGGTTCTCGATTCCATCTTGCTTTGACGTGTACCTACCGGTAGGTTGGTGAAGTACGACAGCAGGGGTTGAAGAAGAAGCTCGCGCGTGATTGAAGCTTTATCATCTAAAACAACCATTCCATGCTACCCGTGCCGCCGGGTACCTGGTAGAGAAACGAGATGCAGTTCCTCGAGAACCTAACAAAGCGAAAAAGGTAGGTACCTTGGTATTTTCGCTCGATAGCTTCCAAGGTTGGCGAGCAGGAGCAACACGATGGAGAAACGATGAATCCGTGTTGCTTCCATCTGGGCAAGAAGAACCGTACAGCAACAGATCTTCATCTGGTCCGCTGGATAACAACGTTGAAGCCCAATTGACACCTACAGTCTCTAACCAAGCATAAAAAAGTATGAACATGTACGGTAGCATGATTCGATAATTTAGGAGCTTTCTTATACCGGTAACGCCACGTCAAACCGGTCCGGTTCACTTTGCAGAGCGCAATTTTGCAATCACGTAGAAATTCGGTCACCAATACCATGGCCCAATCACAGCCGAGTCCCAATAACGTTTTGCTGTTTACCCGCACATGCGACGGCGAAACAAATCTGCTGATGGTGTCCCCGAGACCAGCCGAAGCGTAGATTCACCCCACCATTTCTCCTTTCACCGTCTCAAGCCGAAAGCACCCAGATCTCCCACTTCGACATTAATGCACGCTCCCAGAATCCTTCTCGGCCTCGCAGCACTCGCCACGGTTGTCAGCACAGGCCTGGCTGAGACGCTTAGCCAACAGCCGATTCTCTTCGCGGCGACACACACCCGCGACGAAGGCTGGATGGTCGGAACTGGCAAGGGCGTCTACACGTACAAATTCGACACGACCGACGGATCGTTGACTCCGTTCGGGATCACACCGGTGGGGGTCAATCCAGTCTACGTTCAGGGATCGGCCAAGAAGTTCTCCAGTGGTAAACCTGTGCTCTACGCAGTCAACGCGGTTACCGACGCGTCCAAGACGTACCCAGGGACTCAGACTGGGTATGTCTCTGCATTGACTCTGCGATCCAACGGCACACTCGAGCTCCTTAACACTTTAGAGTCGCACGGTGGTAACCCGACGCACATCTCGCTGAATCCCAGCGAAGACTTCCTGGTTGTCTCTAACTATGACGGCAGCCTCTCCATGTTCCCGCTGAATGACGACGGATCTCTTGCGAACGAAAGCTTCCACCAAGAATTCCCGACCGGCAGTAAAGTCGTCATGGACCAGCAAGCCACGGGCCACATCCACAGCTCCATGTGGCTGCCCAACTCGAACCATGTCATCGCAGCCAACCTGGGCAGTGACCAGCTATTGCAGTACGATCTAGACGTGACGAAGAAGACGCTCAAGAGTATCGGCGCAATCAAGCGCCCTCCAGGATCCGGACCTCGACACATGGCCCTTCACCCCGACGGCAACTTTGCGTACGTGGTGGACGAGATCTCCAACACTGTCGGTGTGTACAAGATCAACAAAGAGACTGTCACTTTGTCGAGTCCGGCTGTGCAGAACACCACGACGCTTCCAGCGGATTTTACCAACACCAGCACAGCTGCGGACGTGCATTTGTCCAGCAACGGCAAGTTCCTGTACGCGTCGAACCGCGGTCACAACTCGATTGCGATGTTTGCGGTCGACGAGACGGATGGGTCGTTGACATCGCTCGGGTGGGAAAGCAGTCGCGGCAAGACGCCCAAGAGCTTCGTGGTTTACGGAGACTGGATGATCGTGGCTAACCAAGACTCGGACACTATGTGCACGTTCGCAATTAACGCCGACACGGGGCTGTTGAGTTACACGGGCAAGTCGTACGACGTTGGGACGCCGGAGCGTGTGTACGTTGGTGAGTTCTGAGCAGTTTTATTTTGGAACTCAGGTCAACCCGCAGTTTGTAGATTGTAGCTGGGTGCGTGGCAGGGAATCGTAGTCGTTACGAGGCTGTGGCAGTTTCAACACCATGTTAGTCCGCGCGCGCCTGCCATTCAGGCGGTTATGCTTTGTAAATAGCCCAGCGCACTATATGTAAACGCTCAACAAGAATAGACGCCGGCATCCCTTTGTCTACAGTAGAACCGTAAATGGCAGCTAGGAAGCTCGTGCAGAGCTTGTATCCGTAACGACCGCGCTGTCCCAAGTCTGCAGCAGTCTCATTCTCCATTCAGAAATCTGCCTAAATACCGAACGGGTATACAATACATAACCTCATATAACTAATACTTCAAGGTCCAACGACTGGTCGAACGGAGATGGGCAAAGGTACTGATGTAAAAATCCAGGATACCTTTGTTTGGCCAGAGGTACTAAGCTGTGCAGTTGAAAATTGGCGCGCTTTTGATTGCCTGTGCGGTCTTCTATACCTTTCCACTTTCACATTTTCAGTCAATAATGGACCATGGAATAATCTACTTCATCAAAAGGTATGTGCTTTTTGAAAAGATGATGCATGCACTAGATCAACTAGGAGAGGGAGCAGATAGTCCTTACAAATTAGAGCTACTAACCGCACTGATGTGGTGCGAACACGTTTGGTAAAAGGTCAGCGCTGAAACAATTCAGCACTTCTGGCTTCGCTTGGGCTTGATTAACAAAGCAAGCCTCAAAGTCCTTCCAAACTAAACTAATTCAGTACAGCCTTTTTTATGGTAACGCTGAGATCACTTTATAAACCTAGAGCCCTTATATATATCAGGCGTTCGGTACTCAGGCAGAGTTCTGTACCACGAAATATCCGACCTCCGACCTCTCCGACCAGTACCACAACATTGGTACACCGCACATGAAAAGACCAGTGTACAAAGACTTTTGGATAATTGACAGACACTGTAAATTTTAGTGTTTAGGGTAGATGGAATGCAAAGGATCAGCAGAGAGCCTGTTTGGGCCTTGATTATAGGTGCAAGGAAATGACCTGAAACGGCCTGTGGGCTGAGAAAAACGCCCTTTTCGAAAAAACATGCAAATTTGGCTCAAGGGCCATGTGCACTCGAGCCAGTAAATTCAACAATGAGCCCGTGATTTCCGTGGCGGGGTCCACTATTAAAAGTACTGTACATCTGACCGTTGATTGGTGGATCATTTCACCAATGAATGATTGGAAGGGGATAGACACGCGGCGCGCCAGTGGTCGTCAAGCAAAACTATTCTAACGTCGCTGCGCCGACACAGCAGTCGCCCTTTCAGTCTACATTTTTTCTAACCTACCACCCGGACCTCAAGCCTGGACACACCGCCGTCTCAGCCCGCGTGCGCGTCCGACTGCCCCCCCCCCCCCCCCCCTCGACGACGTAGCTCAGTGGGAGAGCGCAGGGCTTTGCCTTGAGGTTGCTGGTTCGACTCCAGCCGTCGCCATCTTTTTTTATCATCGGGTGGAGCCATTCAGGTCTGTGGGCGTTGTACGGTTGTATGTGTATGAGTGAGTATGCATGCGAATGGACTATATGTCTTTGTTTATATACATGAAGTGTCGCTCGAATGTACCTGCCTCGTCGTGCTTAGCGGTTAGCCATCTGTAACTGCACGGCTTGGTCGTTGCGGAAAAGCTTGAGGAACTTCATTCGCTCCAAGTCGCAGCTGAAGTGGTCCCAGATTTGTTTTGGGAGCACACAACTATTAGCAATAGATAGCGGTAGAATGATGTTACCTTTTGCACGCATGATCGCTCTGTTGACTTCGCGCATGAAGTACAGCATAAAGATGCCACAGTCGTATGTGTTGTCCTGGCGTGGCTTGGTCTTGTGGGCTTTAACCTTGTACGTGATCTTCTTCACCTGGAACTTTTCCAATGCTTCCTTACGGAAGTATCCGCCCAGAATTCGGTGGATTCGCTCGGTGTCGTGATACTGCATGGAATCAACATGCAGTATAGCCGGCGCCAAATCCTTAATCTTGAGAGCGGGGTTCTGAATCACGACGAAACTCCAATGGGCGTCCATGCACACAGGTACCAAGATTGTCGGGTACGTCTCGTAGGGGAAATTCGTAGTAATCCCACAGGACACCGCGTAGGTTTTCCCCATGTTTCGCTTGTTCGCCTTGTAATTCATGAGAATGGTCCCAAAAAACTGACCGTCGAAGTTGTAGGTAGACTCGTGAGCCTCGATAAACTCACGAATAAAGTAGGAGATGACAGTGTCATTCAGCCACACTTTGGGTTCGAGTGTTTTCAGGTCGCTTTCAATAAATTGAAGCCTTTGATGCTCCTCGCCGCGTCTAAAGCAAGGTGTCATGGTTTCACATACTAGAGACCGATCGGCTGCGGGTGCTTGCTCGCTCGATGGTTCAGCTGGTGAATGCCCACCTTTCTCGATAACCACAGGGGAGTTTTTACTCCCATCACCCTTGGTTTCTTTAACGTTTCTGGCCAAACTCGACACCTCCGGCGTGGGCTTTTCGGCCAAACTCGACACCTCCGGCGTGGGCTTTTCGGCCAAACTCGACACCTCCGGCGTGGGTTTTTCGGCTAAACTCGACACCTCCGGCGTGGGGTTTTTGGGTGAACTTGCCACGGTTTTGGGCCGTTTCGCCGCTTTGACATCCTGAGCAGATCTTGATGTCTTGGACTTTTTGAGGTAGCGCGCAACATGATCGGCCAGCTTGTTTCGAGCGATAAAACGGGTGAGCCATGAGTTTTGAGCGCTACCCGACTTATTGCTCACACCAGGAATCACACGAGCGCACTCCATCATAATCTCGCCGCGAGACATCAGATTACCGTCGGCAGCTCTTTGCTTCACTAAAGCAACTACGGGAGCTTCAGATCCTTCCGTCGGCGGGGGCAATCCAGGGCGCGCTACCCGTCTAGTCCATGGATCAGCCTCGGTAGAGAAAAGATGATCTTTGGCATCTATGTAGCCCAACAGCGTAGTTCGGGGAATGCCGAATACTTGTGCAGCATCTTCTGGTCTCCAATTATTCTTCTCCACCGCAACAACGAACTCAATTCTCTCTGCTATCGTGTGCTGCTGTGTGCCCGTGTCGTCCATTGCGCCCTGGAGCTGGATTTTGAATAGTGGGTGGCTCCATTTTTCTGCCATTCTCGACGAGGGTTTTTGGCACTTGAACCAAGGTTTTTCTCTTATTCTCGACAAGGTTTTTCTCGTAAACTCGACTTTAGACCAACACGTTTAAGGTTTTTCGGGTTTACTCGACGACCAAAGACACGCCACGTAACACATTCAGTCTGGATTTTGCTGGGTGGAGCACAGATCTCGGTACGTCGCTAAGAGTGCATCTGTCTGGTTTACTGTCTAACTACCTCTAGTACGTCTTGCGTGTATCCGGGGGAAGGGTCATTGATTGCCGCTGTCTGAAGGAGACGTTGGTGGCACTCGATCTTCGCGTTGAGGTCGCCCGAGCGATGGAGGACACGCAGATGCTTGAGGACGGCGCTTCTAGCGTTGGTGGTGGGCTTGCGTGGAGGGCAGAGTGCCGAAGGCGGCGGCGGTGGCGCAGAGGGACTCCGGCCGCAGGAAGACGGCGGAGCAGCAGGACGACGCGGCGGCAGGAAGACGGCGGAGCAGCAGGACGACGCGGCGGCAGGAAGACGGCGGAGCAGCAGGACGACGGCGGCGGCAGGAAGGACTGGCGGAGCGACGGCAGGTCAGCGTAGCGGCGGCAGGTCGGCGGAGCGGAGGCATGGCTGGACGGCGAGGCGGCGGTGGCAGGGTGGCAGCAGCCGGACGGTGACTGGTTGGTGTGGCGGTGGCGGGGCGGATGGCGGCCCGGAGAACGTAGACAGCTTGCCCGGCAGGGCGGCCGGTACGCTGCCCGTTGGGTGAGCGCCTGCAAGCTGCTCCAGCACCCCCCCCCCCCCCCCCCGGGGCCCGCAGAAGCAGCCGCCGCCACCGTAAAGACCCCGCGAGTGCTGGCACCCTACCCGGAAGGGCTAGCGGCATGCTGCTCGCCGCTAGAGCACCCAGCGCAAATGGTGGCGTCATACGGGCTGCACGATAGCGACCACGTAGCATTGTTATGAGTTCTTTAATACTTCTCTGGGCCACCTAAGAAACAACACTCTCCTTAAAACCTCAATTTGATGTGGCCCACACATCTGTTTTAATTGGACATAATCATGGTTTAAAATCATTGATTGGACAAAAGTATTAGCAGTGCGCGAGCGAAACGAAAATCACCTCAAAAACCTCAAATTCCAGCGAGTTATATCAACGTCTCTAGTATCTCTACAAACCCACCAGCTACATATCCGTGAAGAGCCCTATTAAGGCTTCATGTACATATATTTTTGTGTAATATCGCTGAAAATTAAAAAAAGTTACGCAAAAAAACCTAATCGTACCCAATTTAGCGAATTGAAACAGAGCTCTATTATCTTTATTTTTGCCGTTTAGAAGCAGCCAATAGGAGTGCTGGAACAGGCAAAAGCTCAGCTTTATTTTGCACTATTGCTCATTCTAAACAAAAAAATGCTCCTCGTGTTATGCCCTGAAAACCGAGGTGTTGTTTCTTAGGTGGCCCAGAGAAGTATATTATACGTATATTCAATATATTTTCTTAATCATTAATGCACACGTCTAGCGGCTTGCCTTCCGCGCTCATATTTATCCCATGTACACTCATGAGTGATGACCACCTCGACGCCGAGAGGCGAGCCGATGTCACCGGTAGCATTGTACCAGAATTATGGTACAGGTCCGATAAGGTCGGATAATGAAAAATATGCGAGTGATACGCGTTTATCTTAGATTTTGTATGGCCATACAAATATTTTGCGTTTCCTTCGGACCCGATACGTCCGATAGCGTCGTTTATCGGACCAACCTACCCCTATCAAAATCTATTGGCCGAAATACCATCCTGGCCATACTATGACTGGTCAAAATAAAATCTAAATCTATAATTGGCTGTTAATGGGCATACGATAAATAAGTATGGTCCGATAAAACATGATATTCATCCATAACTCGCAGTTAAGCAAAGTGGCCGCTTCGTCTTCACCTCCAGGTTGCCGAGACCATTGGCCATCGTGGCAGCAATGATGCATACGGTGCAGAGCGCTGCAGTCATCGCCGCCAATGTTGTCCTCCCGGGCTCTGGCGTAATTGTCAACAGTGTGTTTGAGCTCTCCAAGATCATTTTCGAGATCGCCCAGGTGCTGAGCGGAATGGAGGGCAAGGCATCGACGATCAAGTCGCAGCAGGAGAACATAAAAGAAGATGTGGAAGAGTTCCAATGGGTCCTTAAGCTGATGAAGCGCGTCAACCACCAAACCGAGCTCACGGATGGACTGCAGAAACTGATCACGAAGTTTGAGGCGGAAGTCAAAACATACGATCGCATCGTGGACAAATTCCTCCGGAAGTATTCCCTCAAGCAGCTCGTGTTTCACAAGGATCTGGATAATGCAAGTGCGAACGTGAAGAAAACCAAAGCGAAGCTGATCGAGAGCCTCATTGCAGAATGCTCCATTGATGGAAGTATCACCTACCGCCGTGAAGCTCCGGCCGAGGAGCGAGAAAAGAGGTGCATGGCATTTCTCAACTCCCCCGAAGTAATTGCGGCCATGAACAACCCCGACAATCAAAAGAAAATCCTTTCAGCTATCGATCGCATGGATCGTAGCAATGGTATGATGATGCAGAACTCTCTCGACACCAAGGATCCCGTGGTCAGCGCTATGAAAGAAAAGCTGTTGGCGAGTTCGAGCCGTTCTACGCAAGATGCCATCAGCAACGTTCCAGACTGGTACATGACGGAGGACGAAGTTGACATTGATGTCCATGATCATCGAGACGGCACCCCTGTGGCAGTCAAGATCTTCAGCGAAAATGTGGCGAAGTCAGATGCAGCGAAAGAGAAGTTTTTCAGCACAATGAAGTTATGGGACCGACTCATTCGCTACGAACAACATTTGCCGTCTTTATGGTGGGCTGCTATTTCACAGCAACGCTCTTCATTGTGATGGAATATTGCGATAAGGGACCGCTCGACCGATTCCTGCGGCAAGACGGGATCAGCCGCAGCCGCCACGGACTCAATATCCTCGCGCAGGCTGCTCAAGCGATCTCGAAGATGCATTCGATCGGCATTGTACACGGAGACTTGAAGTGCGACAACATCCTCGTTTCAGGTAACGCCCAAGCTAAAGTCTGTGATTTTGATCGCAGCTTCGACTGGAATGCGTTGAAGAAAATGCGCAAAGTGAGCGGCACTGCCGCGGCCGCGGGAATCGAGATCACGGATGCTGTCCGTTACTTGGCTCCAGAGTGCGTGAAGGGCATGTTGCCCAGCACTAAATCCGATGTGTATTCCTTCGGGATGACGCTCTATCAGGCACTGGTTGGTGAATCCCCGTACGCCAGTATTACTGACGACGAAGAAGTTCGGGCATGCAAGCTGAACTGCGAACTTCCACCGCGAGATGTTAAATTGATCAGCAACGGCGCGTGGGAGCTCATAACTCAATGCTGCAATGCTGTGCCTGAGGAAAGGCCGCCAATGGAAAAGGTCACGGCCTCATTGAGATTGTTGATCGGCGAGCAGCCACGGGTTGACCCGGTGGAAGCCACGGTTAATGTCAGCAATCCAAGCAACCAATCTCGCATTGAAATGCTAGTCAATGGCGCGATGGGTGCTTCTGGTCCTGAGCCTGCACTGTACCCGGTCAATGTACTCTATGGAATGCGAAATGCCGTGAACGAAACGAACTCATATTTAAAGCGAGTGCAGCCGAGTTCAAACGGCAGAACGCCAATGAATCCACCGACACCGACACCCAAGTCGAGAAAATGTTCCAAATCGTTAATGATGGGAATTGCTGGTCTTGTTGCTCTCGTCGCAATTGTTGCGATCCTTTCGATCTCATTCTCTGATTCAAGTGATTCGAGCTCGGATGGGTCATCCTCGTCTACGGGTAGCGGCTTAGGCACTGGCTCATATGCGAGCAGTTCTTCTAGTGTGGAAGTATCGATACTGTTGGACTCTGGTAGCTTGACAAACGATGGGGGAATCGCTGTGGCGTCCGATGGGCTTGTTTACTTGAATGACGGTAGCCGGATTCTCGCTGTGACCGAAGGTGTTGAACCTACAGTGTATGCAGGCATTGGCAACGAGACTGGCAGCGTGGATGCTGATCTTCTCGACGCGAGATTCCAATCACTAGGTGCTATTGCTTTGGACAGCAGGGGCAGCCTCTTTTTCTGTGACGGCTACAGAGTACGCAAAATCAAGGGTGGCGCTGTCAGTACACTCTACTCCACTGACTCAGAGTTGACGTGCCAAGGGATCGCCGTGGACTCTAAGGGCAACGTGTACATTACGGAATACGAGAACGGAGCGATAATCATGATTACCTCGGATGGCGAGGCCAGTACCTTCAGTACGATGCTGTCGAACCCCTCCGGTATTGCGAATGATTCAGCAGATGACATTTACGTCACGGACACCAATAAAGTGGTGAAATTCTCCTCAGCAACACTTCCCGGGTTTTACAGTACTTTGGCTGGCTCCTTCATCAGCGGATATGAAGAAGGTACTGGCACTTGGGCCCGATTTGACAAACCCGACGCTCTTGTTGTTGGTTCTGACGGCTATCTGTACAACACGGACGTGGGAAATAACTGTATCCGCAAGCTCAGTCTTAGCACCAATGAGGTCACTACGTACGTTACGAGCGCCATGTTCAGCACGATATGGGCCATGGCAGGAGTTGGCAACACCCTTTACGTACGCGATAGATATTCGGCGGACGATCAGCGCGTGCTCTACATTGCGTAAGAGACCTGTGGAGAACACGAAGCGAGCAATCCTCGGAAGGCGCACTTCAGCATCTTCCTGTTGGCCAGCACGGTGTGTCTACTTCATGTTGGAATGCATATTGCAGGCCAGCTTCAACTGCAGCAAGTTGAAGGATGAGCCTGGGACCTGGACCAGTGGTAAGACATGCAGCAGTAGCAATTCTCAGAGAACCAGGTCCCTGTATGAGAAAGGGGCAAAGGCCCGTCGGAGCTGGTAGCAGCTCCACCGCTAATCTATTCACCTTTCCTTTTGCCTTCTTTGGTGAAGAGTGTTCGGCCGTCGGATCCGGTGCAACGTCTAACAGGGTACTGAGCCCAAGTCGGCGGACTTCCTGCTGCACAGGAGGCGATCCAGGATGGCGGACCAACTGAAGTTCACGTCGGAGGGGGTGCCCAAGAACTGGAAGGGCAAGGACTGGCAGGCATACAAGTTTGCGATGCAGATGGTGTTTCGCGAGGCGGACCTCATGGAGATTGTCGATGGGACGATCACCAAGGAGACTCTGTTGGAGGCGGAGAGCGAGGAGAAGTTCGACAAGAAACAGACCAAGATCATGCGCTTGATTGGGATGTCGGTGCCGTCGGAGATTGTGACGGGGCACACAGCACTTCTTTACAGAGGAAGCAGGAGTATACAAACTCCAAGTGAACTGCCGTTCACGTGTCCCTGGCCTTAAGGGGACGACTTGACTTGCTACAAAGGAGTAGGTTATAAGACTGACTGTATTTTGGTAGGGGTTAACTTGGCTCAATACAAACTACAAGTTAACTATACAAAAGCCCACACAAACTCAAATGGTTGGCTTGCGGAGCTACTGGTACCATGTACCATGTACCATGTACTCGGGAGAGTGACACCCGTCACTCTTCATGTAATGGGTACACTTGATTGTACCCCGTTACATCCTCCCCCACTTATCTGAGAATCACATCTGATTCTCCAATCAGCTTCGAGAGAATCCGAACTCCCAAAGGTCGGATTCTCGGGCGCCGCCGCCGCAAGGCTGGCGCGCCTCATTGTCACACCCACAGTGACTTGTGCCCGCAGCGGGCACCCCGCGCGGCACCTCCCTGCCCTCGGCGATGTAGGCCGCAAAGCCGACGCCTCTAGTGGCCGTATCCACAGCGCTAGCAGGCGCAGAGTGCCTCCGCACGGGATGCATGTGCCTCCAAACTTGCGGTTCCTGTCGCAGACCACCAGCAGTTGGCGTCACATGGCCCTTGGGCCCTGCTGGCACGTTCGTGCGACGGTACCTCCCGCAAGGGACGGCACCTTTCCGGTCAGCGCGAAGCGTAACCATAGAGAGAGCGGTGCGGCTCATCTCCGGCCATGACAGCGGTCCGACAGGACCCCGCTTCGTCACAGCGCAGTGTGTCTGTCGTCCGAGTTCATCGGCACGACCCATGGGCTGAGGTCAAACGTTGACCAAAGCCAAGAAGCATCCGGCTTCATCGTCGCCATAGTCCCGGGGACCACGGCTGCTGCTCGCAGCTAGCTCATCGTTCAGAGCAACGCGGCGGACTTGTTCAAAGTCCTGCCCCGCGTCACGGCCATCGTGTCGCCGACGCTGAGGTGTCTTCCACCGACACCAAGGTACCGCGATGGTACTTCATCATGGTGCGAGGTACACTGGCCTCCGTCACCAGCGATCGCATCATGCGCCGCGGCGATCAACACCAGGTCGGTGTGCAAGCAAGGCCGCATGGCACACAGTCCATACCGGACCGCACGGTGTACGGGGCACCACCCCATACACCAAAGGCATGTCGTGTACCACATGAGCCACGACTGTCTTAGTGCCTCGCGCACATCAAGTGCCACGTGCACGACAAGTGCCGCGTGCACTGCGAGTACCTTGCGTACTCCAAGTGCCCCGCGCACAGTGAGCGTCAGGTGCCACGTGCACTCGTATGGCTTCGCGCCTTACAAGCACGGTATACACCGCGCTAAGTGTGAATGCCCGCAAAGGCAACACGTTCGGGCTCACCCTTCGTGGGCAACAACCAAGCTCCTTGCCGTTGACTACCTGGTCGGCAGACGTGTCGCGCCCAGCGTAGCAACAGCATGGAGCTGTCCCTCGGGTTCGTCCCGGTGGACAACATCCATGCTCGGGGCTGATGGCAACCTGGTCGGCAGACGTGCCGCGCCCAGCGTAACCACAGCCTTGAGCTTCAGCATGATGCTGATAGCTAACTGGCTGGTAGACGTACCGCGTCCAGTGTAGCAACAGCATCAAGCTACGGCATGGCGATGCGTACGCGCACATGCCTTCGTCCGCGGCCCAAGCCGCAGACCGGCTGCCATGTCCTCACCCGACAGATGCAGCCTTCCCGCAGCGAATGTGCGCGCCACCTTCGGCCCAGCAGCGGCAATGACCACTGCCAAAGTTGCTGGCCATCGGTCACCAAGACCATGGGACCTAAGCAGCTACGCATCAGGCCCAGCACCTTCGTGCAATGCTTCGTGAGTGGTTGCACCATGCAGCCACTACACCGGCTTCTGTGAAGAAGCAAGTCTCATGCCAGAGACTTCGGGAGGAAGGGCACTTCCGATCTCCTCCCCCACTTACGATTAGAACCCCGGTGGGTCAGGCAGCAGCCGCCTGCCTAACCTCGCGCCGCCCTGCAGCGCCGAGTCGCTATACCAACAGACTCCGGTGGCGCGGGCAGCTTCCTTGCTTGGGCTCCGGGTCAACATCGTCGACCAAGGCTTGGTGTGTACCAGCCTGTATGCAGTTTGAGTCTGCGTGACTTGACGTGGTACTCTGTTACCCACGTCTGCGGGTGAAGACACCCATGACAGCGTACGGCTTGTCCTTCCTTGAGAGTAGCTGCATTACATGCACGCATACTCAGACTCTGCCATCTCGGCACCGAGTCCTGGACACTTGTTGCCCCAACGCCGCTCAGTGACCGCGGCCATCGCAAGCAGACCGAGCATGCTCCTGCATGTGGTCAATTGAGGTGTCGCCCTCCTGCAGACACACTCCAGGTCGTGATCGACCATATGCGCCGAGTCGGCGGCGACGCAACATGCATCGCCGCAGGTACGACATGTACCCAAGCCACGTCTACTGTGCGCATGGCCACAGCTGCGCCGGCCGAACCCCCCAGTCGAACGTCATCCATGATGACCGGGATGTTAAGCCCTTGGAGGAAGGAAGTGCTTCCGGGCACTCCTCCCCCGCTTAAAATCAGAGCCGTGCGGAGCCTCGAAGAGGACCGTGCGGCTATGACATCGTGACAGTGTCACGGGCTTCTTAAACTCCGCGTGGACATCCACCACACGCGAGGAGACCCAAGTGACCTGATCACTAGTCCTGGTCATACTGACCGTGCGTGGAACTAAGTTACCCCCGCAGGAGGTGCACCGCGCGACCCCCTTCCGGCTCATGCGGAGCCTTGCCGCATCGTGTGGAACTACGTTACCCACACAGGAAGCGCATCATGCGACTTCACAATCAGTTTCCGTCTGAGTGACGCGTGTGGAACTATGTTACCCACACAGGAAATGTATCGTGCATCTCCCTCATCAGTTTTGGTCTGAGTGACCTGGTGTGGTACTTGGTTACCCACACAGGAAGCGCGTGCAGCGCCTTCCTCTTCAGTTAAGGTCTGGGCGACCGTCCGTGGTACTTGGTTACCCACGCCGGAGATGCCTTGAGTGGCCTCCTCAGCATTACATGCTCTTGTGCGGAACTAAGTTACCCGCAAGTCAGTGGTCCTTGGTTACCCACCTGGTGGCGTCACCGAACACCACCCTTGTCAATGCTCATACCGAGCAATGACTCTCAGCACTGGAGTTGCTTCTTGAGGCAGCTCAACATGCCAGGCGTAACAGCCCTCGGTTGGTCATCATGTCAGTGATGCCTCCCTTCTTCTTCTTCGTCTTGTCCGACGCATCCAGCGTCCTGGCGGTCCCTTCGGACGCCCTTGTGTCTGACCAGAGGTGGGAACATGACTCGCCAATGCTCTGTCAGACACAGAGGGCCGACTTAGCCTCAAAGGCATTGTCGCGCTGCTCGACCGAGAGCCCGTGCAGCTTGCACAGCTCACTCAGGGCCAAGCCATACTTGTCCAGGCCAAGGGCATATACGGTTCCATGACAAGGGCCATCTTCGGCACCATGTCCGGGACCATGTACGGGTCCATGTCCGGGAACATGTGCGGTTCCATTGCTGTCCGCGGCATCACACGCGGCAGCCAGGGTCACAGCGGACCCCAAGGTTCTTCTTCGGCCTGGCCTCAGTCAATGAGACCTGCCCTTGTGCTTCGACTCTCGCAGAGTCTCGGCACTTGTGTCGTTATTCCAACCGACACATCTGGCGACGTGCGAACACGCGCAACGTCCCAGACTCAATCATGTCAAGGGATACCATTACCCCCGTACACTCACGTGTACTACCGACAACCCATCGTTGTCCTTCACCAATGCGAGCATCAGTGCTCTCAAGGGACCCCGGGTCTCTGTGGTGTGCGCCTTCCGTACACCCATCACAAAGACTCGGGCCAACCCCAGCAAGGCCCTCGTCCTTACTGGTGGTTGTGTCCCCCTTGAGCACCTGACGGTGCATGGCGTCGGCGCCCCCTTGACCCTCTGGTCTTCGGGTAGGTCTTCTTCCCAGACCCTGGCGATGGGCAGACACGTTGATAGTGTCCTAGTACGCCGCAGCCGTAGCAGCGGACTGAGTCCTGCTCAGCCGAACTTAGATCCATAGGTTCTGGCTCGCTGTCAGTGATCACAGGCTGTACAACAGCCAGAGCACCAGCCTGCTTGTGGCTGTACTCCTCCTGGAGGGCGACTCGGATCGCCTCCTCCATAGTGCTGGTGCGCACGCGGAACAGCTGCGTGCGCACAGGACCGACCTTCAGGCCGTCCACGAAGACCGTCATCTTGACGTCTTCCGACAGTGGGCTCCCCACCAGCGAGGCTGCCAACGTCCGCATCTCCTGTACGTACGCGTACAGCTCGCGCTCCCCTTGTTTGCAGGCAAGGAAGCGCGAGCGCTGGCGGAACTCGTTGTTCGCCGGGAGAAAGGCGGCTCGAAGCTGCTCACACAGCTGAGCCCAGGATGTGAAGCATCCAGGCGACATCGCTTCGCGCGTATACGCCCAAGTCTTGGCACGTCCACCAAGATTGGAGAGCGCAAAAGCGACTCGAAGGTTCTCAGCCGAGATGAGACCTGCGCTCATTGCGATCTCGGTCTCCCGGATCCAGAAGTGAAGGTTCTCACCTTCCTTCCCTTCGAACGGAGGCACAGCTAGCCGCAAAGGCTTAGGGTGCACCCGTCTGGGCTCACTCATCTGAGCCAGCAAGTTTCCCTGCACATGAGCGATGAGCCCGCGTTCGTACTCGTCAAACGCGCTCACCCGCTCGACCTGCTCGGCTGGCGTCGCCGCCGCCAAGCTCCGGAGGGCATCTCTTCCGAAGATGCCCGCCATCTTCAGCACTGACTCGAACTGCGAGTCAGTCAAGTGAGGAAACTCACTTCGGTCCATCGTGGCTCACAGACCTGAGCCGCCGAGGATTCAGGTAGAGCAATCTACCCGCGTAGGCGTAGGATTGACTACGAGTGCTACCAAGTGTGACGGGGCACACAGCACTTCTTTACAGAGGAAGCAGGAGTATACAAACTCCAAGTGAACTGCCGTTCACGTGTCCCTGGCCTTAAGGGGACGACTTGACTTGCTACAAAGGAGTAGGTTATAAGACTGACTGTATTTTGGTAGGGGTTAACTTGGCTCAATACAAACTACAAGTTAACTATACAAAAGCCCACACAAACTCAAATGGTTGGCTTGCGGAGCTACTGGTACCATGTACCATGTACCATGTACTCGGGAGAGTGACACCCGTCACTCTTCATGTAATGGGTACACTTGATTGTACCCCGTTACAGAGATCTTGCACCAGATTAGGGACAAGATGACAGGCACGGAAATGTGGGAGGCCTTATGTGACCTGTTTGAGAACAAGGTTAATAAAACTGTTAAGGCTCACACTATTCGTCGCCTTCGTGATGAACTCTGGACTGTGAAGTTTTTGCCGGGTGGGAATATGAACCTGCACTTGAGCAAGATGTTCAATATCCGGACTGAGTTGCAGACCTTGCAGTATGCTGTTGATGATATTGACATGGTCGAGATGATGCTGGAGAGCTTGCCGGCCCAAGCAGAGTTCGAGAGCCTGAAGTCGTCAATTCGCTACAGGGCCGATACTACTATGTTCACACCTACCAAGGCCCGCGAGCTCATTCGTGCTGCCGCTGCCCGCCAAGTCGAGTTTCGTGGCAAGGGGCAGCGTGGAGGACTGCGTGGAGGGAATAATGGTGGGGCGAGTGGAGTGAATTTGACAAAGGGCAGAGCTGACTATCAGCATGAGGAGAAGAGCAGCGACTCCAAGAAGAAGAAGTTGAAGAAGTGCTTCATCTGTGGGAGTACTGCACATCTCAGAGCCGCTTGCCCGGATAGGGCCGACAAGTCAAGTGGTGCAGACGCTAATGCAGGTGAGCAGAAGCGTAAGCCACGAGGCAACGTGACTATTCGACAAGAGACCCGCAGCCCTCCGAGCCCGGATAGTGATAGCGATGGCTCTGGTGTGGAGATGGCTGCACTGGACCAGATGATACTTGACGCTGGGGTCGAGGTGAGCATACGGGATCCAGAACCCGAGCGCCCGGTTGATGTAGATGCCCAGGGAGTGAACGGTACTGAAGCTGACGGTGCAGTTGGAGACTCCAACGGATGGTGGTTCTTCGACACTGCGGCAAATGCGCACGTCACAGGAAACCTGTTGGACTTCGTGGCATTTACGGAGGATACCAGTCAGTCGCAGAGCGTGCACGGAGTGGCACCTGCTCTTGCATCGCGGATTGCAGGAGTAGGAACTGTAGCTTTGGTGACTGAAGTGGATGGTGAACGTGGAGTAGTTTACCTGAATGATGTCGTTTACGTTCCTGGTGCTGAGCACGGACTGTTTTCACCTGGGCTTGCTGCGGAGCAAGGGTTCTACTTTGACTATGAGCATGATACCCTGAATTTCCGCATCAAGTATGAAGGTCGAACTGTTATCGTGTCTTCGCCGTACGAGGCAACGTGGGGATTCTTTGTGACCCACCCCATGAATGAGGGGCTGGAGCTGCCTCGAGACAGAACAATGTGCAATTTCACTGCGATCGATGGAGTTGCTTCACTTGCGCTCTGGCCCGAGCGACTCGGTCATATCTGCCCTCAGTACTTGAAGACTATGGCGGACAAGGGCATGGTGAAAGGGCTGATGTTGACGAGGCGTGACCAGCAGGACCCTTGTGACGCATGCCATTTAGGGAAGCAGAAGAAGACGCCACGCGCCAAGAAGTTGAACCGTGGGCTGAAAGCTCCCAATCAGGCAGTGTATGCGGACCTGCTGATCCCGAGTCAAGGGAATGGCACTCGCTTCGAGGCAGTGCTTGTGATTATGGATGGCTACTCCCGGTTCGTGACCGTGCACATGTTGAACAGCAAGTCGAGCGAGGTCATCAACCAGCACTTGTTACGGTCGAAGGGTCGACTGTGGCACTAGTCAGGTGAAGGTTGCTGAAATGTGGACCGTAGTGATGAGTGTGGTTCGTGTCACAACACGAGGTGTCTGTGAACGGAATGTGTCTCCAGGGGGAGACGCGGATGGCCTTAAACCCAGGGAGGTCATTGCGGCAAGGCGTTGGAGTCGGACCAACAAGCTGCAGGAAAAGGTCGCAATCAGGAGGTCCTGACACTCTCGATTGAAGGGGAGTGTTGGAATATGCAATCAGACAGTGTCAAGTCCCAGCCCGAAAAGACGACGACCGGGGCGCCTGTATGGTGTAACGGTCTAACGAGCTATGTTCTACAGGTATGTCATGAGTTCAATCCCCGCGGCGCCCTACCTTTTCCAACACTTCACACTACACGGAATCCGATCGGATGTTGTCTCCAGAGAGCACAAGAGGGATTCTCGAATAAAAATTGCCATTGCTAAATTGACTCGTTACCTAATCGCATATGAGCAAATGCGACTCAAACTCACGCCAACAAGCAATTGTGCGATCACCGGATTTACCAAACTGTGATGGATCGTTCTTGACTAAAACTTAAATTTTCGCACAGAGTGCAGGAAGCATCAATGTCCACGCTACCGTGGCAACATGTTATAACTGATATTCGATTGCTAATAAATTCACCGCCTGCGATTTGCCGATGACGCCGGTACTCCTGAGTGAGGCTCAGACAACAAATTCCGGGATGCCAATAAAAAACTAAAACGTAATGATACACTCCTTATCAGTTGTTGCAGCATATTTGAGTCACTACTCGCAGATGAGAGTGCTGAGCTGAGGGGTAGATCTCCCGCATATGCTGTTCGGACGCTGAAATGCTGTCGCGCTCGTAAAGACCATGGTCATCGACTGCTGCAATGGCTCAAATCCGCTAGACTGTGGCGCAAGCAGGGACGTCAGCTGTTGCTGCTGGATGTGCAGTACCAGAACTATTTCGTGGCGAGATTAATCTGGCACCATCCTTATTAGTGAACAAGATCGGATTACTACCTTCGGCAATTCCAGCGATTTCTGTCATTCAAGATATAGCGATTCCACCATCGGTTGAACCAGAATCCACGTGTGTTGGTACTTGCACCCCACCCTGAAAGAGTCAGCGCTTAAACGTTTACATGAAAATAAAGAGAGATAAACGATTAACTTGGTCCATTATGATGCCCACAAAATGAGTATCGACAACGCCTGCGTCATATCACGACGGCTCAGTAAGTTTTTATCTTCACCAAACGCATTTCACTCGGTAGGTAAGGCCAATAAATCCCAACAAGCTTCCTCCGGTAGACAAGCATGGCCCGCGGGCTTTACACGTCACATTGCAGTATTACTCTGTTGTCTGTATATTATAAGTTTATTAACGTGTCAGTGTTCATCTAAGGCTGTACAAATGAAGTCGTGGTAGACCGGAGACGCCACCGTAACGACTTCAACGTCTCTCACAGCAGTTTCTAATTCCGATAAAAGTGGCCGCTTGATTTTTCGTCGCAGTGCAGACGAATTCTAAGATGCGCACGGTGCAGGGCGCTGCGGTCATCGCCGCTAATGTGGTCCTTCCTGGCTCCGGGGTCATCGTCAACAGCGCTTTTGAGCTGTCCAAGGTCATTTTCAGATTGCCAAGGTGCTCAGCGGGATGGAGGGAAAGGCGTCGACGATCAAGACGCAGCAGGAGAACATCAAAGAAGACGCAGAAGACTTTAGCTGGGCACTCGACATGCTCAAGCGTGTCAACAACCAAGACCGACTCACTGATGGGCTGCAGAAGTTGATCATTAAGTTCGAGATGGAGATTAAAGAATACGATCGCATCCTAGACAAATTCTCAAAGAAAAATATCCTCCAGCAGCTTGTTTTCCACCAGGATCTGGATAGCGCGAGTGCAAATGCGAAGAAAACGAAACAAAAGCTGGTGGAGCGCCTCACTACGGAGTGCTCTATTGATGGGAGTGACACTTACCGCACCGGGGCTCCGATCGAGGAGCGGGGCAAGCGATACATGAATTTCGTTGACTCCTCTGAAGCCATAAATGCCATGAGCCCGAAACCCAGAAGGAGGTTCTCGCAATCATCGCATGTATGGATCGTCGCAACGATGCCATGATGCAGAACTCTCTGCTCTCTAGGGACCGTGTGGTCAGCGTTATGAAGGAAAAAAGTGTGGGTAAGCTCAAGCCGCAGTGTTAGATCCGACGTCAGTAACCTCCCGGACTGGTACATTACAGAGAACGAAGTTGATATCGATACGTCGGCAGCGATTGGATTCGGTGGGGACGCGAAGGTCTACAAAGGTGTGCTCAAAGATGGTAACCCCGTGGCAGTCAAAATCTTTAACAAGAAATCAGTCGAAACCAAAGAGAAGTTTTTCAGCACAATGAAGCTATGGGAGCGACTGAGCCGCTACGACAACATCTGCCGCCTCTACGGTGCTTGCTATTTCACTGCGACACCGTTCGTCGTGATGGAATACTGTGAGAAGGGTTCACTCGACTCGTTTCTCCGACGAGATAGGGCCAACCGCTGCAACGTCAGCCTTGATATTCTCGTGCAGGCCGGTCAAGCGATCGCTAAGATGCATTCGATCGGCATCGTCCACGGCGACTTGAAGTGCGACAACATTCTCGTTTCGGGTAGCCGACTGGCAAAACTCTGCGACTTCGACCGTAGCTTCGACTGGATTGCGTTAAAAGATCACCGCCTCGTGAATGGTACAGCTACCGATGCGGGGATCCAAATCACGGATGCGGTTCGTTACTTGGCGCCGGAATGTGTGAAGGGAATGCTGCCCAACACGAAATCCGATGTGTACTCGTTTGGCATGACGATCTACCACGCTCAGGTTGGCGAGTTACCGTACACCGACATCTCTAGCGACGAAGAACTTCGAACATGCAAGTTGAACGGCGAGCTTACATCGCGAGAAGGAAATTTAATCGGTGATGACGTCTGGGAATTGGTCACTCAATGCTGCGATGCTATGCCAAATGAAAGGCCGACCATGGAGACGGTGGTGACCGTGTTAAGATCATTGTTGAACCAGCACCAGTTGCGAAATCTTGTAAACATCACGAATAGTGCTGGCAATGAAAACAGTAAACTCGCTGCAGGTCCTGAAGCGCGAAGTATGAAGGCGGCGAGTATCCACAAGCTCAAGCCCAGCTTTAGCCATGATGATGTGGAAGCCGACCACCCGTCAAATCCAACGAAGAAAAAAATAAAGCAAGTGAAGCCAGATCTGGGTGATGGCGCACTAGTGAAGGTGAAGCCGTCGAAATCAACCATTCCAAGATTATGCAAACTGATTGGAGTTGTGGCTCTCGTGGTCGTTGGCATTGTTGTTGGAGTCGTAGTCAGCTTGAAGTCTTCCTCGGATACTAGTGAGTTTATCGCGAGCACTGGATCATATTCGTCGTTCTCGTCAGCGGGTAGTGACACAACCAGTGGCTCGTATTGGCCGTCTTCGGCTGCGAGTAGTGCCACAACCAGTGGCTCGTATTGGCCGTCTTCGGCTGCGAGTAGTGCCACAACCAGTGGTTCGTATGAGCCATCTACATCAGGGAGTAGTGACACGAGCTCTCACCCGAATTGGTTGCCCGCATCTACCTCGAGCACCGGCTCGTCCTCGCCTACCTCAAGCGCTGATTTGTCCTCGGCTACCTCGAGCGCTGGCGCTGGTTCGTCCTCATCGGGGAGCAGCAGTAAAGGTGCTAGTTCTTCCCCTGGAATTGTGCAAGTATCAACACTCGTGGATTCTCGCTCGTACTTAACGACCGATGGTGGAATCGCAATCGCATCAAACGGGGTTATTTACTTGAGCGACGGTAGCCGCATCCTCAAAATGACCGAAGGCAGTGTGCCAGTCTTGTACGCTGGTAAAGCTGGTGATGATGGTGACGCTGATGGTGCTCGGTTAGACGCGAGGTTTTTGTCGGCGAATGTAGGGGCTCTTGCTTTAAGCACCAGCGGTGATCTCTTCATTTGCGACTATTACAAAGTCCGCAAGATCTCTGGGAACACGGTCAGTACGCTGTACTCGGGTACATCGGGGTTGAGCTACCGAGGGATTGCCGTGGATTCGAGTGGAAACGTGTTCGCCACGGATTACTACAATGGCAAGATAACCAAGATCACCTCGAATGGCGTGGCCAGCACATTCAGCACCAGTCTATCCAACCCCTCAGGCATTGTGATCGACTCGGCTGACAACATTTACGTCACGGACAACAATCGGGTGATTAAATTTACGTCGGGCGGTGCGATGACTGTGTTGGCCGGAACCACCTCAAGCGGACTTGTCGATGGTACTGGTACGGGCTGTGGCTAGACGGACAGAACACAATCAGTGTTCTGTACAATGTTCTGTCATAGCCGGACAGAACGTTGGACAGAACGGTCTATTGGATCCAGCACTAAAAGTACCAAGTGCCATGGATGAACATACTTGCCAACAACTCGCTCATAGTGCTCAAACAATAGCGTTGTTTGCTTCACCACGCCATGCACACTGATGAAGCTCGCGTTGATTATAAACATCGTGATCTTAAAGCTAACAGTGCAGTAAGTTTCATGCGCTTGGGCAACCGCCACCGACAAAGGAATTTAAGCTGCTAGCGACCGGATCCAGTCGCGCAGAAGTGCTTATGACTGAATTCAGTAAGAAGCGTTTACATCAAAAGCGCACTGGAGGCTAACACACGTATATTTACTTTTACATCCGAGATCACCGCAGCTTCATGCCGCTATTACTGCGAATGGCCGATATTCTTCCTCAACAATAGTAAAGGTGTACGACCACCTTTTGTGTTGGAGCTGTCGTACCCTACCGATGACCTTACTCGTCGCCCGCGTCTTCTCCACGGAGTCGCCGCGGTGCAGGTCTCCGTTGCTGACGGCAGGAGCAAGAAGTCGACGTAGACTTCATCGAGTAGGAATCGAACCAGACAGTAACGCTTCTGCCCACGTCGACAAACTCGTCCTTGGCCTCGGCAATCAACTCCCTGGTGTCGCGCTTGATGCACAGGTTCCGCCGGCATGAACTCGCATGGAATGCCCCTCGTGGATGAAGGTTTCCGGGACCGGTACGTCAAGCGCAGCCGCAGGAGCACAGCACCTGACGCACAACTAGGCACTGAGAGCGCTGCCGTTGGTCTGGCACTGCAGAAAGTGAAGCGCCAGCGGCTTACACGCACCCTGACACAAGCCAGAGCCCGTCAGACAGGTTCAACAGCAGCTCACCCTGTACACCAGCATGCATACGCGAGCGTCAGTCATTACAGACAGCAACATCGTTTACATCATTCGTTCATTCGTTAAAACCTGTACGTGTGTCAGCGCCATTCTTGCATTGAGCTTCGTGGGCGTCGAATTCTAAAATGAGCGATGCACACGTCGGAGCGTTTCGGTATAGGCGACATAAATTTGTAGAGTCTTAATATCAAAGTAAGGAGGCTTGGGCGCTTCAACTTGGCCAGCGCAATTCGTCCGAAAGGGCTTTACGTCGCTCCACCACAGCAAACTTGTGTAGCTGCTCGCAACCAAGACTACCGGGCCCTAACTGTAACTCGGTCTAACCCATACAGCTACCTAGATCTCATCATCAAGCTTTGGCAGACACAAACGTTGAGGCCGGAGTGACCAAAGCTTAAATAGATCAAACTCACGTTATGTAATGGCCGGTCCTTTAGGTTCCATGTATTCACACAGCCGAAGCAAGTTACGTGCTATGAAGGCGCAGCACTTCGAATACCCCATCTTTCGGTTGTACCAGCGAGATCAGCATCGACTCGACAGTGCAGCGGACGTCGGCCCCGATTAGCTTTTTAGCCTCACGACATCTTCGTCGTCGTGGCATGGATAGATCAGGCCATGAAGGCTGTGGGCGCCAATGAGCGCAACATGCGAGACAACGTATCTGGTGTAGGTATGAGTTGGCTCTCCTCTTGCAAGTCAAGTAGAGTGCGACTCAGGCCTTCCCGGAACCCCTCTTGGAGAGCAACAACTTCGTGTCGCCAACGTCACTGCGGTCAGATAGGTTTGGTTTGGGCCGTGATGTGTTGTCATGGTGCGCGCAATATCTTCATGCTGAGCTGTGTCTGTTAGGGTCCGCCGGCATCACACCAAACTTCAGAGGTACGGTTCGTTGGTTTCATTCTTACAAATTGAGCACCTTCCGTGTGGTGAAGTTTATAAAGCCGGGTTACTCATAGATGCAGACGCAAACCATCTACAGTAACACCTCAGAGCACTAAACACGTAAACGCAGAGAACCTGCACGCGCTTGCATACCTGGCGTAGCGGGAGATCAGGCAAGTGTGGTAGCCCACGCTCTTGCCCTCGAGTTTCATCATGTCGAAGCAGCTTTAGCAAAAGCCGTGGTGGTTGTGAACGACTAATTGCCCATGAAGGCCGACGAATGGTACTGCAGATAGAAACATCAATAAGCCTACAATGAATTTGCCTTCGTATGTCTAGTTGTGTTGGCCGTTTACTTATTGCTACGTACAGAAGAAGAAGAAAAGTTGATTAACTAGTTAGTGGACATCTTATTGCTACGTACAGATCCGGCATCCCACGATAACTAGACCTGGTTGACTCCACGTTAAAGGGACCACTTTTCCGGTTGCATCATGCCACAACGAAGCTACACGTAGTTGGGCTGATACACGCTCCAAGTGCCCCGTGGCTGCGGGGATGGCGACCCCGAGCATTCTTCACCAAGGCCGCACCACCCACGACCAGTTCCAGGACGCCCAAGCGAGCGGGGCGGAGCCAGCTTCACTCATACTACGCAGTGCAGTGCAGCGCCGCTGGACACGTGCCCCAATACTGTCCATTGTGCTGCAAAACGGGAACTACAGTAGCCCCAATAATACGAAGGCGATAGATTCACTTGCGATTTGCTTTGGAGGTGTGTGATAAGTTTTACAAGGTATTTGATAAGCTAATACAGGTAATGTTCTGTGCACTGTTCTGTATGAAAGACAGAACCAAGGACAGAACGGGGGTTGTCTAGAGCAACCGAAAATCGAAACCGGCTCTCGAGGATGGATGTCATGGCCCTCAAAACCCCAAACGACCACTTTTTGGGTGAAGAAAACGCCTCGCTGAGCCAATACGGCAGCTATGAAGACGTGTTCGGGCTCATGGAATAGATGCGAACGAGGAGGTCTGACTGCCTGGCCTGGAAGCCCGAGCAACGCCAGCATCTACAAATATGAAGCCGCCAATTTGGCTGGATTCGGCGGGCTTGCTTTCACCCTCTCTCCTGCAATAACTTATACCCTCCTCGACCACCTCCCAAACCGTATAGTTTACAAGAAATATACCGAAAATAGCTCATTTTGGATCATTTTCGGTTTAAGCGGCAATTTTGTACTGTGTATTTTCTGTTGCTCTAGCACGATCCGACAGAACGTAATCAATGTTCTGTCCGTCTAGCCACTATCACTGGTACGTCTGCGCGATTTGACACTCCCAACTCCCTGGCAATTGGTGCAGATGGTTATCTGTATATTGCAGACAGAGTGAACTACTGCATCCGCAGACTTAATCTCATCACCAGAGAGGTCACCACCTGTGTCGAGAGCGGCCCGTTCAACTCGATCTGGGGAATGGCAGCAGCCGCTAACAATGTCCTTTACGTGCGTGACCGATATTCCGCGTCCGTCCAGCGCGTGCTCAAGGTCTACACAGCATAGAGTACCAGGAGCAAATGCATACTCGCCGGAGCACAGTGTTCGAATGGGCATGTTGGCCGGGCGAACACGATGCCTCACTCTTTTTATTAAACTACATATAGGGAGGAAACCCCGAATACATTTAATGTCATCATTACTGTCTCCTTATCAATTGTGTAAGCCCTCGGCTCGGCGAACAGATACCCGCACACTGTAAGCATGAGCCGATGTGAAAGCGCAGTGGCGAGTCACTCACATCGGCTCAAGCAGCAGCAAATCATCCAACCAACGCCTACCGATTGGCATTGCTGCTGCTATCAGCATAGCTGCCATAGCAGATATCAGCAAGCTGCAGCCAGAGTCTACAGTAGCTCAGTAGTATTGATAAAGCTCAGCAACATGCCGCTCCACCGAAATTGCGCGCGTCCAACACCGTGGGACGCGAAGGCCGAGATGACAAACGCTGCCGGTGCCCCCTTCGACCTGCGCCGCTGACGCCGCTAGCTGGCACCGCTTGCTTACAAGCCTGCGGTCCAGACCAAGCTCCGGCCTTGTGCCTCGCCACGCTCACTCGCCAGCTTCAACGCGAGGCCGTTACCGCGATCTTGCTGGTGTCGACGACCAGCGTCATGCTGGGCATCGGGACATCGGCGGACAACAGCAGCAGCTGGCCTACATCGAGGCTGCGCGTTCCTTTGCTTGCTATGGGGCGAAACGCGCCGCCATCTTGCCCTACTTTCCCATTGCAGCGCCAGCATTTCCCGCCTTGCCAAGGGCCTTGGTGCCGGTGCTGGTGCCCTCGCTTGCCCTCGCCTGATCTCGTGGCTACCAGCGCACGTTGAAGCTGGCGAAAGGATCTTTTGCCTGGTCTCTGCGCATGGCCCTCCAAAACCCCATACATGTAAAGTGGGAGAGATGACCCCGGATAAACACGGCACCAGGTCAAAGTTTGCTCGCCCACGCACTGCATCGCAGTCGCCCTCAGGACGCCGATAAGAGCACCAACGAGCCTATCACCTCGATGGCTATTCGCCCAGCTAGCAGCAGCACTCGGCGCCAACGCCGCTTTCCCTCGTTTTTAGCGCTGCGACGACTGCGCCTGTTTCTGCGCCGCGTGGTTTCGAAAAACTGGGTTGCGCGTTGAGGGGGCGACTTAACTGCCGCTCTGACTTGCGTTCAGTATTGCGCGCTCATCTGAGTTGCCGAATCAGAGCCAAGTACATGGAAAGATGACAGACGGCTGACCCTTAGGATCGCTGGCGCTTGGGGCGGTTGAGGGACCGACCGACCGCATGGGAGTGGGCCGCGGACGGCACAAGTGAATATCTGGCCGAAGGCGCTAGCGTCTCGCCTCGCGTTGCCTTGTCTTGCCATTGCCATCGCCATCACCATCGCCACCTCCGCCCCATGACCGGCAGATCCGACTCGCGCATGCGGGAGGCCGAGGAGGTCCTCCCGTTGCTGGCGCTGGAGGCCAAGAATGCCGCCAAACGCGACATGGCGTACGCCAAACCCAGCACGAGCTCCACGTCGCAGCAGCACTACCAGCGCGCGGGCTACGTGCCGTACGCGCTCAAGCCCGAATCGCGCCAGCTCAGCGCCATGTACGGCACCATGCCGGCCACGCCCCTGCCCGCCGACCAGCACAGCAACCAGAGTGAGACCGAGAGCGACAGCGACGGCAGCTGCACGGCCAGCAGCAGCACCGGCGGCTCGCTGCAGTCCATCCTGCGGATCCCGTCGTGCCGCAGCAGCCTCAAGAAGCAGGTCTCGGTCGAGTTCGCGCTCGACATCGACAGCGACGAGGACGAGGACACCAAGCGGAGGCTCGACGGCTCGTGCGCCGCGCGCTGCATGCCGCGCCGCCTCACCATCGAGGAGAAGGCGGCGCTGTACCGCGTGCGCCCCGACCTGGAGCTCGTCCCGACCGTGCTGCTGCTCTCGGAGCTCGAGGAGATCCGGCGACGGCGCCAGCGCAAACTCATGTTCTCTATCCTGGGCGCGTCGCTCATCCTGCTCATGATGATCGTCTTCTACTACCTCGTCTCGCAAATGTAACCCCCCCCCCCACCTACTCATCCCAGTCCATGTCGTCCCGAGTCCTAGGAAAAGAGACTCGCACGCACGCACAGGGGCCGCCGCCATTACTCGAGCCGCCCTCTGTATGCTTTTTTATTAACCCCAACAACTAGATAATACATTAGAAACTGTCGCGGCGTACGCCATCTCCCAAACTGAAAACGCCGTCTTCTTCCCATGCAGGGCGTGCCTGACTCCACGCGCACTCACAGACACACTTCCATAAAGAACACGACCAAGATATCGATGGTGATGGTCACATAGGTAATGAAACGTCGTCGGATAGTTGAACCTCTCTTATGGTATATTATTATGCGCTATCATAGTCACGCTTACCATTCCCCGCAGCCACTTCGCCACCACATCGCTTGGCTCGGCCGACGCGCACGCCCGCGGCGTACCGGGACCCCAGCGCCAATTGATACTACGTCCTTCTTCCAGTTAGGGTGTTGCTGCAGCTGCGCGGCCATCGCCTTGTCGCAATCGCCTCGTCGCTCCTTCTCTCATTCTAGAGAGAACTAGACTCCGCCCACAGGCATAAATCAATATGACGGACGGCGCGGGCTTCAAAGAGCGCGAGGCGGCGCTGCTGCGTGAGCTGTCGGCGCTCTACACGAAGCTGAACCAGGTGCGCGAGAAGCGCGTCAAGGCGGAGCAGGAGAGCGGCTCAGGAGCTGATGGAGACGCCGACGCGGACGACGACGCGGGCGGAAGAGGCTCACGACGCCGCCGCCGCGTGCTGCTCGTGACGCGCACGCTGCCCTTCTGGCTCGTGTCGGAGGACGCGCAGTCCCAGTGGCGCGCCGAGTTCCCGGAGCACGCGAGCCTGAACGGCGCCATGGAGATCTTCCAGTCGCTGCACGAGAACTACGACTGCGTCTGGATCGGCTCCGTGCACGGCGAGATCGAGCCCAGCGAGCAGAACACGCTGAAGGAGCAGCTATTACAAGACCGCAACTACTACCCCGTGTTCCTGGACGAGAAGCGCGAGCGACTGTACTACCAGGGCTTCTGCAAGACCGTCATGTGGCCACTGTTCCACTCGTGTCCGCCGACGACTGATGACCAGATTATCCAGCACGAGATGATGGAGGGGGGACAGGAGGATGAGCGCAGTATGGAGAGGATGTGGCAGGCCTACGTCGCTGCTAACCAGGCGTTCGCGGATGCAGTGCAGGAGGTTTATGAGGAAGGAGACTTGGTCTGGATCCAGGGGTACCACTTGACGCTGGTGCCGCAAATGGTGCAGAACCTGTTCCCGAACGACAATATCTGCTTGGGCTTCTTCATGCACATTCCCTTCCCGTCGGCGGAGCTGTACCGGATACTCAACAATCGAGAGGAGATTTTGACGGGGATATTGGGCGCCGACCTGATTGGATTCCAGACGTACGAGTACGCGCGGCATTTCCAGAGCGCGTGCGTGCGCCTGCTGGGACTGGAGAGCAGTCACAAGGGCGTGGACTATAATGGACACTTTGCGCGCGTGACGATCTGTCCCGTGGGGATTGACGCTGAGAAGTACATTGCGATGGTGCAGTCGGACTCGGTGCAGGAGCAGATGAAGCAGCTCGAGAGCCAATTCGCCGGCAAACAGGTCATTCTCGGTGTAGATCAGCTTGACCAGACGAAGGGTCTGGTGCACAAGTTGCTGGCTGTTGAGGAGCTGTTCACGCAGAAGCCGGAGCTCGCGAAGGAGGTGGTGTTTTTGCAGATTGTTACCGGTGCGTCAGTGTTTGAGTCGGCGCTCGAGTCTCAGGTCGAGTCTCTCGTGTCACGTATCAACAGCAAGTTGCAAGATATCGGTACCGAAGGCCCTGTGCAGTATTTGAATAAAGAGATAGCAGTGGAGGCTCTGATCGCGTTGTACGCGCTAGCAGATGCGCTGGTGATCACGCCGGTCCGTGACGGCATGAACACGGTTCCGTTTGGATATATAGTTTGCCGGGAGGCGACAAGCAAGCATGCGCGCGTGATTCTGAGCGAGTTTGCCGGCTGCGCGCAGTCGTTAGGCGGAGCAAGACTGGTAAACCCATGGAATACCGAAGAACTCACTGACGCGCTGCAAGAGTCGCTGCGAGACAATGACGAAGTGATGCGTGCTCACCAGCACATGTACAGCTACGTGAGCTCGTTCACGTCGTGGCATTGGGCGGACAATTTCCTGGAGCAGCTTCACGAATGCAGCGAAGAGAACGCGCTCTCGGTGTCAGGACGCGAGTTGAGTCGGCGGGATATGACGTCCGCGTACTCGCGGTCTTCGCGGCGTCTGATCTTCATCAACTACGAAGGTGTGCTTGCGGCTGAAGCATCCATTCCGGAGCTGGCTTACCCGCCCCAAGAGCTCATCTGGCAGTTGTCGATGCTGACGAAGGACCCGCGCAACACGGTGGTATTAGTGAGCGCGCGTAGCACATCGGTGTGCGAACAGTGGTTTGCCGGTTTGTCCGGCAATATCGTTCTTGCAGCAGAGTACGGCGTGTACGTGAAGTGGGTCGGCAAGAATGAGTACTGGCACTGCATGGTGCCCAACATGGACATGAGTTGGTGGGAGCACGTGGTCCCGTTGCTAGAGTACTACACGGAACGGACCCCGGGCGCGTACATTGAGCGCAAGGAAAGCTCTGTAGCGTGGCATTATCGCGATTGCGACTTGGATCACGGTTTGTGGCAGGCGAGTGAACTGTTGGTCTCCTTGCGTGAGATTACACGGGCGCTTCCGGTGTCGGTGTGTCCAGGAAACCGCTACCTTGAGGTCCGACCACAGAAGGTTAGCAAGGCGACACTTTTCGAGCGGATCTGGGAGTTTATGAACTGGTCGACGCTGTTCCCGGACGAGGATCCAGTGACGACCGAGTACTTCGGAGAGCCGGTGCACTCGCAGTCGTCGCCGATGATGAAACCGCGTGGATTTTACAACAATCCGGCTGATGATGAGATGCCGGAGCTGAGCTTGGATGGTCGTCACCTATCGGAATCGGGCGGTGACTATATTCATGCCGGCAGAAAGGATTCTGTTAGTTTTAGCTTGGATGCTGGGGCGCTAAGCTCGTTGGACGCTCTGGACGATAAGCAGCCGGTGGATTTCGTTCTGGTGATCGCCTCTGGTGACGATCGCACGGATGAGGATCTGTTCGCGTTCCTGGTCCCACCGCCGATTGATTTGGAGGCGTACTGTCGGCAGCTCGAGAAGGACGAGTTCGACGATATGTCGGAGAGTCACATGCAACAAGATGGAATTTTCGCGACGAAGGCTGAGGCAGAGGATTCGTCGTCGTCTTCTTTTGGTCATCGCCGAAGCTTTATCCAGGACTTGGGCGACAGTGAAGGTGGAATTGGTTCCTCCAGCTTCGGTGATATCAGTGACGACATGTCGTACAACGCCTTTAGACGACTACTGGGACGGGATGGGAGCTCGACGTCGCTTGCTGCGGGATCGCCTGGAGAGCGCGGCGGTCTTTCAGCTGCTGCTTCGTTGGCTCGACTCACGTCGCAGCCCAACGACGCAGATTTCCTCATGCTGGGTGAAAATATGACCAAGTTGACTCCTTTGGCAAAGCCATCAATTTCCGACGGCGCGGCGACTATGTTTCCTGTGGCGATGCTTAACCGGCCGTCCAACGCACGCCGCGACGAGATCACTGAGAAGAGTAAGTTCACTCCTCGTCGGGACTTCCCGCCGTCTGCAGCTTTGTTCAAGGCTATGAAGGTGAAGTACGGCGACAACTTTGGAATCCACAGACTCCCGGATACCCCTGCGGCGTGCTGGGCACTTGTGTGTCCTCCTACTGCACGTGCGAAGCTAGAGGACGGCGCGGGAGCGCAAAGCGGCGGCAGTTCAACTACACCGTCAGAGGGGAAGGCATCCGTAACTGGAAGTCCTCCTAATGCGGCTCAAGTGTGCACTACACCACCGCCAGGCTTACAAGGCTTGACTGCGGACGATTCGCCAGGTAACACGTCTTCCAGCAGTGGTCCATTGGGTACACCTCCCAGAGCAGACCATGGCGGAGATGGCGAAGGCGGCAGTAGAGGGCAGACTCAAGTTGAAATCGATGACAAGGACAAGACCGTCTCTGAAAAGCAGCTTTACGAAGAAAAGGAAACTGGGGAAACTGAAGCGCCAGCCAGCCAAACGACCTCAGTCTCTACCGATGAACCTGACGACGGACGGTATCGCTTCCCCGTCAATACCTTCGTGTGCACGCTGGGCCGGAAACTCTCGCAGGCGCCATACTTTATCAAGAACTCGGGCGATTTGTTCCAGCTGGTGCAGGAGATGGGTATGAGCAGCCACATCCGCAAGCAGCGAATGCTGTCCATGGGCAGCGTCGGAGATATTTAACCGCAGTCGACCTCTTACGCGAGTCCTTTCATGCGGAGCAGCCCGATTGCGTTCCCCACTCCAGTGTGGTGCGTGTATTCCTTTCCTGGGGGGCAGATAGCATAACATGGATAGCGTTATTATTTTATTCGACGGGGTTGCCGCGATTTTGAAATGAAGTTTAAGGGCGAACCCTCAAGCAAATATAAAGGGTTAAAGGCAAGTGCTTACCGTTTTCATCACAGAGCAGGAACAGCCACTCGGAGGTGTAGCGTCTGACGTCGGTATCCAGGCACGTGAGGAAAAACTTCAACTGCTTGAAGAAGAACGCCTTCGTCCGGTCAATTGCTGTCGGTGGCGCAATAGGAACCAAATCACCGGACGTGGTTGCCGGGAGGATGGCCTTCTTGAAACAGGCCAAAATGTCTGGATTCCCTGTCTTGGCCAGGTTATGACACACAATCAGCGTCGGCAGCATCTCTTTGAGCGGACTAAATGCAGAGGCACACAATTGCAACGTTAGCTAGAGAATGTAGTGGAATAATGCGAAGGTCGCACTAACCGGGTTTTCTCGATGCGAACAACCAACAGCATGGCGTGGAGATGATCGATCACTGGCGACAGTATAGCTCCGTTGATCATTCCAGTCTCTTTATCAGCGCCGTACTGCTGCTGAATAAATGCCGCTAGAAGATTTCCCGGCAGAAACATGAACACCTCCATAGCCTTGTTCTTGAGCTCGATAAGGTTGGCATTCAGCGGCGATATCTCCGAGTGCTTGAAGCGGAGAATTTCCAACAGCAGTCCCCCAAGTCTGCGCAGGAACCATTAAACTCTGTCAGTGAGTTAATTCTTTGCACTGTGTAGATCTAAAGCACCGTACTGGTGAACAGTGTTGAAGACGTCCGGGAGCAGCTTCTCCTGTTCGGCTGTCCACTGCATGTCATTTACCAGCACAGTGACCAGCTTGATCAAGTCAAGAAGTAAAGTTGCGCGGTCGCCCACGACGATCCCCGTCTGGTTCCCGTGTTTGAAGGCGTAGAAGAGTGTCTACAAAACGGATTGCACACAGTAACATTAGTAGGAATAGACATCGATCTGCTGGCGATGTATCGCATTACCGCATAAAGGAGCTGCCAGACTTCGAGTGAGGTGCTCAAACACCGAGGCACGTTCGGCGATTCACAAGAGATCAGCAAGATTTTCCAAACCAGCCAATGCAGCGACGCAGTGCCGCCACACTTCGCCATCCCAAGCAACCGTGTCACAAACCCCTTTGTAATAAGCGTCTCGGATACGAACTCGGGCCGCGAGTAGACGGAGTTGATCATGCACTTGAGCGCTTCTTCGCGCACGCGTGAACTCCAACTCGGGTCTTCACCGAGCACAAGGAAACTATCCAGTGCCTTCACCATAACCATTAGCGTGCATTTTTAGTGTATTATAGTGATGGAGCAAGTACCTCTGCAGATAGCAACTGGTCGATGCCGCGTCGGTCCCGCATAAACACTCGGCAGGAATCCAAAAGCCGATAGATCGCTAAGTGACACCAATACATCAGTGTGGTTTCCCCCCAGCATAGTGCACATTCACCATACCATCATTGTGCTCTGCATTCGGAGTCTCCACCGCCGCCGCCTCGGTCAGAATGGACCTGATCTTGCCTGCTGCTTGCTCGCGAGCTTGGACAACTTCCAGATCAGCTACCACCACCACGAACTGGTTAGCTACACTGCATTATGAATATCGTCGCCCAATAGGCTGTCGCCTACCCGAACCGATGTGCACTGCTCGTGCGAACTCCTCAGCCCACGGCCACGACATGCTGGTTAGTCCCCTTTTGTGCTGCACGAAGCGACGTTCCGCAGTTGAAGTGGATCGTATTTTATCTCCTCTGATTGGCTGCGACTTTCGACCAATGACGTCCGACCACTTGGAGCTCGACGTTGCGCTCTTTCAACATGGCGACCCACAAGCGAAAACCTCGAGCAATAGGCAGATCAAGATGAAGTGGACGGCGATTCTCGTGGCGGCGGTGATGGCCGCGGTGCAGGTGCAGGCCAAGGACGACCTGCCGCCTGACGCGCAGCTGCGCATCGGCGTCAAGTTCCGCCCCGAGGAGTGCACCAAGAAGAGCCAGCTGGGCGACGTGCTGTCGATGCACTACACTGGAACGCTGCGCAAGGACGGCTCCAAGTTCGACTCGAGCCTGGACCGTAACCAGCCCTTCGAGTTCCCGCTGGGCGCCGGCCGTGTCATTAAGGTCGGTCACTGTCTGTATTGATGCGGGGGAGATTGCATTGGGGGTAGCAGTGTGCTGACGTCACTCAAATGTTTTTTGGCGGAATGTTGTGTGTTGATGGAAACAGGGCTGGGACCAAGGGTGCGTACTGTGCAAATTAACCACTAGGTGATGCGTGCAGTGTAGAGGAGGTTAACGTGCTGTTATTTGTGTGTGCTTTTGCCGTTGATGTCGTTTTTGCAGACTGGTGAACATGTGTGTCGGGTGCGTACTCGTTGCATTCCTTTAATGTTTTTCTGGTTATTGTCTTGCTGACTTGCTGGCGCTTGTTGATATTGATGTCTATCTGCAGTGAGAAGCGTCGTCTGACGATCCCGTCGAACATGGGCTACGGCGACCGCGGCTCGCCCCCAAAGATCCCCGGCAAGGCCACGCTGGTGTTCGACGTCGAGCTGCTCGAGATCAAGCGCGACAACGACGAGCTGTAGACGAACGAGGATGCACATCATATCGCACAACCCGTTCTTTATGCTGGACCTGACCAGGCTGCAGCAGAATCGTAAAATGAGAATGTGACGTAGTTGTTCCGGTGTCTCTCAGCCCTGCTTTCTGTACATTATGCTACGCTGAGTCACCACAGGGATACCACCACCCAGAATCCAGATACAGGCCCAATGCAATGCTGGTCGCTATCCGATAAAGCTCCATCACGCATTACAGTACGCGGACATCAGTGGACACCTCTACCGCTGTAAACTTTTTGACTTCAAATAGTAATCGAACCTAATGCGAACTTAGTGTACTTTGAAAACAATGGAGCGGCCGAGTAAGAAGCGGCGCGCTAATGAGCTGCCTGCAGCGTTCTCGGAGGGCACTGAGGCTCGAAGCAGCGTCCACCAGGCCACCCTCTTCGACGCCGATATGATGCAGCAGCACTTGGAGCTCTTTGTTCGCAGCGGGGACGTGGATTCGGCGCAGATTCTGGGCGAACTTTTGGTCTCCGTCGCGCTGTTTCCATCGGATTCCGAGCCTCACAGTAGCAGGAGCGACGCGCGTGCGGCATCAGAAGGTGATTTTCTATCGCGGAGACGAATGGAGCACTTTGAGGCGTCTGGGCGAAGTTCACAAGCGCTGTCACCCGCATTCCACGCCAAGACGCTGCGTCTGTTTGCAGACTTGATGCTGGCCAAGCGCGAGTTCAAGCGGGCCATTGTGAGTTGCAGGCTGCCAACGAACGGGGTGTATGCTCACATAGAGGAGTGCTAATAGGCGTTGCGTTGTGATTTTTGCAGCGTTACTACCACCACAGTTGCAGAGATCTGAGTGTCGTGACGAACGAGGACGAGCAGGAAGTGAAGCTGAAAGTGGCCAGGTGCTACGTGCAGCTCAACTGCGTGCACGAAGCTATTGAAGTGGTACTGTCAATTTCCAGATCATGTAATGATTGAGACAGCGTGCAATCTAACCGAGAGTTATTGTTCTGTGTAGTTGAAGTCGACGCCCCTGCAAGGACGGAGCTTGAGCGTGAACTTGCTGCTTGGAAAGCTGTACGTGACCGAAGGATTACAGAACAAGGCTGAAGAGAGCTACAGTGCAGCTCTTCGACAGAACCCGTATGCACTCGAAGCAGCTTTGGCGCTCACCGAGCTAGCGGCAGCTAAAGATGCGTCTCCGGATGCGTTCGCAGGCTCCGATGGAACAACCAAGGCTGGTGAAAACGCTCGGTCATCGGGGACGGCATCCAACGCAAGGCAACACGAGATCGAACGATTCTATGTCAAAGCTGCTGCGACGACGAGGACGACAAACACGGTCGTCTCTCCGACAGACGCACATTGGATGCAGATGCTGGTGGCAGCTCACATGGATGCCGAGCGCGGAAATTTTCGCAGTACGTGGTCTGCGTGTTGGCGCTTTCTGGAATCTCGCTGTGGTCTAATGCGTTATTTCACCGTTTTGCATGACGTTTGACATTCACAGCTGCTATTGAAGCATATAACGCGCTGGATCGAGTATTTCCAAAGAACTTACACTGCTTGCTGCGCAGAGGGACGCTTGAAATCGACCAAGAGCTGCTGCATCAAGCCCACGTAACCTTCAAGCGCGCACGACAAGTTGACGAGTTGAATTTGACGTTTATGGACAGCTACGCCAATTGCTTGCGAAAAGGGAATTCCCGTACCAATCTGAACGACCTGGTACAAGAACTGTTCCAGGTCAGCGACTCGTGTACCGAATCATGGCTTGCCGCAGCATACTACAACGATGTGAAGGGCGACTACGAGACGGCGCTCCAGTTCTGTGAGCGCGCTGTTGAAGAGCGGAATCATCACGCACCAGCTCACTTGCTGCGTGGTGAACTGCTGCTGCGCTTGAACCGCCCGCAACTCGCACTGAAAGCCTTCTGGGAAGCATGTCGGCTCAAGCGTTCGCTAGAGGCATACACCGGTATCATCACCAGCTACTGCGACCTGTTTGCTATTGGCGTCAATCGGTACAAGGAAGCCTTTGCAACAGCCAAGAGTGTCGTGAAATTGTTCCCTCAGAAGGCGCAGAGCTTCGTGCTGTTCGGCAGCGTGCTCGCGCTCAGTTCCGAGCGTCGAGAGCAAGCGCGACAGGCTCTGCAGAAGGCGCTGACGATGGACCCTCGCAAGCTCTCGACCAATTTCGCGCTGGCTGACCTGCTGGTTGAGGAAGGCAACTTGCGCGGCGCCATTGAAAGGTACGCATCAACTGGCCATCTTCCTGTTGACCCGCTCTGCTCAGTTTGTCTGACAAATTCCCTTCATAATAACTACTGTAGACTGCAAGCACTGGGCGAGCGGCACCCACGGGAAGAAGTCTTCACGAAGCTGGCGTCCGTGTATTCAATGGACAAGCAGTACGCCGAGGCACTCAAGTACTTCCATCAAGCTCTGCGTCTTAATCCCGGTTCTACCGAGGCGTTGCGCGGGCTGGATCGCCTCGAGAAGCTGATGCGCGGCGAAGACCCGGACGAGCTTAGCAACTCGATGGAGCAGATGGACCCGGAGGAGCCGGAGGAGTCGATGGAGGCGAGTGAGTACCTGTCGCCGTAAGACGAGAGAGAGAGAGAGAGATAACTGCACGGAACTACTGTAGAGCGTTTTACTTCCGCATGCTCAGCTAGCTCTCGCGAGGCGTTGCGTCGTCGCCGATGTCCGACGGAGTTCTGGTCCCATGGACTCAAGGTCCAGCCCCAGGCAGCAGCAGCGCACGTGCTGTGGGGTGGAGTCACCCCTGCTAAAGATGGGAACGGGGCGAGCAGTTTCCTGCGAAGCCCTGCGGTGCAGTGCGGACTGTGTGTGCCCAGCTCGGGCGGAGCTTCAATGGCGAGGTGTCGGAAGGAAGACAGGCCGCGCGCAGTGGTGGTAACGTCACCACCGCGCGGAAACCGCTTTCTCGGCAAAATATTCGACACGCAGCTCTCTCCATTCGCACGGGACCTCGCGCAAGCAAGCACAGTGGAGAAATGATGTCCCGAGGTGCCCTTCAATGGGGTGCTGGGCGGGGAGTGGAATGCAAAATAGAGCTTAGTGCCATCTCAGGATCGTCGACGAATCAGGCCGAGAGCCGTTGGCTGAGCTAAGGTCAAAATCTGAATCAAAATCTGAAGCTTAGCCTCAGCTTCAACATAAACTTCAGGATAGGATGGCGGTAATCGCGCCGATCTTTTCGGTGTTGTAGCAGCACCGGGAAATCCACCATTTTGCGCCAAAATTCGCGCGTGAGCTATGCGACCGTGTCACGGAGGCCGCTCGAATTAGCTAGCGTCTTCATCCCAGCAGGACTTGGCAGTCCAGACAGCACATTCTCGGCATGGAAATGGAGGCAAGTTTTGCAGTGCCCAGTCGTCTTGACTGGAAATTCGCGGCCGCGAGCCCGTCCCAGTGCGACGGGTACACCACTCGGGGTATTTATACCGGGGGGGGGGATCAACTCAGGCTTGCAAGCGAAGCCAGCGTGTCAGCGGGTGTTTCCTCTCGTCGCACATCGCTGAAACCCACTTTACTTTCTCCAGCACAAGTCGAAGTTGCCTTTTTTGGCCGATTCTTTATTCAGCTTCAACTCGTAACGGCTGGGAGGGGCTCGGCAGCCAATCAGCGCCGCGCCTCGCGCCATACATACTGCCAGTCAAGATCCGACGCCCGAATGCCCTCGAACTCTCAGCGCTGTGTCACAGTCGGAGCTCTCCTCTCGGTCACTGCAACAACCTGACGGCCGGTTGCTGGTGGTTTTTGCCCGCTCCATCCGTTAAGCCACGAGCCGCGCGCTGCTCGGTTCATTTCCGATTTGGCCCGCGCCTGCGCACTCCGCGTCCGCTCCGCTCCTCTCGCCCCCCGCCGCCGCCTCGCTCGCCTCGCCATGGCCCTGCTCCTCCGAGGCCCCCGCAGCAGCAGCGCGCTGCTCACGAGCGCGTCGCGCCTGGCCAGTAGATTTGGCCACGAGCGATCCGCCGCCGCCGCGCGCTGTCTCAGCACCCAGGCGGCCCGCGCCATGCTGCTGCCCAGCGACCTGGCCACGGCCTCCACGAACGCCAAGCCGCCGCCCGAGCTGCTGCAGCGTCTGCAGCTCAGCGCGCCCATCCTGACGCAGCTGCAGACGCAGATCCAGAGCCTGGGGGCCGCCCCCGGCAGCCAGCGCGACGCCTTCTACGTCGTGGACACGGCCGCCGTGGACGAGCGCTTCAAGCTCTGGCACCAGTACCTGCCCGAGGTGCGGCCGTACTACGCCGTCAAGTGCAACCCGGACCCGGCCCTGATCGAGGGCCTGGCCCGCCTCGGAGCAGGCTTCGACTGCGCCAGCCAGACGGAGATCAGCTCCGTGCTCGGCAACGGCGTCCCGGCCAGCGACATCATCTACGCCAACCCGTGCAAGCAGGGCTCGCAGATCGCCTACGCGCAGGCGCACGGCGTCGACACCATGACGTTCGACTCGCAGGATGAACTGACCAAGATCCACAGCATCAACCCCAACGCCAAGCTCGTGCTGCGCGTGTACGTGGACGACTCCAACTCCATCTGCCGCCTCGGCACCAAGTTCGGCGCCATGGTGCACGACTGCCCGGACATCTTGGCCCACGCCAAGGCGCTCAACCTCGACGTCATCGGCGTCAGCTTCCACGTCGGCAGCGGCTGCTTCAACGTCGAAGCTTACTCGAACGCCGTGGCCCGCGCGCGCAAGGTCTTCGACATGGGCCACGCGCTTGGCTTCAACTTCAACCTGCTGGATATCGGCGGCGGCTTCCCCGGCTCCGAGAGCGCCCCAATCCGGTTCGAGGACTGCGCGCGCGAGCTTAAGAAGGCGCTGGCCCAGCACTTCCCGCAGGGCAGCGGTGTCCAGGTCATCTCGGAGCCCGGCCGATTCTTCGCCGCCTCCACGCACACGCTTGCGGTCAACGTGATCGGCCGCAAGGTGGCCCCCACTTTTGACGTCCCCGGCCAGCCGCCCGTGCTCGCCAGCGCTGCGGCCGCCGCGGGACAAGTACCCAACTATATGTATTTTGTGAACGACGGCTTGTACGCCTCGTTCAACTGCATGGTCTACGACCACCCGTCGATCCAGCCTGTGATCCTGTCGGATGCCGCCTCGCCGGACGCCACCCCGATGCACAAGGCCAGTCTCTGGGGCCCGACCTGCGACGGCATGGACTGCATCATGAAGGAGGTGCAGCTGCCGCTCATGGACATCGGCCAGTGGATCCTGTTCCCGAGCATGGGCGCCTACACGTGCGCGGCCGGCTCGGACTTCAACGGGTTCCAGCGCCCATCGAAGATCTACTTCGACTCGAGCTTCGTGGCGGATGACCAGCAGCAGTTTGTGCACTAAGATCCACCGAACCAAACGCTCGACTGAAGAGTGAAAACACAAGAGCGAGGACAACCAACCCACCACCACCAACCAACCCATTGCACCCAGCGAGTCGGCGCTGAGGTCCTGGACCTATCAGGACAGATTATCACTCAAGACGGATTGTAGCAGCAGAGTCTACCAGTTCTTTCAACAGAGGAAGAAGAGCTCAGCCTCAGGGGGTAGAACTAGCGAGAGACGGCGCCCTGCTACTATTAGTCTGCTTTCTCTTTTAAAAGTCCCAACAATACAATACTATCACTTACCGACTATCAACTTGCAGGTGTAGCTCTCAGAAGAACAAGATGAGATGTCCTGACATGATGCAGCTTGAGCGAACGAGGAAGGAGGAGGAAGCGGCGAGGACGTTGGCCATTGAAGATGGCAAAGCTCAAGTGGTTGGTCGCTATGCGAACTGGTGCTTGACAAGTATCCTCTTGGTCGGCGAGACCGAGGGCCCGGGTTCTTTATCTCGGAGGACAGTTTTCATCTTCCAGCCAGCCGAGCTCGGAAGTGGAGCAACGTTCGAAGACATGGGATCCGATGATACCCAAGAGTTCGTGTTGAGCATGTTGAGGATTTCAATGACCTCGGTGTATCACTGTGGAATAGGAAACCAACGCTGGAATCCAAATGAGGTAGGCGAGGGCGAGCAGGTCTTCCTTACCGGTGCGGGCTGGTGCGAGATTGTTAACTGGAGCCCGATTATTGCTCTTCGCGCCCAAGTCAGCTCTTCCAGCAATACGCTGATCACGATGAACAACCTCTACGACTGCACGCAGAAGAATGCCAAACACTTGATCGGTGGTCCAGTTCTTCCGATTCGCTACGTATCAACAGGCGTGGCTCGAATACTTCCTTTTGCCTTCTAACGACCAACTCGGCGTGGGTAGAAATTAATGCAGCGAGACCAAAGTGTAAGCCAAATCTCCGACAGAGAACCGAATCGGACTCAACCCGGGTCGACGCTGAAAGCACGAGTCCAGTTGAACACCCGCCGTCGATCGAGCATAATAGTCCTCAGAACGCGGTCTGCGGGCGTATTTGTTCTCTTCTCCCCAACGTATTGAAGTGACTCGTGTCCCCAGCGTATTGAAGTGATAGGACAGGGCACGTTCCTTTCACACGGATGAAGGCTTTTAACGGCACGGTGAGTTATTTTGTTCTAGGTGAAAGCCGTGGAATGGATCTGTTGGGCATTTCAAAGTCTAAGTTGTATCTGCATCTACATCGCCTTACCCCCTCGCTCATTTATCGTCCATCTGGAAGGAAGAATTGCGTCGCCGTGAGTTGAAGGTCGTTCCTGAAAATACAGCGGTGGACGACCCAGACGTCTCTGGCGAAGAAGGGTCCACCACCACAGCTACGTGTGAGGAAGAAGCTTCTGCAGACGCCACGGAAGAGTTTTTAGTTTCGAGCTTGGGCCGGCTCTTCCTGCATCGCAGTATCCACTGGTACCGTAGCCACAGACCCAGCGCGACCACTACAACGATACCGAAGATCCCGCGCGTCTGCTTCTCTGACCGTTCACGTGCTGCAATAATCGCCGCAGTCTCCTCATCCTGCATTGCCTGCACGTCAGCCTCCATCTTGGCCACCTCGGCCTCCTCTTCCTTGTTGAACAGTCCACGGCCTTCAATCGAAAACCCGATAGCATGCTGCTCTATCTGCATGTACTTCGTGTTCTCTAGGCTGACAATCAGTGATGGAGTGCCATTGCCTTCAGGTGTGCGCGGGTTTAACATAAAGCACGTGTACTGGCCTAGTCGGCGCATCTTGCACGACACCCGGTATTTGTCCAAGTCTCGGGTCAGCGACGCCGCCGTGCCATCACCACCCGTAAACTTCTGCAAGTGTGTCATGAGCGGCTTCTGGTCGCGGCGGCCCGTAAGTTTTGCTTGGTTCCGATGCATGAATATGATGTCACCCACTGGATCCCGCTGAATCATCGAGACGCCGCAGAAGAAGTCTTCGTCCGCGTCGTAAAGGCCACCGAGTGCTACAAGATGTTGTACCATATAAAACGGTGTGGACGTGTTCAGCCACGCCAGGCGGAATAAATCCTTGTCTCCCCAGACAAGTTGCCAGTCCGTGATCAGCCGCGGCATGTGCGACGAGTAGAACATGAGTTTCGAGAGCGCGGCTTGGGATCGCGATCGGTTCACAAGCAGCTGACCACTTTCCTGCTCGAACATGTCCGTGAACGGCATGTCCAGCAGCGTCCACAGCGCGCTCTGCTGATGCACATTGAACGGTGTATCGATCGCCGGTCTCCAGAAGTCGGGCCAGAAGATGGCTCCGTGCTTAATAAACTCAGGCGCTTCAAACAGATACGTCGGGTCGCGCACGGGGATATTGTCCGAGTCCAGCCACAGCACGCTCTCGAACCTTGAGTGGTAGATCGCGTACGGTTTACCGTGGAACTTGGACGCATTCGGGTCGCGGATCACCCTTACCAGTACGTTATAGTACTTGACCAGCTCCACCAACACGGAATGCTTGGCCCTCATCTCCGTCGGGTCGATCCACACCTCCACGGGCAGAGCGCAGCCTAGAGACCTCAATGTCCTCACAATAGCGTAGACCCCCGCTACCACCTTGGGGTAGGCAATCATGACGATACCTCGCTTGTCCTGCTGCGCGTCCTGCTCGGCCGAGTTCTTGGCCGGAAGAGGAGGCGGCAGCTCCGGCGGCGGGTGCGCGTAGCTGGCTGCGAGGATGCTGAAGTCCGTGAAGTTGCGGGCGTCGTTGCACGACAGTTGGGGCACGAGATACCACTGCCAACTCTTGCACGTGGCCAGCATGACGCGCAGGATCTGGCCGCTCGTGCGGTTGCGCACCTCGCAGTAGCCGCTGGAGCGCGGCATGCGCTCGCCACACGCGCGGTCGCGCGCCTCATCGCGGGGCCCGTACGGGTCGCAGTTGTGGGTCGCGCGCCAGCCGAGACACTCGAAGTCGTCGTCCGTCCAGAGGCTGCGCGGCCGATCGGGGCCCTCCAGGTCCACGGCGTTGAGCTCGGGCGCGTCGTAGCTCCAGGCCTTGGGCTTGCCGCCGCCCGTCAACTCGTACACAATGGCGGCGACGATAGAGGCCGCCGCGAGGAACACGGCCAGCGCCAGGTGCCGCCGCAGGAAGCGCGCCACCAGAGCCTTTACCGGCATCGCAGACGATGGCGAATGCATCACTGAAGATACCGATACATCTAGACGGTATCATCGGTATCGACATTTATCGAGTACTTTCTGAGTCTGAGACTTGATTTCTGATACTATGTGTACCGGTAAGCTACCGGTGGGATCATCACACGGGCGGCCCAGAGCCTTCCAAAAGGCGAGCAGCTCACTTTGCCACCGCAGCTTGTCAGGAGGAAGATGCAGCACGCCTGGGGTCGCGTTCTGGTGCGTGCGGCGCGCCGCAGCTCGCGCAGCACGTTGGCCACTGCGCGCGTGGCTTGCCAGCTGCGCTCGGCCGCTCCGGCTCACGCTGTGGCTCGTTGCACTGGCGCCGTGCGCTTCGAGTCGACCGAGTCGACGCCGTCGCGCTTCCTGGACCTGGCGGACGGGGACAAGGGCGAGGACGCAGAGGAGGGCGACGACGCTGAGGGAGACAAGGAGGACGGCGAGGACGAGGACGGCGAGGGAAAGGACGGCGACATTGAGGTGGACGCCATCGCCGACGTCAACAAGGGCGGCGTGGAGGAGAACGACGAGCTGGACGAGCTGGTGATGGAGCTGTTCATGGAGAACCCGCTCAAGTGGACGCCCACCGTGCTGGCCCGCAAGTTCCACCTGGCCAAGCCCCGCGTGGAGGCTATCATCTGGATGAAGCGCATGGAGGCCGAGCTCACGCCCGAGGAGTTCCGCGCCAAGGTGCAGGAGGCCAAGGACAAGGCCCTCAAGGAGCAGAAGGAGAAAGCCAAGAAGCTCGCGGACGCCGAGGCCGCCGGCAACGACAAGGAGGTCGCGCGCCTCAAGAAGCGCGCACGGCAGGAGGAGGAGGCCACGCAGCCCGACGAGGCGCTGAGCGCCAGCGAGGAGGCCGTGCTCATGGGCATCGACGACGAGGCCTTCAGGAACCCCGACTTCTTCTTCCTCAGCGACGAGTTCGAGGGCTACCCGCCGCTCGTGCGCCGCATGGGCAAGCACGGACACACGGACCAGCTGTACCCCGAGGAGGCGCTGGAGCTGCAGCGGCTGGCCGGCAACAACAAGATCACGCTGCAGAAGAGCTTCGCCAACCCCAAGAACAGCGAGTCCAAGGCCAAGTTCCGCCTCGCCATCAAGGACATCACCACCAAGAAGAAACACCTGCTCGTGCGCGACGAGAGCCGCACGCTGCGCCTGGCCACGAACGAGGAAGTGCTGCCCCGCACGTGGGTGCGCAGACCAGCCTACTTCCGCGGACTGGACAAGGAGCTGGCGTAATAACGCGGTAATGCTGTTTGTTCATCCATATCGCTTGGAAGGTGATCCTCTCTCCGGTGCTTAGTAATAGAGACACGCATTTGGTGGGGGGTTATTTGGTCAGCTGCAATTAGGAAGCGTCTGAGGGTATGGCTCAGGGAATCTAGCAATACATGAAGATGGTGAAGGTACAATTCAACGCGCTCCTCGTTGTGAATTTATTCAGGAAGACTTGCCATGTTGAGATTCCAATCCACTTGAAACGAAATGAAGAGTATGCGCCTGCAGAGGCGCACCACACTTCGTATATACAGTATAAACTTGGTTTGATATCGCCCGAGTTTCCAAGTTGGAAGGAGCACAATTTCTTCATCTTATCATGAGCACTATACATGTAGTGACGACAACCAATACTGCAACTGAGGCAGCGGGGTAAAGCCCATTTACTTTATCTTGAAATTGTTACGCCAATAACAAATATCGTTTGGCTCTCAAGAACATAGAGTAAATGTGTACCGGTACTCACGAGCTACGAATCCAATCAAACTTGAACGAAAAGTCAACTCCTGAATATCCATCCAAACAAACGAGTCGGTCCGTTAGCAATACAGTAGTTTTAGAGCACAATACCTTAGGAAAACATCGTACCAAAGTGCGTTACGCGGTAGGTTAGAGTTGTCAACACCCAGAGCACAAGTTTCGGCTGCACAAGCGTGGCGTGGGTCTCCATAACAAAAGCCAATTGATACAGCGCGTGAATTCCACAGTTTCGCCACATTACAAGTGCGAGGATCACGAAGGACACCATTTCCAACGCCGCGTAGATGAACACGTTCTGAAGAGTGTTGTGGACGTTTTCGATGGAGACTCCGGACATTTCGGCATGGTATCTAGCACTAGGAAAGTGCACCATGACGAGCGCAAAATTTGCGTACAGCACAGGTACAATACTTTCCAGGAACTCGGTCAGAACAATGCATTCGCTCGTAAATAACACTTCAAGCGATTCGCGGAGAATGCTGAGGTTATTGTCCAGAGACTCTTTAACCGCTCTTTGTTTGTCGCTACTGGATTTAGGCAAGACCGTCGACGCGAACGTAACAGGTGCAGCGGCCACTTTCGTCTGGAAGCTTAGAGAACGCGAAACACCTCGTGATAGCCGATCCGAAAACGACACAAGCGATAGTTTTCTCGCAGCTTCGTGGATAATACTGCGCGAAAGGTTGAAAGTGTTTTCTTTTGAGTCGATACCCCGATGAAAAGCCATGTTCTTCAGAAATATTTCACCTTCTGGTGAGATTTTGTGAGAAATACACGATCGGACTTGAAAGCCGGTGCACGGTTGACGGTGGAGAATTTCCTCAATGCGGGAACACAGTAATCGAACGTTTGCAAGTAAATGTCGGCCTTCGGATGTCGTTCCAAGCGCCCGATGAAGCCGTTTTAAGATGCTACGCGTTCGCTGGTGAACTTCCTGCATCTCAATACAGGTCTGAACAAGGTCAACAGCCATAATCGCTATCACTGTGACTATTGACGACACATTTTTCATGCACATCGCCAAGTAGAATGCGTCGAAAAAGTCCACACTGAAGATCACTTGCTCGGGTATCATATCCTCCTTGTGCAAAAGGGTGAACGTGAGCATATTCTTCAGCACAAGTTTAAGAACGGGGAGGAGGAACAGCACCGGCACCTCGAACTTGGTAGAACTTGCGGCGTCAAACAAAGCTTGGTATGCTGGGTAGATGAGAACCATGACCATTTGCACAGACAAGTATTTGAACCATTGATAGAGCTGCCCCCGTTGAGAAAGAATTTGTCGACACCTCTCTCGTCCCGCCAACAAACGGAATGTCCCCACGGAAAAGGCAACCAAAACTGGGGACAACAGGAAGTTGACGAACGGAATTGGGAACACCCAGTACGCCGCCACAAGCATGGATGCTGCTGTGTTACCTATCGCCACACAAATGCAGAATATCACCATCTTGGTCGGTGAGAGCGAAAACCCATCGAGAAGACATCCCGTTTGAATCGAAGTACCGCATACTTCACCGATTGCAAGAGCGACCATGCGTATCCAGAAGCCATAGTTTACACTCCAGCTATCAGACGGGTTCTGCAGAGGAATGCTCTCTTGGCATAGCACGAGGATGATGGTCGGGAGTGGAGTGCCGATGATCACCAGGAGAACGCGCGGTAGTGACGTCTTCCGAGTGTACTCTTCAAGCGCAAGCATGCGTTCGATTGAGTATTTCCCTCCAAAGTGCGTGATCTGCAACGCGAAACATGCGTCGGAAAGGGCCTTCGCCCAAGCCTTCACCCGCCGGTGACAGTTCTCACTCGTCATCGACACAGGATTGGGGAGGAGTCGAATGGGCACGTGCAGACAGTTCTTAGGGCTTTGTTGGATTGGTGCTTGCAAAAGTATTTTTACAGCTACATAGTACATGCATACTGCAATGTCCTCCCGCTTACGGGACGGTGATAGTTATTCCTTGTGTACTTCGTTTAGTGCTTGATCCCTGTTGAGCAATCATCAGAATGCGTGGGTAGTGAAGGTCTGTTGATGAGTCACGTGAATGAAGGTAAGGAACAAATGCACATTGGAAGTGCATAATGAAGCAGGGTGTGTATTGTTGTACTGTAGTCTATGAAATAAGTTAGCTGGAGCAAAATTCGAGGTGCAGTTGTGCACTACCGAGCGGGCCAAGGCACGAGTCGAGTAGAGTACGGTCGATGGCTAATAATTCATGGGCGGAGTTGGACATCGGTTCTTACGCGAATATCCGACTCAGCTGAATCTCCGCGAGCATGGGGATCGTAAACGGCGCGCAAACGCTCTCGCTCTCGCGGCATTCCAGCTCGGACAGCAACAGCTCGACCGAGTTGCGTTCAAAAGCAGATGAAAACAACTCGACGTCTTCGTTGCACGATTCCTTGGCGTACTGCAGCAAGATGAATACTGCGAAACGCGCGAGAACCTCCGAGTCGGCGAGCATCGACTTGAGAGCCTTGACAAATCCAGCCTGGTCAGTCTCGAGGAAAAGACGGCGGTTGCCTTGATGCCGGCAGTGGTTCTTGACCATCTTGGTCACCTCGTAAAGTGTGTCTGCGTCCAGCTCAGCGTTCATCTCCTTGATAAGTTGCGCTGCTTCAGTGTTACGGATGGCGTAGCGTCGGCCCTTCAATTCCTGGCTGGCATCCAGCCACGGCTCCAGCGTCGACTCGGCGAAAAAGAGCGGCTCAGCGTCGACATCGCTGCAGCGAGCGCGCATGCATTCAACCAGCTGGTGGAACACCATTTCATCCCCGAACTCGCGGCGAAACGCCACCTCGTACTTATCTCCATCACAGCTCTGTTCCTTCGAGAGCGAGATGGAAAACGCAATCTCTTCAGCCACACAGAGCCACGAGACGCGTAGAGTCCAGCAGTTCTCGACGCGCACGGAACACTCGAAAGGTTTCAGTGCGTCTTGTAGCGTCGTCATGATCTTCTCGGGGGCTGCAAAGGACGGGAAGCTCGGGAACGCCGAGCCAAAGAATGAGTCCCATCCTTCCTTCAGTGGCACCTCCACCGCCGCCGACGGCGACAGCGGGGACGCCATAACCTGCTTCTGCTTGGAGTTGGACGTTGCCAACTGCATCACCGGCTGCTTGCCAGCGGAAGGGAAGAGGCTGAAGCTGTCGAGCTCCTCCAATCGGTCCATGGGCGCTGTGGTGAACTGGAACGGCGCGTCGCGGTACTGCGTAACAGGAGACGCGGTCTCGCCGGCGACGTACACAGGCGCAGCGCCTGCGTGTGCTGGCGCGAACTGGAGCTGCAACTCGTCGTCAAAGTCGCTCTGCACCTGGAAGCGGGGGCTATCGTCCATGGAGCTGGTAGTAGAGGAAGCCGTTGGGCTGCTCATTGCTGTGCTTGTGTGCGAGTGCGTGCGCTGTGTTGAAGTGCGCACTGGTCGGTCAATTCGGTAATGAACTCACGACAGCTCGGCCGAATACTTGCACTTGACCTGAGACTATGTCCGACGCATTGTCTTTTTTGTTGAGAGAAAATTCGCGCTCTGCCGTCTCGCCATTGGTCGAAAATCCAGCTTATCTGAGTGATGGTCACTTTGACGTTGAGCATACTCAGCGCAAGTGAAAGCGCCTCAGCCACGACGAACGTTCCGCTCGATCGCAGACTGGCTGGGACGCTGCAGCGCCTTATTCCGCCCCGAGATACCGGAGGCACAGTGTTGGAAGAGCTGGATGGAGGCTCGCCGCCGCAGTAAGCGCACGCGGGTTGCACTCAAGCGGCATCTGCGCCAGCGACGCTTGGGACGAAATTTGAGTTGTGGTGTGTCACACACCACGTTCTCGACGCAGAATCCACTCTGCAAAGCACTTCAACAGGGTCAAGTTGCCTTTTTTTCAGCGAGCGCAAGGATAAGGGAGATGTTCATTTTTTCATCAGAATACAAAATCAAGATAGCTTACGTCACGCAACGAATAAAATGTCGTGCTCCGACGACGTCGAGCATGCCAAAGCCGCACATTACGGAGGAACATATCTGGGAATGACGGTGTTTAGCGCAGCCAGACCACCACGACGGACACATTGTCCGAGGTGCCCCGAAAGAGCGCCTCCTGCACTAGATAGTTGGCGATCTGCACCTTCCGTCGCCGCCGCGCAGCCTTGATCATGGACCTGTCGCTCGTGTACTGCTGCGACCACTCAAAAATGGGCACGCGAGTGTCGCTGTGGCCGCCGCTGCTCCAGGCCTCACGTCCGCCCAGCTCCCCACTCATGACGTCCTGCACGAACTCCACCACCTCGCTGCTGGTGAACACGTCCCAAAGCCCGTCCGACGCGATCACAATGAACTCGTCCTTGTCGTACTCGAGGTCGTACTGGCGAATCTCGGCCTCGCCGATCACAAATGGCCGCGAGTCGCGGTCTCCGATAGCTCGCGCCACCGCCAAATTGCCATTGACTCGGTACGCGCCGTACGGCTCAATAGGCTCGCCTTGAGCGTCCACGTAGCCATACCACTGCACGCGACCACCTACAGATTCGATCCTTGCGCGTTCCTGAGGGTCGTTGGGCTTGTGATCCCGCGTGAGATCCACTGCGTCTCCTGACCGACACAACACCGCTCGACTGTCTCCCACATTGAGCGAGTACAGTACGTCGTCAAACAGCAGCACCCCGACCGCCGTTGAGCCCTGAAACTTCCACTCGTTCTTGACAATCACCTCTTGGTCCAGCTTGCTCACCGCCTCCTGCAGCATGGTCGCGACCTTCTGACGTCGAGTGGACTTGGCCATCACGTTCTTCTCGCCCTTGTTTTCAGCGAGAATCTCCTGATCCAACTGAGCCAGCTCCGGTGCAATCATGGTGAAGAGCTGGTTGCGGAGATACTGCGAGACGGCAGCGCCTCCGTGGCCGTCGTACACCGCCGCGAACCGCTTGCAGGAAGAGACATACGACGTGTCTTCCATGTACGCGCGGTCGCCGCGCACCGCCGCCGTGCTCACCACCATCTTGCCGTCTCTCACGCTGGTCTTCCTCTTCCGCAGCGTGCGCTTCTTGCTCTCGTTCTTCTTGGCCGCGGCTTTAACCTCCTCCTTGTGATCGTGGATGTCCTTGGCGATCTCTTTCGGGTCCTCCTTGGGCTCCTCCGCCGGTTCCTTCGCGTCCGCCGACGCCTCTTTCACCGCAAACGCCATGGCCGCCGCAGCCAGCGCTAGTCCCACCCACATGGGACTGCGACCCTCACTCTGCTCGAACTCAGACGCTGGAAATTCAGGACTCGAGCGCGAGAACGGAGACGACGTCCAAAGAGCCGCGCGCTGCACGCCGGCGGGCTGCAGCCACGACCGCGAGGCCACGACGGCCGCGGGAGACGAGCGCGACGGGCGCGGGTGCCGCGCGGCGGCCAGAGCGCGGCCTCGCGCTCGCATCACGGACTGCATGGCCACCACCGGGAGGGGTGAGCTCGAGCCTGATGTTAAAACGCCAGGTTTTCTTTCTTCTCAAGGGGCGGAATTGTTAAACTTCAACCTCCAAAAACACCTTGTAAAGGGTGATAATTCGATAATTCGCTGTGGTGTGTACCACATCACTCTGTTTTAGGGGCCTTCTGCTTGGAGACTGTGCCGGGGTGCACGATGCGTCTACAATGATGCTGCACTTCGCTTATATTGCTGCGCTCACTTACTCTATCTCTCGTCGCTAGCTCTCCTTGGAGTCTATGGGTTTCCACCGACTGGGCAATCGTTCCCGTGCCGGACGGCCCTTGCACCACACGAACGTGATGATGGCCAACACGTAGGCCAGCAGGAACAGCGCCACGATGTACTGCACGCGCATGGATCGGAACCCGAGATCGTTGGTCATTGCATCGTCGATCAGCAGTTGTCTTGCCTCAATAGAGAACTGGATGGCGAGGTCCTCAATAGACGAGTACATTGTCGAGTCGATGGGTGTGACTTGTGTAGCTGGTCGACCGTCGGGAAGCGAGTCCGTACCAATGTAGTAGCAGCACTCCTTGTGGGCGTATACTGCCTGGAAAATGCGGTAGTCGCGCGGGTTGCCCTCCAGAGAATACTCCTGAATGTGGCTCATAATCCGCGGCTGGTCCGGCTTACCGTCGAGCTTGATGGAGTTGCGGTGGAAGAAGATGAGGTTGCCCTGTACGTCGTGCTGAATCATGGCCAGTCCACAGAAGACGCCCTTCTCCTTCTGCAAGTCCAGTCCACCAACTGCAGGCGGGTACTTGATGAAGTGGAACGGCTGGCTGCTGTTGAGCCAGGCAAGTCGGAAGAGGTCTTTGTCTCCCCAAATGAGGTGCAATTGCTCCAGTAGCCGGGGCTGGTGCGTCGAGTAGTACATGAGCTTGTCCAGTGCCCGCTTGCTACGCAGCCGGTCAATCAGCACTTGGCCGCTCTCCTGTTCGAACATATCCACGTAGTCCACACCCGTGAGCTGCCACAGCAGACTGGTGTTCGAGAGCTGGAAAAGCGAGTTGGACGGCTGCCAGTAGTCGGGCCAGAAGATAGCGCCCGTGCGCAGGAACTCGGGTTCTTCGAACAGATACGTCGGGTCTTTCGCCGGCAGGTTGTCAGCATCCAGCAACAGCACATTGTCAAAGTTGCTGTAGTACACCGCGTACGGCTTGACGTGGAAGCCCATTGCGCGACGGTCGAATATCGGACGCATCCGCACGTTGTAGTCCGACAACAGCTTGTGGATGATCGGGTTGTCGATGGACATTTCATCCGGCCGATACCATAGCTCCACGGGCAATTCGCAGCCCTGCATACGCAGCATCCTAATCGTCGCGTAAGCGGACGGCAGCACGCGGTCGTAGATGATCATCAGCACTCCATTCGTCGGTTGCCGCTTGCTCATTGCAGCATACGGCAGCGCCAACGAAGGCGCCACCGGCGTGTGCTCATACTTCACTGAATGGTATCCAAACTCCGAGAAATCGCGCGCCATATCGCACGTGTAGTACCCATTCGGCAGCGAGTCGCAGGAACTAACCATGAGCTTGTACAGGTCTCCGGACGTGCGGTTTCGCACGATGCAGTAGCCCGCCATCTGCGTCCCGATCTCCTCCGAGCAGCCGAGGAAGTCCTTCTCCGGCTCGGGCGTCGTCTCCTCTTCCTCGTCCTCCTGCTTCGGCTCGCGACACGACTGGATGCGCTTCCAGCCCACGCACTCGAAGCTGGCATTGGTCCAGGGCGCCAGCACGGGCGTGGGCGCCATGTGGATGCCGTCGTCCTTGGTCTCCGTGATCATGTGGTTGATGAACACGTCGCGCGGCTTCCCCACCACAGGGTCCTTCTGCGTGGAGCGCAGGCCCATGTAGAAGCTGGCGACCACGAGCAGGACCCACTTCTTGTGCTTAACGCGCTGCAGCAGCGCCCACAGCGAGTAGAGCATCACCACGAGGCGTTGCAGCAGCATCCTGGCACCGACCCGACGAGCTACTTGAGGAGGTAACAACGCAGCAGCAGCGCTGGCGGTCAAAGACGATAGACGCGACGGGCGCAGGTGACCAAGTTGCCCCCCAGGCTGAAGGTTTTGCAATGCGTTACACTGTCACTGTCTCGGTACCATCATTTCGGTACACACAATCGGACGATGGTCATCGCCACTGTGCAGTGTGCAACAGCGAGAATGTATCCATGTCTTTTCGAGCATTGCACGCATTGCTGTTGTTCATCTTACCGGTAGTGTCTTCTATCGTGTGGAATACGTTATATATTATGGTTGGGGCATGTTCACTGCCGCTTGCGCAGGGCTGGTTCGCCTGAGACAACGAATCGCTCAGAGATCGCGGACGCAGCGGCACCGAAGGCCTCCTCCTTCTTGGATACGCGGGCGTGAGCACGGGCGCTGGCGTTGGAGACCGTGCGGCGCATGCCTCGCGGTGGGTCGTTCAGACTGAGACCTCCACCCAGACCGACGCCAGGCAGTCTCGCGTTCAAATCCGCTTGCGCCATCGAGCTCCGTAGACGGTGTTGATGCACCAGCGAGCGGATGGACTGGCGGATGGCGTAGATGAAGTGCGTGAACCACATGAACGGCACCGTCCACTGGATGAAGAGGTAGACGACGAAGGCCAGCAGCAGGTACTTGTTGGGGATCACGATGTGCAGCACACAGCTCACGATGAGGTAGAGCAGAATGCGCGCGGTGTAGAACGTGTCTTCCCACGAGAACATGAGCTCGAGGCTGTTGATGATGCTCGACCACCAAGCCATGTTGTTCTGCACAGACTGCAGCGTCCGCTTCGTTTCTTGGTCGATGGTAACGTGGGTCATCTTGTTCATGAGGTGGTTGAATCCTGACGGCAGGTTGTACTGGCGGAACGAGCCGTTGCTCATGTCGTTGTCTAAATTCACATTGGGACTGCCTGGGTGGTCCTTGGCGTCAGTGGCGGCAGCAAACGAGTGGAAGTTGAGCTCAAAGTAGTTGCGGAGCACGAACGCGATGAGCGCGAGATGGATGACAACCGGTAGCCACTGCAGCGAGAGGCAGAGCCATACGCACAGCGCGAAGCACATGAACGAATGCGTCGGATGCTCCCAGTTGAGCGTTGGCAGTATTTGCCAGATCACTTCGAGATACGGCCAAAGGTTGTCGAGCAGCACCCAGAAGTTGCTGTACAGCTGCGCCGCCTGAAACTCCGGCCATTCGTAGACGTAGTCTTGCTCCGAAGAGAAGTAGCTGCAGACCTCGGCCATTCGCGAGAACTTGTAGTGCAGCAGGACGTGAATACGGCCTGCTCGAGCATCATTGTTGAGCCCCGCGCGGTGGAGCTTCTCAGGCAGCAAGAGGTCGAGCCACTTATTGTGTCGACGCTGATCCATGATCTGCGATAGCGGGACCGTCGCCTCGCCCAGCTTAGTCGGCTGGCTCAGTTGGCCGTAATTGTACACCTCCAACACCAACTCCGCTCCGGGAGCACACACATTGAAGACGAACGTTTCGTGCCAGCGCGGGTTGAGTGTGCGCGACTTCTTCTTGGTGCACTTGATGTTCTTCAGGTCATTGCCCCACTCCTGTCCGTGCGACCACTTGCCGGTCAACATCACCCTGACGAACGGGTCACTCGTGATCGAGTCCGTCGATGGCAATCCGATTGCCTCCACCACCTTCACATACAGCTGTCCGATGTGCACCCGACCTTCAATCACCGGATCGGGCTTGCTCTGGATCTGGTGATTACACGAACAGCACGAATTAGCCCATGGTAATGACCATATGCATGGTAAGGATTCTGCGTACCTCAGCTGACGAGTGACCCGACCACTCTAGCGACGCAAAGTGCTCGTCCACCGCTGCGTAGCACGTGTTGCAGACGCGCATGGGCTGTCAAAGACCACAACAATGCACATACAATAAGGAACCCTTCCTCGTTCCCATTTCCCCACAGTTATCGCAGCGTACAAAAGGATCCGTGGACGAGATGCGGCGCTTGTGCGGCGAGCAGTTGTGGCACACGACGTTGCCGCAGCGACGACAGTGGTGCTGCAGTCACACGAAAGCAAAGAATGCAACAACCTTGAGTAAGAACTTGCACTGCAGCCACTACTGTCTATTGCCGAGTAGGCTGTGCAGCTCCCCCACCTTGCGCGTGATGACCGTGAAGGGGGTATTGCAGTGCATGCAGTTGTTGGTCTCGTCGTCGAAGACCCACTGCAGCGCGCGCTCATTGCCGCTGCCGGTCGAGCTCACGAGCGCCGTGCTGCGGCCGTGGTTGCGCATCGCCGCCGACGGGAGGCTGCCGAACAGCGTGGCCATGGCTTCACACAGGGGAGGAGGGCGGCGTTAGAAATTGATGTGAACTTGTGCAGGAAGAGCAGGCGACATATTTCTTTTGATGGATTCTGATTCGCTAATACTATATTTTATTTTACCCAATTATATCGTGCCTGTACATGCCCCTCCGATAACGGAACACGTCACTCGCCAAGTTGACGTTCTAGACGCCGGACCTCGAAGCGACACCTCCGCCATGACGTCTCTGAGGCAGCGCAAGGGCGCGTCGAGCGACACGCCGTCGTCCACCACAGGAAGCGCGTCTTCTCCCGCATCGGGTGAGCCCTCTTCGGCGTCTGTAGCGCGCGTGCAGCCCAAGAACGAGGAGGAGGAAGTGAACGACTGGCCGTCCATCCTGCTCCTGCTGCTGCTGTACACGCTGCAGGGCATCCCCATGGGTCTGTCCAGCAGTATCCCGTTCATCCTGCAGGAGAAGGTGGGCTACGGAGACCAGGCCACCTTCAGCCTCGTGTCGTGGCCCTTCAGCCTCAAGCTCCTGTGGGCGCCGTTCGTGGACTCGCTCTACAGCGAGCGCTTCGGCCGCCGCAAGTCGTGGCTCATCCCCGTGCAGTTCACATGCGCCGCGCTCATGGTGGTGGGTAGCTGGTTCATGAATGACATGTTGGGCGAGGGCGAGGGCCAGAAGCCGCACGTCATCTACCTCACGGCCTTCTTCTTCGTGCTCTACTTCATGATGGCCACGCAGGACATCGCCGTGGACGGCTGGGCGATCACCATGCTCTCGGAGAAGAACGTGGGCCACGCCTCGACGTGCAACACGGTGGGGCAGACGGTTGGGTACTTCGTGGCGTACGTGGGCTTCCTGGCGCTGAACGACCCCGGTACGTGCAACAGCTACCTGCGCAGCGAGCCGCAGGACGAAGGGATGGTGTCACTGCCGGGCTTCATGAGCTTCTGGGGATGGGTCATGTTCTTCACCACTCTGGGCGTGTGGCTCTTCAAGCACGAGAAGCCGGAGGACGAGAACAGCGAGCGGCTCACCATTGCTCAGACCTACTCGCAGATGTACTCAGTGCTGCGTCTGCCCAGCGTCGTGTCGCTCTCTGTGGTGCTGCTGACGAGCAAGATTGGCTTCGCCGCTGCGGAAAGCGTCGCGTCGCTGAAGCTTGTGGAGTACGGCATGAAGAAGGAGAAGCTGGCACTGCTGACGCCGATCCTCATCCCGCTCGGCATCGTGATCCCGGTTTTGATCGGTCGGTGGATCAAGCCTTCGCAACCTCTCAACCTCTTCCTCTGGGGCTACCCCGTGCGGCTCGCGGTGGGGCTGCTGTACGCTGGGCTCGTGTACATTACGCCCATGGCCATGGCGCAGGACGAAAGCTCCCACTTCATGTTCTACGGTGTGATTCTGGTGATTGGCGCGCTGCACGAAGTCGCGGCCAACATGATGTACGTCCCGCAGATGGCCTTCTACGCGCGCATCAGTGACCCGTCCATTGGTGGCACGTACATGACTTTCCTCAACACGGTCACGAACCTGGGCTCCAAGTGGCCGAACTCGCTCAGTCTCGCTGTCGTGGACCACCTCACCACGCGTGAGTGCCTGGGCGGCTACTTCCACGACGAAGTGTTGGCGATCGGCTCCCGCACGTGCTCGAACGCTGAAGAGCGCGAGGCTTGCGCCGAAGCTGGCGGCGAGTGCCTCATCGTGCGTGATGGCTTCTACGTGGAGACCGTCATCTGCCTGGTGATCGGGTTCGTCTGGCTCCTCTTCTTCTACCGCCGCATCCAATTCCTTCAGAACCTCAAGATCGACAAGTGGCGTGTGAATGCCACGGCCGACTAGGCTCCTGGCATACAATAGACCAACAATGCAACCAAACGATTGTGTTCGTGTTCGTGAAGATGTTTTGTCATATTATTACGGCATAGTTTAGAGATGATAGATGGCCACGCAAGCATTATCGAACGAGGCGTCTCTGGATGTCCTTCAAACGTCGAGGTCTCAGCTGGAGACATGTAGGAGGGGCAACCATAGAACGACTCCAATGTTGTGATCGCTACGTCATCGTCGCCGAAAGACGGCGCTGTACGTAGTCAAATTGCGAGGAGCGAACAAGGGAGGACCGGAACACTTCGCGTGGTGCAAAGTCTACACGGGGCTTCGTCTTCTTGTCGCACTCGCGATATGCGGACTCGAGGTTGAGCTCGAACATCTTGATCACCTTTGCCATATCTTCGTCATCGTCATCTTCAAATTGCGACTCCTTGAATACTGCACTCGGGTTTTGGCGGGCTAACCGCACCTTTTCTTCCAGAGTCTGAGGCTTGCCCTTCTTGACGTGTTTGGGGCTCGGCAACTTGTTCTCTTCGCGGTCGGGCTCCTCCTTCTCTTCATCACTGCTGCTTGAGTCTTGAGTGCGTTTATGTGATCCTGATGTGCTCTCCTCAACTGCTGGTGTAGATTTCGTATCCGCTTGGTCAATAGCTTGGCTCGAAGTCGGCGGCGATTTTTTCTTCTTGCGTTTTTTGCGCTTCTTCTTGCTGGACGTCGTGCTGCCGTTATTTGAGTCGCCCGGATCCGATGAGTTTTCACCGTGGAGATGGCAGTTCTTTTTGGACGCCGCTGTGGCTTGCTGCTGCTGGACTTGGCCCTGTGTCGCGTTCGGGTTGCTGCCGCTGCCGTTGATGAAACTAACTAACTCGTCGACGCTCGGCTGGTCGAACTCCACCAGCTCATACTCCTCAGTCGAGAGATCGTGATCCAGAGAGTTGAACATATCGAAATCGAATCCTGCCATGTCACTGCGCAGCTCACAGCTGCACTCGACGTCGTGCGGGTCTTCCAGGCCGAACTTTTTCCTCAACTCGTCAGCTTCGGACGTCGCCGACATGATCTGCGCAATCGAGCGACACGTGAGATCCACCAGCGGCTGAATGTCCAAGTTCGAAGCGACCTTGGCCAAATCACAGAGCTCCTTTGACTCCAGACTGACGAACTCGTCCTCCCAGTCCAGCATCGCCGTCTCCACGCGGTCCACCTGCTGCATGTACAGACAACTACAGTAATCACAACGCCATTAGCCACCTTTTCCACTCCTTAAAACCAGTACAGCGATCCACCAACCTGCAGTAGTCCAGCGCGCGCTGCACACTTTCTGTCGGGACGCCTTCCATCGGGATGATGTGCTGCTTGACGCCGTTCTTGGGCTTCTTCCCGCTCACGTCTGCCGCAACAGCATTGCACCACGCATCAGCCCACCATTCCTCATCTAAAACCACCCTTTATCGACCATCTCACCTTGCATGAGCACCCAGAGCGTCGACGACATCATCGCCTGCTCGTACGTCACGTCGAATGTGGTGCCGTCCATGCACTTGAGCTGCAGCTTGGAGTGGCGCGCCGTTTTGGTCTTGTCTTCAAGCGACTTCACATCTCCTTCGTCTGCAGCAGCCGCAGCGTTCGGAAGCTTCCGTTTGCTGCGCTTCTCGTCTCCGACGTTCACCCTCATGGGAACGACCTTCGGGCGTTGTAGAAAGCGCCGTATCTCGACAACCGGCGCGATTCCGCCGCTGATTCCGGCACCACGAGATAGCTCTGTGTCTGGTGCGTGACGTGCAGCCCTTGAGTCGGCAGTAAAGTCGTCCTGGGCGCGAGGAGGGGCCGATCCGCGCAGTCGTCGTCCGCGCCGTGTGTGGCGCTGCGCTTTCTGTAATGTTGGGGGGTGAGGTGCCTCTTTCGACGAAATGAGCACAAAATTTGAGCATTTGGTCAGCCCATAGTGAGGCCAAGTGAGGAAATACAGTTCCGGGACCAAATGCACAGAAGATGTTCCGACAAAAAGAACGCACTGCGCCGATTGGCTGGAAACGTGCGCGGGATAGGTGATAGTCTCAAGTGGATTCACTCTGGCGCCGGCACAGCCAGGATAGCAGATCCGATCGAGGCCTGGCGGTCGTCGTCGCGTTGGCACTGCCAACTTGGCAGCACCGGCGCCCGCGCTCGTCAAGGAAGAGCTCCACATTATTGGTCAAAGAGTCCAGTTCGGTAAAAGGTAAAAGGTCGCAAGTACGGTGCGCGACGAAATAAATCCAAGTGGAAGTCACACAAATGCCATTGAGTTTTTCACTCTCTAAAACCTACACTTTCACTCACTTACCAAAGGATCAACACTTACTTACACTCGGCGTGCCTTGCACCCGGTGCTCGGGGCCGCAGTGGTGGCGACTGGAGTCGCCGTAGTGGCAGTGGCGGTCGCGGTCGTGCTGGAGGGAGCCGTCGTGGCCGGCGTTGCGGTTTCCTGGATGATTGGCGACGTCGTCGTGGATTCGGTCGAAGCCTCGCCGGCCACGTCGTCCTGCTGCGTCTGGTCGGTGGAGTCCGAGCTGGCCGTGCTGGTGGCAGCGGTGCTGCCGCTGCTGCTGCTCTCGCAGGACTCGTCGTCGCCCGTGCCGAAGTCCTGGGTCCAGTAGTGCTGATAAGTTGTGTCGGCGCTGTACGCGTAGGCCGTGCCGAACATCTTGTAGTCACCCAGGATGTTGGCCTTGTGCTCGGGCGAGTTCATCCAGGCCGTCATGACGTCCGAGACGGTCTCCTGGCCGGCAGCGACGTTCTCACCGACAGCAGTCCAGATGAACCCGGCCTCAGTGATGCGCTCCTCCATGGTGGAGCCATCCGAGCCGTTGTGGGCCATGTAGTCCTTTGCAGCCATGTCTTCCGAGTGCCGCAGCGCAGAGTCTGCCAGTTTGCTGTTCATGCAGAGCGATGACAGACCGTTGGCCGCGCGCTGCTCGTTCACGAGCTCCAGCATTTTGGTCTGGTAGCCGTCGGTCTGCGTGTACGTCTGCAAGCTCCGCGTGGCGTGGCGCAGGTTATTAGCAGCATCGGCGATGCTGGAAAAGATACCGGCGACGACAAGCAAGAGACCCAGCGACGAGCGGATTGAAGCGATCATTGTGATGAATGGAAGTTGGTGTTGGTGTCGATCCGAGACGGTGAAATGAATAATGATCGCGGTATGTTGGAGCGTTCGGGCCCGAAGACTGAGTCAACGTGGTGAAGGGACAAAGCCCACGCGGCATATGCCTCTCGAGCAGTGCAAGTAGTGCTCACTGAGCCGGCGCGAGCAGGCAACAGCTTCGCCTTGAGCGGTTGTTTGGTGAAGCGCCCATGAATACGGGTCTTGCACTGCACCGAAGGCACCACCACGCCGCAATTTGTGGAAGAAGACAAGGGCGCTAAAGCTGCTGGGAAAGCATCTGGACTCCGCGACTGGTATTGCCACCTAAAGAGCTTCACAGCGACCGGTTCGGCACGTAAGGAGTTCTGCGTGGCGTCGTACGGGTCAGGGTGTCGAACGCCTTCCTTTTGTGTGTCTCTTTCATGTATTGAAAAATGCTAGCACAGGAAAACAGTGCCTGTGCCAAACTAATCTGCATGCGCGTACTGAGGCAAGGTCTCTCTTCATGCCTGCCTGCCTGTTTTCGATTGTGTGGCACCACGAGACGTCCACGACCCCAAGTTGAAGAGGCCATCAATCAAGACCAAGCGATTTGCAAAATGATGACCATGATGTCAAAGCATAAAAAGGATAAAAAGTCTATTGCACACACGCTACTTCTTTGCGATTGATCTTTAGCTCGCAGCAGCTTCGTTCTGCTTTACGCACGGGACTGGTACGGACGGAGGTGGACGCTAACACTCAAGTCTCACCTTCAACACCAAAGGAACATGACGGCTGCTCACTTCCTCGCCTTGCAACCAGGCGTCTTGGGCGCAGGGGTCGGCGACGGGGCCTTCGTGGCAGGCTCCGTCACGACAGGGGGCGGAGTGGCCGGCGGCGCAGTAGTGGCAGGAGGAGACGTGGTAGCAGGAGCCTTGGTCGCAGGCTCTGGGGCGTAGTCATCAACGTCCGAAGCCTCGCCGGCGACTTGGTCCTGCTGCTGGGTCTGGTCAGTCTCGTCGGACTGAGCAGACTGCGCGGTCTGATCAGTCTGCTCGGTCGATTGAGAGCTGCCGCTATCGCACGACTCGGTGTCGCCGGCGCCGAAGTCCTGGGTCCAGTAGTGCTTGTACTCGCTACTCTCGCTGTACGCGTAGGACGTGCCCAGCATGGTGTAGTCGGCGCCCAAGATGTTCTCACGGTGTCCGGGCGAGTTCATCCACGACTCCATCACCGACTTCACGTCCTCCTGGCCAGCAGCGACGTTCTCGGCAACTGCACCCCAGTCGTAGCCCGCGTCGGTGACTCGCTGCGACATCGTCGAGCCGTCGGCGCCATCGTGGGCCATGTAGTTGTTCTTTGCCATGTCGTCCGAGTGGCGCTTGGCCGCCGCCTGCAGCTTGCTGTTGGTGCACAGCGCCTTAAGTCCCGCCTTGGCTCGCTCGGCGTTCACCGCGTCCAGCATTTGCTGGTAATAGTCGCCGCTCACCGTGCCCGAGGATTGTTCGGTGGATTGGTCCACCGATTGTTTGATCGACTGCTGCTTGGCCGACTGCAGGCTGCGCAGGTAGCCGGATGCCGACGACAAGTTCGAAGTCACAGCGGAGACCACTAGCAGTAGAGCGAGAGAGGAGCGCGTGATGGTCATCATAGTGGACGTCGGAAGGTAGATGTTTAAGTTTGTTTTGGTGCTATCGCTCCGAGTCGGCGAGATGAAGAGTGAGCCATCTCAACACCGAGGCTGCGGACAGCAAGTTCACGGGCGGGATAAGACGACAAGTTGAACAGAGGGAGACCTTCATGAGTGTGAGCCCGAGCGTGGCAGCCGCAACGCCAAGTCCAGCTGAACCGAGCAACCGATGTCGAATGCTGCTCGCAAACCAGCTGACGTCGGGTGGACTGCCCTGTGTTGCAGCTTCTTCACCGCGAGCGGTGGAACCCCCAAGACGTAAGACCGGGGCTATCCCGCGCCACACGGGTGCGCTTGGCATTGTTCGACGCACTGAAATGGGGCTTGATCATAGTCAAGTTATCGCTCAACGAAACGCGAAAGACTACACCAGCATGGTGCTGGTCAACTCGGATCCGGCAAACGGGAGCAATGCGTAAGTACGATGGATATCACGGATATCAATGTTGCTAACTCTGGTACGTGGACCTCATTCTGGGCGCCGATTAATGCCCGCCGTTGCGCAGGAACGTCACGTGTGAGTTTAATCCGTCGCTAGTGGAGGCTGTTGTAGAAGCAGTCGGGGTACAGGAGAAACCGCAACAGGCCTGTGCAGTGCTTCTGCGGCAGCAGCCTGACTCATGCGGTGGAGGCGGCAATCAGAGCCCAGCATATGCGCAGCACGTGCGATCGAGCGCTCGCCAAAAGCCACGAGGTGCGCGAAAGTTTGCCCCCAACTGGCAAGGGGCGACGCAGGCTGCTGAAGAAGAACGTTGCATGTAAAAGCTGTGAATAAAGCGCCACTCAGCGACAGCAGTCGCCCGGACACTCGAGCGGCGCCTGAGTCCATGCGATTGTGGGGCCGAATTCCGAGAACCCGGCAGTCAGAAATGATATCCATTAGGTACTGGCGGGGCGTTGTTCAAAGTCCAGTCCTTTGGGGTGCAGCATTGAACAACCAAGCAGATCCTTGCTGCCGACGACAGCCAAGAACTCGCCGGTCCTACAGCGTTGTTAGCCATCTTGAAGTCGATCCTTGCAACGATAACTTGGTCACTTTCAACGATGATGGTGTGGTCGGTTCTCGATGCCAGGATCTGCAGGATAGCTGGAATGCTTCAGGGCAACAACGACCGAGGGGGCACACTACAGTACATAACGGCCATCGGTATTGAGCCCGTCGGCTGTGGTCAATGAGATCTGTCTGGGCTGGCCGTTTGTCTGACTTGTGATCACCAGGCGGTCATAATTACACGCACTCATTTCCTCCGGGTGAGGGCAAAACAGTGCGCGTGGATCTCGTGGCCCTACATGGCTTCGCATCTTACAGCTACCCGACAATTCGTGGGTCGCATTTCGCTTAGCGAGTCCATCGTGGTCATTCCTAGTGTGTCAGCTGGTTTCCACTCCTACGCAGACATGGCCCATGCTGTTTTTCGTTGAAGTGCTTGTCTGTTATCACTGTTTCCGGGGCACTTCCTCGCGCTCGGTTGCCTGTCCTTGACAGCGTCGTGGCCACAGACCCTGACGGCAGTAGCGCCTCAATCGAATGGAGAAGTTTTGGCGAAAGGCACCTCATGCTGAACTGAAGGCCATGTCAGAGCCGGCCATCGATGCTCAATACTGAGCAACGCCATGGAGAGTACATGGAGAGGAGTATCAGAGTACCAGACAGCTTAGTAGGGTAGATGTATTTGATGCTTGCCATCCGAGTTCTGCCGGTCCGTTCTTTCGCGTCAGTCCGCTCATTCCGCTTTTTGCCGTTCGCAGTCGACTTCGTTCAGCACATTCCGTCGCCAAGCCTGCACTAAGCAATATGCCAGCCTTCCACCACCAGAGAGTGATCCTCCTACTTGTCGGGCTTCTAGCGGTAGCGAGCAACGCTGTCTGCGCCATTGAAGCCTCACTACCTACCGCCGTTGGGAACCCCATTGCCCAAGAGATCGGTTCCAACGACAACAACAGCAGCAGCAGCAGCTCTGCAGTGAACGTCACCTCCCGCCACCTCCAAACGTACTCGCAGACGGGATTCCAGTCGCTGCTCCTTGCTGCTGTCAACAAGGAGCGAGCAGCACGTGGGCTCTCGTCGCTCTGCATGAACAGCAAGTTGCAGTCCGCGGCCCAGAAACACTCGAACGACATGGCGGCCAAGAACTACATGAGCCACACGGGCTCGGACGGCTCCTCGATGTCGCAGCGTGTCACGGCCTCGGGGTATGACTGGACGAACATCGCTGAGAACGTGGCGGCTGGCCAGAAGGACGCGGCAGCGGTCATGAAGTCCTGGATGAACTCGGCCGGCCACAAGGCGAACATCCTCAGCAAGGACAACACCATGTTCGGCTGCGGCTACGCGTACAACGCCAAGAGCACCTACAAGCACTACTGGACCCAGGACTTTGGTGCTGGAAGCAGCGAATCCTGCTCTACCTCCTCCTCGTCTTCGTACACTCCAGCCACGGTGAAACCTGCTGCGACGAAGACCCCCGCTGTCACCACGAAGGCGCCAACGGCAGCTCCCTCCACGTCCAGCTCAATGCAGCAGCAAATGCTGGATGCGGTCAACAAGCAGCGCGCAGCAGCGGGTCTCTCGAAGCTGTGCACGAACTCGAAGCTCCAGTCGGCAGCTCAGCGTCACTCGGACGATATGGCAGCCAAGGATTTCATGAGCCACACGGGCTCCGATGGCTCCTCCATGTCGGCGCGCATCTCGGACTCGGGCTACTCGTGGACGGCCGTCGCTGAGAACGTCGCAGCGGGCCAGACCGATGTGGACGCGGTGATGACGGCCTGGATGAACTCTGCCGGTCACAAAGCGAACATTCTCAGTAGCAAGGTCACCATGTTCGGATGCGCGTACGCGTACAACGCCGACAGCACGTACCAGCACTACTGGACGCAGGACTTCGGCGCTGGCAGCTCAGAGTCGTGCTCCTCGTAAGCGCGCGGGTGAGGGAGTGTTTGATGAGCAACCTCATGTGGTAGATAGAGTTCATATTGGTGTCGACAGGATAGCGAGATGCATGTGTACAAAAGATCGGTGAATACATAGATTTGTTTCGGAAAAAATATCTTTTCGAGAGTTGAGGACGAACCCAAGGGCACACTTGCCCGCGAAGTCAAGTGCCAGTTGTGGCCATCGGATCACAAGTTGGTCCTGGAATTATACCACTTGTTACACCACTTGAGTATCAACCCTTGTAACAGGCGGCAACTTCAACAATAACTCGTGATAGATCGATAGGTACACGATGTGTGGCCATGGACAAAGTCTCCACCCTTGGCCATTACACTCTGCAGCATGCTATTCACTCATCAATTTGCCCTCCAAGCCTCAAGTGACAATCATAATGCCAACGTTCACTCAACTGCTCAAGCCCGCCGCAGTTCTCCTCGCTCTCACCGCTGGAATGCTCGACACTTCCGCCGCCCAGAATGCTGCCAGCCAGCTTGCTGAGCTCAGTTCAACCGTGACCAGCAACGCTGCAGTCACTGCATCGCTCGCCACAGACGTCCGCAACGCAATCGCTCCGTTCGGCGACTCCTTCAGCGGTCAGGCTCAGCAAGCTCTCCAGCAGATCCTGTCTCTAGCTGACGCCAACGCTGCCGCCAACAACGAGCTCAACGCTGCACTGCAGAGCCTCCTCGACGTCGCCCAGAGCTTCAACAGCGCCGAAGACAATGCCGCCTCGATCTTCAACGGCCGCAAGCTGCGCACTGAACAGGACAAATAACTCACATGACTCCAAGCATGCCTACCTCGGCCTTGACATGTAATCAATGCACTCCAACGCACCAGTTGGCTTCGAAAACAAATGTATATAGCGGCATATCCGATAGGTATGTATGTACTTCTCACCTTCGTCTCCAACTTACGCCGTCGTCTCGTTCATCTCGTTCTCGTAGCGCAGCTCGTCCTCCCTCGCTGCCTCCACCCACGGCGCTTTGTCTTCGGGACTCATCTCCTTCCAGTTCTGCGAGATCACGCGCATGACCTCGACCATCTGCGCGTTCTCGCCCAGCGATTTCTTCACTTCGACCCGGGAGGCGAGACTGTACAGCACGTACGCAGTGCGAGGCTTACGCACACGGTTCAAGCCGCCTTCCTTCTTGACCTTCTTCTCCTTCTTGGCCTTTTGCTGGTGCTTCATTGCAGTCGGGGACCACGGCGACCTGGGCAGACGGCTCTTGTCCTCGGATTTAACAGGTGTCGAGCCTGAGCCACTCACGTCAGTCATGTGCTCCTGCTTGAGCACCTTGCTCTCCTTCTTCAAGCTGAAATTCGCGAACTCCTCCTTGATCGTCCAAGCCAAGGCGCCCTTGGTAGCTCTCTCGTCCAGTTCAGCGACCTGGCGGATCTTCTTGAGCACATATGAAGGCTGCAGCTCTTCATGCTTCTCCTCACGAATCTTAGCACAAAAGTCGAGCGCGACCTTGGCCGCATCCATGCTCGTTGCCTTGAGCAAGAACGAAACCAGCGCCTCCGTGTGCTGGTCCACCATCTCCTCGTTCTGATCGCGCTCCTTGCGCTTTTTCGCGCGCTTGGCTTCACGTTGCATCTGCATGCGCTTGGCCTCCTTCATAATCAGCTCATCAACGCGAGCTTGGTGCTGCTTCACATCGGCTCGAGCTGCGGCAAGCTGGCGATCAAGCTTCTCGCGCTGCTCCTGCAAAATGTGGCGGGCATCGTGCTCCTTCTTCTCACGAATCTCCAGGTCGGCGTTGTCCTTCCCGCAAATGCGCATCAACGAGTCGCACCGACGACCAATCTCAGCTGCCGTGCGAGAGCGAAGGTAATAGTCGAAAGCGAACATCTCCATACTGCAGATTTCCTGCTTGATGCGGTCCCACGCTCCATAGCCGAACTGGTTCACAAGACACAGCAACACGCGGTCTTCCTCTTCGGTGAAAACCTTGCCGCCCTTACCCTGGTAGTTGATCGGCATGTCCTCCCACGGGTTGGCGTACCGCTTCACCTTACGAGCCGTCTCCTCGGTCAAGCGCTCGATTTCGAGTAGCTTGGACTCGCCCTTCTCAATAGACTTCATGATTTTGTGCCAGTCACTCAGCTCCTCTTGGCCACGGGCGAGGAAAATCTTCGAATACCGCTCAACCTCTTCACGCGGCTTCATCATTTCGCGGGCCACGGCTTCAATGTTTCCGCGGCCATAACGAGCGAGTAGTTTAATGAACAGGAAGAATTGGGGTTTGTTCCAGTCGCCGTAAGCTTCGGACAGCAGCTGCTCCTTCTCCTTAAGCTGCTCCTCAGTGAGGTACTGTGCGTGCGGCGGAAGAGGCGGTTTCTCCATTTCTGCCTTGGCTTGTTCGTAGTTCGCACACTCGATCTCGTGCAGCTCAATCAGCCTCTTGCGATTGTAGAATTGCCACTCGTCCATGCGAGGCAAGCGCAGAGCCTTGGGCAATTGTTTCTGCTTCGACCTGTGCTTACTCTCAAGCGACACGTGATTGCTACGAAGAACAGTGCGGCGTTCACGCTTGCCCATGCCTTCGGCCATCTGCCGCGCTAGCTCGGCATCCGCAAGACGCTTCAGCTCCTCTTGACGCTCCTTCTCGTTCGAGTAGTCGACACCATCGTGGTTCTGGCAACCTCCGCCATCAAGCTTGAAGTCAAGCATGTCACCCTTATCGTGCGCCTGCATCTTTTGCTTCATTTCCTCGGTGCGTTGCTCACCCTTGGCAAGGATAGCGTCAATATCTTCATCGGTAATGGTCGAGTCCGTGGTACGGAACACTTGATCGGCACCGAAACGAATCATCTCCAACATATCATTCTTCGAAAGTTTGGCCTGCTTTTCTTGCAGACGGCCTTGCTGCACCACCATCGCATCCAGCTTCAGCTTCTGCTGCGCGCGCTCAATGATCTTCTCCTCCACCGAATCGGTGGTAACCAATCGATACACGTTCACTTCCTTCTTCTGACCGATACGATGCGCACGGTCCTGGGCCTGCAAGTCGGCTTGCGGGTTCCAGTCGGAATCATACAAAATCACAACGTCAGCTGTGTACAGGTTAATACCAAGACCGCCTGCACGTGTAGACAACAGGAACAGGAACTTGGACGAGTTCGGCCTGTTGTACTCATCGATGGAGCTTTCACGGTCTTCGTAGGAGGTCTGACCATCGATACGGCAGTAGTCATACTGGCGCATGCGGCAGAAGTCCTCCATGATGTCCAGAACACGAGTCATCTGAGTGAAGATTAAAACGCGCGAGCCGCGCTGCTTCAGCTTCTTCAGCAGCTTGTCCATCAACACCATTTTACCGCAGTTATCCACGACGTGCTCTCCAAGCGGATCGAGAGTTCGGTCTTCCTGACCTTCGAACAGGTACGGGTGACCACAGCACTTTCGCAACTGCATGACAATGTTCTGCAGGGCACTCTTGGAGACACCGCCGGCTCCGCCCATGATCGTGTTCATATCACGCAGCAACAGCGACTTGTACAGCACCTTCTGCATCTCAGACATGCCCACGAACAGCAGCGTTTCCTTCTTCGGCGGGAGACTCTTCTCGACATCCGCCTTCAGACGACGCAGCATAAAGGGACGGAGAATCTTGTGCAACTGGCTGATCATCTGCTTCTTGGCTTCGTCATCGTCCACGTCAAGGTTAAACCAGTCGTCGAACTCCTGCGAAGACGCAAACACATCCGGCAGCAAGAAGTTGAGCAAGGCCCACAGCTCGTGCAGGTTGTTCTGAAGCGGCGTGCCCGTCAGCAGCAAGCGATGCTCCGTGTCGAGCATACGCACGACGGTCGAGAACTGGGAGCTCTCGTTCTTGATACGATGAGCCTCATCGATAATAAGGTATCGCCACGCAAACTTGCACAGCGCCGTCTTCTCCTTCAGACACATCTCGAAGGTCGTCACACACACGTCAAACTTGCGCTTGCTGTCGGGCAGACCGGGGCACAGCACCTCCTGCACAACGCGCTGGCGTTCCTCCTTGTTGCCGTGGAACTTGACTGCACGCAGCGACGGGCACCAGCGCTCAAACTCCGCCAGCCAGTTACTCAGCGTCGACTTGGGCACCAGCACAATGTGCGGACCTGTAACGTTCTCGAACTCGTAGAAGTAGGCGAGCACCGAGATCGTCTGCAGGGTCTTACCGAGACCCATTTCATCAGCCAGGATACCATTGATACCCTGGTGTGCGAGGTTGACCATCCAGCTGAGTCCTTCCAGTTGGTACGCGCGCATGGTGCCAAACTTGATCACGGACGGCTGCTTGGTGAGTCGCACACCTACGTGGTGGGACGAGTCCATTTCGTCTTCGTCGTCGTTGGCGCGCTTCTTGCCCTTCTTCTTGCCCTTCCCGTCGCCCGTCTCGGCGTCGGCATCGGCGTCCAAGGCCGCGCCCTTCTTGCCCTTCTTGTTCTTCACTTGGCCGCTGAAGTGTGCGAAGATGTCGCTCTGGGAGAGCAGGTACTTGAGTCTGGCGGACGCGATCTCGGACTTCTTCTTGGCCAGCTCCTCCTTCTGGCGCTTCTCCTCGGCCTTGAGCTCGTCGCGCTCGTCGATCTCCTGCTGTCGGATCTCCTGCCTCAGTCTCTTGGCCTCGAGCTGCTTCTCCGTGAGCTCGCGCGGCTGGCGCTTGGGCTTCGTCTCCTCCACTACCAGTTGATTCTACATCAAATACAAGAAACAGCATACATTTGTTAATAATAATGCTAAAGACGTCGGAAGACCGGGAAACCCCCACCTTCTTGCGCTCGCGCTTGCCCTCGACGGCGCCGTAGAGCTCCTCGCGCTTCCTGGCGCGCTCGCGCTCGACCTCTTCGTCGCGCGCGCGGCACTCGTCGTCGTAGCGCTTCTTGTCGGCCGCCGCCAGCTCCACGAACTCCTCGCGCTCGCCCGCCGACAGCTGCGCCCAGCGCGCGCTGATCTCCTTGGAGATGCTGCCCAGCTCCATGGGCTCATTACGCTCGGCCGCGCGCGCCTGCAGGTCGCTCTTGACGGCGTCCATGGCGTGCTTCTGGAAGAACGTGTAGGCCGTCTTGGCCTTGGCCGGCTGGTTCGCGCCGCCCTCGCCATTCTGGAACTGCGCCTCCACGGCCACCCAGTCGGCGCGGCTCTCCTTCTCCTCGCCCTTGGTCATCGCACGCGGCTGCTACGAGGCGTGTATGCGCAGATACAAGGCCGCCAAAGAGGACACCTCACGCCCCCTCCCTCCTTCGACTTGAGAGTGACGAGCCGCCGGCTTTCGGTCGCGGGCGCCACGGGTGACCCGAAGGTGGCGCGAGCTTCCGAATACAGCGCGGGGCTGTGTTCGAAGTGTACGGGAATGATAGCAACGGTGGTGGATAGAGGAAGATCATTAGTTAGGTGCGGTCTTTGACGGACGGGTTGTTTACGGGACGTTCTATGCGTCAAGAAGTTGATGTGGTGGACAAAAGGCGATCCGTTTTGACGGGGAGGGAGATCAACACAGGTTGAAGCCCGAGTCATCGGAAGAAAAAGCGAGCGGCGCCAGAAGCGATCCCGCTGGTGCAGCCAATGGAGGACACTCACGCGCCCGTGGCGGCGCTGGATCTACTGGAGAACGAGGCTGCAGCGGTCGCGCCCTTGGACGCCGCGGCCGTCCCCGACAGCGGCGTGCAGTGGGACGCCTGCGCCACGCACAAGAACTGCGACTCGTGTCTGAACGCCAGCGTCGCGTGCCACTTCTGCAAGAGCGACTTCCAGTGCCACGCCATCGGGTCTCCGTACGGCTGCGCCGTGGGTGTCTCGGTCTGCCATCACCTCGAAGGTCAGCGAGTGACGAGCAGTGACGTGCACAGCCCAATGATACAGTGGATGGATTATGGTTGACAATTGGTGCTGCTGGTTGTTGCAGATTGCGAGCGGCAGGACCCGCAGTACGTGGGCTATGGGCCGCCGCCGTCCGTGGTGATCGCGGTGGTGTGTCTCATGGTGACGCTGACCTGCTGCTTCTGCGGCATCTCGGCGATCTGCTCGGTGTTCTGTCGGGCCAAGAAGCCGCCGTCGAGGCGCGCGGAGCTTGCGGCGGCGCTGGATACGGACAAGCGGAAGAAAAAGAAGAAGAAGAAAACGACGCTGAGGTGATTGTTTTGCTGTAAATTTGATCAAATATTTGTAGCTTATACTGATATTTTTATTGTGCTGCTACTGTGTAGAGATGATGAAGAGCGTGCCGAGGCGCAGAGGCAGCCTCTGCTGCTGGAGGAGATCAGGGAAGGAGAAGTCCGGCTGTTCGAGAACGAGGTGGACCAGGCGTCGCTTGAACGGCTTCGCACTCGCTACGAGCACGAAGAGCGGCAATTCAATTGGCAGGCGTTCGCTGCGCGGGTGACGTGGCTGACGGCGCTCATCTCCATGACAGTGCTCGCTCTCATGTTCTACCCGCGCATGCCGGACTACAACGTGTGCAACCGCGAGTTTGAGTGGGAGTCCATTCTGCACAGCATCATGGGGTTGGAGCCGAAGGTCGAGTACCAGGTGCTTGTGAGCGTCATCAACGAGAACCGCTTCGGCTTCGTGCTGGAGTCGGGGCAGGCCGACATCTACCACAACTCGACGCTCGTGGGCAAGTGGGAGCTGGACAAGCCGTGGGAGGCCAAGGCGGGCTCGATCAGCGATGTCGTCGCGGCCATCAACATTCAGCCAGGATACTCGGAAGGTATTGCGTTGTGGAGGGACTTTAGCAGGAACGAGCTCATCTTCCGGATTAACGCGACGATCACCGGCTCCATCACATGGGGAAGACACAAGGTAAGTCACTTGCGTCTTGTGTATTAGAGGGCGATGGTTGCTCAGTTTGTGGTTCGTATGTGTGCTACAGATTTACCGCATCTCGTCATCAACCCCGGACGTTGAGTTCCTAGTTGGGGCTGAGTACGATCGTGGCCTCTGCAAGTGCACCGAGTACCTGACGCCAACATAAGTCGACGGATAGTGTTGTTTGAGCGCTTCATTTCGTCTTGTATTTGCCTCTTCAGTAGAAAACTTGCTCAAGGTCTCTCCATTTGCATATCGAACAACAGAAGATGATTTATAAATGCATCGCAAGGTATCAATACTACGCGGTAAACTGCCCAGACATGTATTCCTTCCTCCCTTGTGCGCTACAGTAACACTCGAGTTGCTGGATCTCGGCCTCCATGACGTCTACCTCGGCAATCAAAGTCGGACGTTATTTAGCACACTCACGGCGTGGCGGTTGCAGCAACGAGCGAGCTTGATCAGCTGAGCGAAGCTCGTACCGAGCACAGATCATCGCCTCCACCGCCAACGACGAATACGCCAAATAGGAGCGGCTGGGATCGTCGTCATCGCGACAAATGCTGAACAAATTGTGCCTCGTCCGTTCATCAAAATCCCCCTGTCTAAAAAGGTGAATCATGCGCTTCAACCCGTCCATATCGTGTGGAATATCAGCTTTCACTTGCTGCATCAAGCTCTCGTACGTTCTGGATGGTGAAAACCAAATTCTTGGTTTGCCCCCAACGAGATCGTACATCCGTAAGCACTTGTTTTTGACTTGAACGTCCAAGTGAAGTGCGTCAGCGAGTCCCTGACACTCGGTTCTAGTCCATGGATTCATGTACACCTTCAAGCACCCGTCCTTCACGAAATGGTTGTAATTCTTAGGGCGTGGACTAGCAAACACATACGCGGGATCAAAAAGGTGGCACTTGAATGTTCCGCCGGTATCATCGCCATCAACTAACCCCACGTATTTTTTGTTAGCCCGGGGCGCCTCAGATATCACGTACTTTGTTCCATTCCAGCTGAAGTAATGGGGCGCCAGATCTCCAAGCGGGCGGTAAGCAACATCTTTCTTCTCCATCATCAGCAGAAGCAGCACGAACACTCCAAATACCGACTTTCCGATGCCGGGGCTGCCAATCACAAGAATTCTGACGGTTTCTTTATCTTTTGACTCTAGTCGTTGCTTGATCATCTTGTGGAGATCCCAATACTCCTTTCGGACATACAGACCGGTTGGGAATCTACGCAAGGGTGACTCTGGGATATTCAACAAGTTCCCCACGGCTAGGTCAGTCCCGGGATTCAAGCGCGCCGCCATCTCGGTAATTGCAACCAGTTCGTTCAATGAATCAATTGGGTCCACAGTCACTTGGGTCCTGTGCCTTTTGCCTAGCATTTCCACTGTCGTCGTCGCGGTCATACTCTCGCCCGACGAGCTTCCAGGAATCACCACCAGCACGTGAACAGGAGCCCTTTTAGCCTTGACAATGTCCTTCGTGATCTCGAACCGCACGTCTTCTTCCGACAAGCCAGACAAGTTGAGTGGTGCTCCCACAGTATCCAACGGTGTCAAGCCATTCGTATCGCGAACACCTTTCTGCACGTCTGCCTCCGTCACCCACGTATCTCCATGCTTCCCCAGAAAGAGACGCAGCGCGTCGGCCTCACCCTTGATCGTGTCGGGCTTCTTACGTTGGATTAATTCCTTCAATTCTCCCACCAGCAGACTCGCGGCGTCGACGTCCACAGGGAATGCGCTGCCCGCCACGCCAACGACCGCACAAATGAGCTTCACCATATCTTGTTGAGGCTGCATTACAATCCCAGAATTTCAGGTCGTATTTAAGCGAAAGTGAGATCTGGACGCTGATTTGTAGCCAATGGTGCGCTAGTCCACGCACCGAAGGGTGCTTTGAGGTGTGTATGAACCCGTGGACCAAACTCGAGTGTCGACATCTCGCTAACGCGCTTAAGTTGGATGATGAAGATCAAGCAGAGTGGTTGCGGAGGTACACTCTCATCGGAGGCAAGCCAAGACTTTTTTCATCATCGAAAACGTTGTCAGACCTGTTGGGGCATGTGGAAACCGACATTCCACATGATGTCGACAGTTTGACGCGCATGGTTCTCCGTTTTGAGCAGCACGTATTCGACCGCCAGATGAAGCACATTCTGTTTCATTTCTATCGCCCTGAAGACGATCCCAGCCGTTCACACTTGGCGTATTCGTCGGTGGCAGTGGAATTCATCGTCAGCGCGCGTTATAATATTCGCTCAGCAGATCAAATTCGTTCCTTGTTGCGTACTTCTGAGGCTCAGGCTGAGCCGACACTGCAGGCGTGGCGGGGAAAAGAAATAGAGAAGTGCCTGCTCGCCACGCACAAGTTCTGCATGAAATCACTTGAAGGAAACGTCGGAGCTCTGAACGCACCGTCAAGAATAATTCAAGCGGTATCCGATATCCAGAATGGATTGATACTGTATGCACCTCTTTCGAAGACCTTTCCGGCGATTGATGCTGTGCTCGTTATACCACGCGAAACAGGCACGCGTGGGAAGAAAAACAAAGGTCACATTATCTACGTTCAGTCGACTGTGGCCGAATCGCACCCTGTCAAGTACCAGCACTTGAAAAAATTGAAAAATGTGTATCTGGAGTTGAAAAGGTACTCATGCGCTTCTCTTCATTGCCCCGGACGACATTTACGACGGATTCCGCGTTCAACCGTACAAGAATGATGACAACAAAACCGCGACTCAGTATGTAGGAATGATCATCCGGCAATAGTTCCGAGGTACTAGGAGTCGAGTTGTGGTAGATGCCGGCCCGCCCCGACTCCAGCACGAAGCCGAAGCGGTTCTCGTTGATGACGCTCACAAGCACCTAGTACTCGACCTTCGGCTCCAAGTGTAGGGTGGTAATGGTTGCTCACTTTGTGGTGTATTGTGCAGATCTATCGTATCTCGTCATCAACCCCGGACGTTGGGTTCCTAGTTGGGGCTGAGTACGATCGTGGTCTCTACGAGAGTCGTGCCCTCGCCGGCACCAGAGTAGGGCTTGTAGTTGCGCGGCGCAGCGAAGTGCAGTAGATTGTAGACGCACTGGAGTGCGATGTAGTTGGAGAATTCGAAAGTGAGCCGAGTTGTGTTGCATCGAGGAAGGCCGCGGCCAAAACCCCCTTACGGTCCTCAGTGCTCGCACCAGCGAGCGAAGGAGGACCAACGATGGTCATGATCCTTTCTCGGAGAACTCCTCAGAGTCTCTCCAGGGCCTTTCCGTCTCCCTCATAGTCACAACCACTCACACCAGGTGCTCTTCATATTCATAAGTATCTAATTCCTCACCATTCACTACATGCCTTCACAACGTTCGTTCGTTGAAGTCTCGTAGTCTCTGCAAGTGCACCGAGTACCTGACGCCAACATAAGTCGACGGATAGTGCTGTTTGAGCGCTTAATTTCGTCTGAAAATTTGCTTCCTCAGTAGAAACTTTGCACAAGGTCTCTCCATTTGCTTATCGCACAACACAATATGATTTATAAATGCGCCGCGATGTGCCAATACTACGTGGTAAACTGCCCAGACGTGTATTCCTTCCTACCTTGCGTGCTACAGTAATACCCGAGTTGTAGGTATTGCTGGGTCTCGGCCTCCATGACGTCGACCTCGGCAACGAAAGTTGGAAATTATACAGCATACTAAGGTGAATTTGGGATATTCATCCAAGCTTTCAGGAACCACCACCAGCACATGGACTTTGTCTTTGTCCGTCCGAAAGTAACCTAAAAAACTCGTCGTCGTTGAGTGGCAATAAGGAATTCACGGATCAAATCCTTGCGGGTACTGGTGGTCATCGAGCGGCACTTGTATCGCGTCAGCCCAGTCCCGCCATCCGTCGAGTCACGGATCGTCAGCGTCGGCCCCAGCTTCATCATTCTTAACTTCTCCTGACACAATAACATGGGAGACCCCGCTGGAAAGAAGAGAAGAGGGGCGGACGCTGGTCTCCAGAGCTGCGCAGCCCCGTGACTCCGGAGCGAGATCGAATGGCTTGTGCTGATGAAATGCTGAAGAAGGTGTTCACTGCGCGCACTTGATAGTCGTCCTCATTGCGTTTTTCTTTTGCAATTGCGTCGTGCCTACAGAGGTACACACAAACCATGATCTTGCTTCCGCTATTACTTAACTTCATGGGGATGAAGAGGCTTCACAAGCCTACTACATGTAGCAACCTACTTAAGTAAGCTGCAAGAACGTATTAGAACAGCGCGAACTCACTTCGTTTTTTCTTCTTCTTCGGGCATCTACTTCTATTACTTCAGCAGAAGTAATATACGTATTCGTGCTGGGTATGCTCAGGGCAGAATCGTAGATCAGCATCTTGACCCTACTCCACTCTCACCGACTTTTCTTTCGTAGGTCGGTCGGCCGTCCTACCTGCTCGTCTTCATGCGCGTCTCTTCCTCGCTGTAATAGCTCCCACTTCCACAAACAGAATGAGCTTGCCAGCGCCGGATTCCTTCGTGCCATCGCCCGCCGCCTTCGCTTTCATCAGCTCTGTGAATTCCTGCACTTTTCCGCTGCGTGAAATTCGGTAAAAATCCGCGTGCTGCAATTTCACGCTCTTCAAATACTCGGAAGCCGACATCTGCCTGGGAGTAGGTGGCTTTGACGCTCTACCTGTATCTGACGAAGTGGTCGAGTAGGACTTGGGCGCGGCAGCCATCTGGTCGATCGGCAAATTCGTTTCGGCAGTCAGCGATGCATCAGATTTCGCGTTTGCAGCGGTCCCCCTGCGCTTGGCTGCCAACTGCTTGGAACGCTTGGCTCCTGACTTCGTGAATCTCATACGTTTGTTTGGCAACTGCTTCGACTCCGTTGCCGGCTTCTTTTTGTCAGCCTTGAAGTAGCTATCCTGGAGTCCTCGGACCGTCAGCAAATGAATTTCTGTCTTCTCTGGCACGCGCCGAAGAACGGCTTTCAACTCACGTAAAGCCAGGAGCTTGCGATCCTTGCATTCGCCGGAAATAATGAACTCCTTGCTCTGACTTTCGCTCGAATGCGTTTCGCTCGTGGTAGACGGAACCGCGAAATGAATCCGGTCTTTATTGGCCGTACGAATCATATTTGCAAACATGGCCCCTTCGCCCTGCCAGTGATCCAGAAAACCCACCGGCCACTTCGTGTTCGGCATCGACAGAAATGGGATCATCGTGTCCTTCTTCAGGTCGTTGGGAAGTTTTTTGACGCCTTGGGGGTTGTCCTGAACACCCAACTCATACAGCAGCCTGCCCAAAAACCTCGGGAATTTCACTCCACCGTAGCCACCACGGTGGCTTGCAAGCACGACTGCGGCTGCCACCAACGCTTCCAGAGTCATACCATCGTTCGACCTTTGCGCGGTATTGCTTACATCGATCTCCTTCCACTCTTTGTGCACTGGGTGTTTCAGCGGGCTAGATATCCTTCCGCTTTCATAGTGGTCAATCATTAGCGTAAGGTGCAGCAGGATGTCTTCCTCGGGCAGTGGTAACCTGCAACGCGGCCTCCATTCTTCCTCGTCTTTGACTTCGGGCACAAGCTCAAGCACTGCGGGAGCCGAGACGGCACGTCTGCGCATACTGGTGTTGCACTCGCCCTCGCCCGTGAGCGATCGCACCCGGCCACGCTCTTCCATTTTGAACAATCCTTTTTGATCGCCACTAAACACCACAGTGAAAGGGCCCCCCTCCTGAAGACATCCGTAGTGGCCATCGATCAGATTCACGCGGCCGTCTACCTCGTGGTAACTAGTGCACAAGAGCATGTAGAACTGTCCCTGCTCGAATTCACCTGCTGCTGACGATGCTTTCAGAGCACGAAACTGAACCGCCAACTCTTTCGTCATGCAGGTCAAGTACTCAAGCAGAGTTTCTCTACTCGAGTCATACGGGTGCTGCTTCATGTACCGCACGGCTCGAAGCGCAAACAAGGGTCTACTGTGCTTCAGAATCCACACGAATGACGGGTCCAGCCTCATGTTCTCTATCTTCTCCGTGAAGGCAAACTCAGGAAGTGACGGAACCACCACACACCACGGAGTCGATTGTCCAGACGATGAATGAACCCTCGAATTTGCACTTGTGGTCACGAGATCTCGCGCTGTGCCATTTGTTGCACTGGCCACCGCAAGAATGTCAAACGACCGAAATACATTCCTCATCATCCGGGCATGTATCGTTCTAGTCTTCTTATCGTCATTTTTTAGATTGTCGACGCGAGGAAATTCATCCAAGAAGAAGACGAAAGGATGCCCGGTCTTCTCATGGCGTTTCTTGAGGGCATTCTCCACATCTTGTCTCGTTGCTTCCAAACCAGAAAATTCCTCCGCACCAGAAAGCGCTGCGATGATATAACCGTAGATCAGTAGCTTTGGCGAGCGACCGAAGTCATCAACCGAGCCTTCCTTCGCCATCTTAAGCACACCCTCTTGCTTTCCAAATTTCTCCCTCGCGTCCTCCTCGATACAACGTCTAAATTCTTCGGAACGCTTTTTCAAGGCCCCATATACAGACTGCTGCTGGTCACCCTGACTCGAGCACAACACGTGGAAGACGTCACAGTCGCCAGTGGCCTGGAGGTTGAACGCCATCTGCGTCTTTCCTGTGCCCGACGAATTCTCCAAAACAATGAATGGCATCGCACCACAGTCCGATGGCCCCCTCTGCTTTTCTCCCGACTTATCCACCTCCTTCTGCATCCTCTTGATAATACTCACCAGATTCTTCGTTCCCTCCGAGTCTTTGAGGTTCTCGGCCACTGCAATATACTGATCAAATTCGGTCGTCTTCATCGCTCGAATAGGTACAGCCGAGGGGAGTTTCACCAGCACGTGAACTTCACAGACTTCACTTTCGATTTGGCCGTTGGCAGCTTTCGGCAACACATCCATCACCGACAACCCGGCTGTTCGGAGTCGACTCATGCCACCGGTATTCAGCTTCTTCATATGTGCGCTGACAGCCACGCCGTTGTTCACGTCGCTTTCGGTCACCCAGTTGTCGTCATCCTTCTTCGCCAAAAAGAGCTCCAAGTCCTTGGCGTCACACTGGATCGTGCTCGGATTCCCCTCTGCAATCTTCTTAAGAAGCTCTTCCACCGAATCGTTCTCGTTCAATGTCACCGAAAACCCATTTCCTGGCACACTAGCGATGCCATAACAGATAGTGACTGTGGGAAGCAGCACCAGCACATGGACTTCGCCAAGTCCTGCTTCTCTTTGCTCTCTCGTAGTTTTGGTCAGCATGTTTTCCTCCGTCAGATCCACGTCGCGGAGATCATTTCCCTCGCCGAGCAGCTTCATGTGCTTGGTAATGCCCAAGCCGGTCTTCACGTCATTCACCGTCACCCACTCGCCGCCATCCTTCTTCGCCAGAAAGAGGTGCAGGTCCCAGGCGTCACACTTGATCGTGGTCGTATTTGCTTCCTTGATCGCCACCTTTAGGTGATCCACCGACTTAGTCTCGTCAATTTCCACGTAGAAAACGCGGCTCGCGACACCCGCGATGCCGCAATAAATCGTCACCACAACCATCTTCCCTCGAGCCGGCAGCTTCTGGAATGATTTTTCAAGAATCCTACTTCAAAGCGCTGATTGATGTTACAGTACTCGTACTTCAAAGGGGTGATTGATGTACCTCATTGAAACTTACCCTTAAAAACTTCCGCTAGGCTGATAGCTGACCATGTCGGCACCACGCGCAGTGAACACCTTCTTCAGCATATCATCAGCACAAGCCATCCGAGCTCGCTCCGGCGTCACGGGGCTGCGCAGCTCAAAGTATCCGTGGTGACCAGCGTCCGCCCTGGCCGAGTAGATCGCCTCCTTGACAGCAAAGAATGCGCTCGAGCCCAAGAACAGTGGTGGCTCCCCAACCGCCTTGCTCGAGTGCACGGCGAACTTGTTCTTCTGGTTGGACTCGAGCCACACGTGGAAGTCAAGCGGCACGTCGTTGGCGCTCGGGATTTTGTAGGCCCCCGGGCCTCGAGTAAACAGGTTGCCGCGCTTCACCCACGGGTGTCCGTCGTCGCCCCACACCAGCTCTTCGAGTGCGAACAGGCCGAACCCCTGCATGAACGCGCCTTCGATCTGGCCGATGTCGATCGCAGGGTTAATGCTCGCACCGAGATCCATGAGGATGTCAACGCTCAGCATGTGGAAGTCTCCGGTAAGAACATCCAGCTCCACTACGGTGCACGCCACGCCCGTCGTGAAGTAGTTGAACGCCGTCCCAATCTCGATATTTTTCGCTACTGACTTGGAGAAGTCGTAGCCGCACCGCTCGTTTGGAACGATGTAGAACCCTTGGGCCGACATGTTGACGCGCTCCATGTAAGCAGCATTCGTGACGTCACTAAACGATGCGTCTGGGCCCAACCGCTCTCGGATGGGTGCCAGACGTGCCAGGATTTGCTCACACGCGTCCAGTGTCGCCATTCCATACAGATCCGTGCTCATCGAGGCGGCCGACGGCTGCGAGTTCGGCACCTTGTTCGTTGACGTCTCCTCGATGTGAATCTGGTCATGCGGGATGCCAAACGCACGTGCAGCCACTTGAATCACCTTCGTGTGAAGACCTTGACCCATTTCAACTCCTCCGTGCGACACCAGCACGCTTCCGTCCGCGTACACGTGAACTAAAGCACCCCCTTGGTTCATAAACTTGGACGTAAAGCTGATTCCGAACTTCGTGGGCTGGATCGCGACGCCTCGCTTCTTCCACCGGTTGTTTTTGTTGAACGCCTCCGCCTCGGCCTTCTTAGCCTCGAAGCCACTACGATCAATCGTGTGCTGCCAGAGCGTCTTCAAGTTGAAGTCCTCCAGTGGCTGGCCAAAGTGCGTAGTCTGGCCTTCGGCGTACATGTTGCGCGAGCGAACCTCTTCCGGGCTGAGCTTTAGCGTGCGCGCAATGTGGTCGATGTACGTCTCAGCCACGAAAAGACCTTGGGGACCACCAAAGCCACGGAAGGCAGTGTTGGTAGCCAAGTTGGTGCGGCACACGGTGCCGTTGCAACGAAGGTTCGGGATTTTGTACGAGTTTTCGCAGTGGAAGAGCGCACGATCCATCACTGCAAGGGACAGATCCATGGAGTAGCCCGCGTTGTTGTAGAGATCGACGTCTAGTGCCAGAATGGTTCCGTCGCGCTTGATACCGACCTTGTACTTTGCGTAGAACGGGTGACGGCCACCAGTTGTAAGCATGTCAACGTGGCGCTCCAGTAGGCACTTCACAGGCCGCTTCATGACGTGGGCCGCGACAGCAGCAGCGCACGTAACAAACACAGTTCGAGTCTCCTTGCCGCCAAATCCTCCACCAATCCGCTTGGTCGTGCTCGTGATCCGGTTCGAGTTAATCCCCAGCACTCTTGCAGTCAATACCTGCGCCTTCGTCGCAGCTTGAGTGGAGGAGATGATCTTCATACCACCTTCTTGCGGAGTGCAGAGCGACACATTCGTCTCGAAGTAAAACTGCTCTTGTCCACCCATGTGCACCTCACCCTCGAGCACGATGTCCGATTCAGCCAGCCCCTTCTCGACGTTGCCACTGTCAATGGTATGCACCGGCAGGATGAATGACTTCTCACGGATGGCTTCTTCAATTGTGGTCACCGAAGGCAGTTCCTCGTACACGACCTTAACCTTGTCGGCAGCCGCCATAGCCAGTTCGTGCGTGTCCGCTACAATGATACCAACAGGTTGACCCACACATAGCACCTCCTTCGAAGCAAAACACTCTTCGTCCTTCAGCACAGGACCGATCTTGTTAGAGCCAAGCTTCTCCGTCTCGAAGACGGAGGCGTCAAAGAAGCGGTGGACGCCTTCCATGGCCAGAGCTTCAGTCGCATCGATGCTCTTGATTAACCCGTGCGCGCAAGTCGACAGGACCAGCGCACCATGGAGAGTTCCCGGTGTGTTCGGGATGTCGTCCGTGTATAGTGCTTCGCCGCTCACTTGCAAGTACGCAGACTTGTGCATCAACGGATCTCCCACAGGTCCGCGCTTCGTGGTGTTATCGCCCACTGGCCGATGCTTCGAGTCTTGAAGGCCACCCGTCTCCATGCCAAAGCTTTGGATTCCATGAGACGCAGGACGCACGTGGTGCAAGAACGACTTGCCTGCGGACTGCTCCTTGATGTCGACAGCTGGCGCTTCCGGCAGCAACGATGCTGTGCCCACGTTTGCTTGCAAGTCCAGCTGAAGTCGCTCCGACGACGCGATGAAGAACTTGTACAGGAACGACGAGCAAAGACTCTCTCGGTACTTGGCCATACCACCTGGAACACCGTCGGGGAGTTTGAAGTCGCTCGAGTGCAGAACATCGCACGCCTCATCAAACGTGGACGCGTCGAACGCTTTGCCAATGAGAAAGTGTTCCGTTTCCGACGCGGGCTTCGTGATAGGCGCCATGCCTCCATACACAGCGGACGCGTCCTGGATAGTCCAGGCCCCTGTGTCTCGTGAGCACTCGAGCTTCACACGAATTCCAGCCGTCACGATGCTGATGTCATCCTCGCGTCGACGAGCCTGCTTGAATGGGAGCATGTACTCCCATTTCTTCGTGTAGGGCACATACACCCCCGTAATGACCTCATCCTGCTCCATCCCCACCTTGCGGTACGAAAGGAAGAAGTCCCGCACTCGCACGTACCGCGCACCCCTCGTAGATTGCAGCTCGATGTACGCATTCATCGCAGCGAGCAACGGGTTCATATCTGAGATCGGACTCGCTGTGACGAGGTTGCCGGCGATACACGCGACGTTCCGGATGTGCGTGCTGGCGAACCACTTGAGCATCTTGACGATGGACTCGAACGCGCGCGTCTGATACGACGGCAACGTCTTCATCAGCTCCGAAAGCTGCTGCTTTACGTCAGTAAGCGAGACAGCGGCGCCAAACTTGACCCCTTCAAAGAGCTCAGCTCCAGCGAACACTGTCTGGTTGATGTGGTCATCGGGTGTAACATCTCTTGTCGCCACCAGCTCCGGAACGCGACTCACGTTGATCAAGTGCACGTACTTGAAGCCCTTGAACTTGGTCTCGATGCCCATTTCCGTGTTGCCCACCGAGATCTTGGCGTCCGGGTGTTGACTCTTGAGTTGAAGCAGGTGCGTCATCGTCACGGGCGCGAACCACTGCACGTGTTTACCGTCGATCTGCAGCACTTGGGGCGTCATCGCCTGCTCCACCAGCTCCTTGGGGAACGTTGACACGGCCAGAGCATCGGCCTTCTTCGAGTCACTGACGACTGGGTCGTCTGCATCCTTCCCCCGTAGTTTCCGCTGCTTGGAGAGCTCGCGGATCTTGCGTGACGAGCAGCTCGTGACCTCCTTGGGGCCGTCTCCGTGCAGATCTTCAATGTCAACTTGTGCAGCGCCGTTCTTGGCGTTGGGGCAGCCTGGACACGTGCCCTTGCAGTGGGCCTCGCCCGCATCGTCGCCGAAGCTCTTGGCAGCGTCCAGGATGGGGCGGTACCCCGTGCAGCGGCACAAGTTGCCGTCCATGCCGTGCTCGATGTCCTCCATCGTGAGCGCCACGCCCGTCTCACGCTGCTTGACCATGGAGTAGAGCGCCATGACGAAGCCCGGCGTGCAGTAGCCACACTGCGACGCGTGCGACTCGGCCAGCGCCTTCTGCACCTCGTGCAGACCCCTGGCCTCCCCCGTCGCGCCCGTGATGGCACCCACGCCCTCCACAGTCGTGACGGCGCAGGTGTCCATGGCGCACAGCGGGGCCAGACACGAGTTGACCGACATGTGGCGCACGCGGCCCGAGGCCACGTCGAACTTGGAGACCATGACGGTGCAGGCGCCGCAGCCGCCCTCGCCGCAGCCGAGCTTGGTGCCCGTGAGCCCCAGGTCCTGGCGCAGGAACTGCAGCAGCGTCTGCTCGGGCCGCACGTCCTTCTCGGCGAGCTGGAGGCGCTGGCCGTTCACGTACAGCAGCAGATCGCGGCGCACGCCGTCAGCGCCGGCGACGGGCGAGGACGGGGACGCGAAGTGCGGCGGCATGACGTATGGGGGTGCTTGTGTTGCTGGCTGCTACTTGAAGAATGACGCCAACGGACGCGCTGGGTTGAATGCGAGCCCGGTGGTCTGGTCACCTGATAAAAAGGCCGCCGGCTATGTACGAGCTGCTGCTGGACCGCTTCAACATGCCAATCGCGCTGCGCCGACGCGAGCTGACAGAGCCTCCGTCGCGGCAAGGAGTGTTAGCATGGCGGTGCTTGCGTGATTGCAGCGTGAATGCATTCACGCGGAGCCGTGGCGCTAGTCTACATAGCGCACCAGTAGTGCTGGTACTGCACTTGCCATTTTGAAATTCGTGGAAGCGACCAACAAAAGCCGCTTAGACTAAAGTTTAGCTTCGCTAATCGCGACACAAGGCGAGCTTGCGGCATCCCACCAGGACTATCGCTGCGTTTGGCCCCACTCGCTGCGAGTCTTAAGAGAGGCCCTGCCGCTCTGGCGAACGACTGTAGCCATCTGCATCGTAGAAGGGCTCGGATAGGCAAGTTGAAGTTGTTTGTTTCGCGCGATTCCGTTGCCCTCAACGTTAAGCTCCAACGTTTGGCAATACTACTACTACTGTAGTAGTTTAGGAGGGGCGTTGTTGGTTCACATCACCCCTACCCGCTTGGACCGACCGCAACTATTTTTTTTTGCTTTTGAATTGATTATCATTGTTGTCACTTAGCGGATAGCTAACGACTACTAAAGACCAGCCCTCGTCGCTGAAGGGAGGGGCTACACTTCGTATCGCTTCCGCTTTACTCAGCGTCTGCCTCAGGCTCTTCCGCCCCTACATGAAAACGTGCATCCCTCCAATGGGTTAAATCTCCGTCTAAGAGACGAGCGACATCCGCCCCTGGTTTGGTTGGACCGACTGCAACTAAAGAAATGGGCGAGCTGCCTCGAGGTTAGCGTTGAAGTTGGCGTCGATGAATGGGACCTTGGCTTCTCCAAAGTCTGTCGAACTTAGGGCATCGCGAGCCTCTTCCGTCAACTGCTCCCATATGATGAGGTCCTGGAACTCGCCATCCCCCAAATTACTCAGGCTCAGGGAGCTCAAGTCTTCTCCGTCAGCAGCATACATGAGCATGGGGGAGGTGCCGTTGAAATATCCTGCGAAAGGTGGCGAACACTGCATCCACCCGGAACGGTTGCGGCTGCAAACTTGTGGGGCGTCCTTCAAAACGCCATAACTTCGTCCTTCAATCCCAATCGAGGTCGACACTGCGAGTACCTTCGGCTTGTCCACCGCCGGGTTATCGAGCCATACGACGGCGTTCTTCCAGATGTGTCGGAACCCCTTGTCGGAGAAGGTTCCGCGATAGTAAACGTCCTTGGGGAAATACCACGAGTACATAATGGCCCACATGTCCTGGTGCCATCCAGCTCGACCGTAGACTTGCGAGCCGAGACCTGGCCCCTTGCAGCCCGAATCGCGCGCCCCAGTGCCTTTGAGACCCCCGCTCGTATCGCCCGCGGCATTGACAGCAGGGTACGGATGGCATGTCCGCAGGACCAGGACGTTTGGCTTGAACTTCACGGCGGCCTTCTCGGACACGGTGACCGGATTGGGCTGTGCAAGCGGCTGCACCTTGTCGTGATCGATGGTAGCGCCTATCGCTAAGCTGAGTTGCAAAGCGGCGAAAAGCAACGAGCACAGCATCATGGTCCGATTGACACGAAATTGCAACTGAGGTTCGGAGGACCGATGGTTGCTCTCGGCTGTTGAATCGCGATGAGTATCCAGGTTGATTAGTTTACCTGAGCTCGGTACGAATCGCGATTTCGTTGCTGAGCGACCACGGTCGCCTTCCTACCTTGCTCGCCTTCCCTAACTGTAGTTTCTGCTGGTCGGATAAGCCTTTGCATTGCGTGCGTGAATTTTTGAGGGGCTGCCCCCAGCGTCGCTAGTTTCAACTTGCTATCAGTCCACCGTGCCCAGCGATCCAGCTGTGTCCGGAAGAGACACCTCAATTCGTTTGCTGAGCTTTTCCCAAAACCAGTACTAGTCTGGGGTCCTAATCCCAGGACCAGTACCAGTCAAAACCAGCAGCAGTAGTAATCCGAAATAGAGTGGACCACTTGTATTTGGGCCAGCGTGGTGTTGATCGAGCGTGAGGTGACTCTGCTGCGCGTCCACCCTCAGCTGTGGATGAGAACCCACCTCGATCTACGGAGACTGTGATAACCTGCACATCGCCAACTCTGACTACGTCATGAACGACACAATGTGAGATAACTACTTCAAAATGAGTGCCCCTGCATTGGCAGTCAATTTTTTTCATTGATCTTGTTATGAATGTATTGTCTATTCGAGCCGTCAGCAAGCTTGCGACACTTGCCAATTACACCCGTCACTATCGCACACATACTTCTTGGCATTGCTGCTGTACTGCACCAGACAGCGCTTGTTTGCGTTGTAGCTATAGTCTTGCATGAAACGGGCCAGCGTTAATGCGGGTGTTCAGTGACTCTCGTAGGAACTGAACGAAAATTGTCTTCGGAAGCACCGAAGCTGCAAAAGCAGGAAGCTTGTCTTTGGAAGCGTTAAAGTTGACGCGAGTGTTGCCTAGTAGATTAGCGGTTGAGGAACTTGTGCCGACGGTGGTCTTGGGGTGTAGAGAACAGGAGCTGCAGCAGGTCGAGGGGGGGGTGAAGCTTTTGCTTCAGAGGGGGACGTTGATGTGAAGGCCACGGTCAATGCTGCTCTGGAAGCAAACACCCCACGATAAAGATAGCATCTAGTCCTCGCGTACTTGTGGCCCAAATACAAGTGGTCCACTCTATTTCGGATTACTACTGCTGCTGGTTTTGGGACTGGTACTGGTCCTGGGATTAGGACCCCAGACTGGTACTGGTTTTGGGAAAAGCTCTTCGTTTGCTCCCGGAGTAATGCTCCAGTGACCCAAACTGGGTTTTTGTGATTTAAATCCCAAATGGTTTTTTTCATGTCAGTCCCCACAGGTTTTCGTGAGTGTTGGTCCTTCTTCCCTCTACAAGAGAACACATGTTTCTTCTACGGAGTTCCGCGCCGAACCCGATACAAAACCGACGCAAAAAAGCAGGAACGAAATATGTCGAGGAGTGAGCAGGAAGACGACTGGATCGATGAGGTGCAGCACCGCGAGGGCTTCGTGCTGGACGAGGTGAGCCTCCCTAATCCTTCTCCAGCGTGTCATCTAGCCCGTCCACTTGGTCGCTCGCCGCTTTTTCCCGTGGCGGCCGCGAACTGACGCGATCAAGTAGCGCACTTTTGCCGGGTCAAACAGCACCCGCATAACCGTTGCGGCATACTAACCTCAAGTGAAATGGCCCTGCCCTTATCAGCAGAGCATGAGCGCGCTGGAGATCCCGGACCGCGAGGTCACCTACCGCCGCGCCAATGTGGAGACCCAGTTCATGACGTCGCGCTTCGACTCGCAGGTTCGGCTCGACCCAATTCCCTGGCAGGAAATGGGTTAAATCTCCATCTAACGGGTCCCTTTTGACTGTCTACAGACGGAGGACGTGTTTGCGCCGCCACCACCGGGCAAAGTAGTGTTTACCACCAGTCCAGCCACGCTGCAAGACCTCGAGGACGGCTCCACGGTGCTGGGCCTCGGGCCGATGCAGGACAACCCCAAGGACTTTGTCTTTGACGGTGCTGAGTCTGTTCATGACGCGAGCAAGGACAGCGCGACCAAGTCACAGGTGTTCGTGCCCACTGGAGAGGTGCCTGATGCCCGAGAAGTGGGCTATCACCAAGTGAACCCCATGTTCGAGTCGTGCGAGCCGCCCGAGGTGATATTTCGGACGCTGCATAAGGCCATGAGCGCACAAGACGTCGAGTTCTCGTGCAGTGCTGACTGGACGGTATGTTGGCAACTGAAGCAGCTGATGCGCAACCTTTGGAGGAGGTGTGGATTGATGTTCTCGGGGCGCTGACAAGTTTGTGCGGGGTTTTATATCGTAGATGGACGCGTACGCGCTGGTCGCAGCGGAAGAAGTGTTCTTCCATGTGGAGCTACATCGCTTGGCCATGAAGTCGACGATTCGTGTCGACTTCAATTTGCGCTCGGTGCGTATTGCAATTTTTTAGTCCCCACCACCATTATCTGTCCTTGGCGAAAGGAATTTGATGCTACGTTCATTCTGTTCCTTGCAGGGCGACGAGTTCAAATTCCTCGGATTGACGGACTCCATTCGCAAGGAGTGCAGAGCAATCGACAAGGACATGATGGGACTCCCCGAACTAAGGTTGGAACATCTTGCCATTGCTAGGCTTATTTATGCCGGTGCTTTGGAAACGGCGAGCTGGTGTCTTGCACTCATGGAAAACAGTTTTTAACGTATTGCTTTGTGTGCCCTATTGTCGGACCCCTTTCCGTTGCCGTAGCTTTGACATCATGGCGGATTGGTCGAGCCCAGGTGAACTCTTCCCAGGGTCTTTTTCGGTGGACTCGCAAGAACTTTCGATGCTGCTGCTTGAAATCAACTCGGAGTGTCCACCCTTCACGCGTTATGAGGTGGCTAAACGGTTGAAAGAGCTCTGTCAGTACGACTCGAACCGTCGTGCGCTTGCCGACCTGCTCAAGGAGCAATTCGTCACCGGACTGCAGTCGATGCTCAAGGACGACAACGAGGATATCGTGCGCTTTGCCATCTACACCATCCTAAACTTCGCTGATGATATTTCAACGCTCAACGAGTACGTACGCCGTGTGACTCGATGCTTGGACCAAATTTTGGTTGCGTTGGTATGGATAGTCAACGGTACTAACGTTACGGCCCCTGCCTGCTCCCTTTACAGCTTGGAGTTGCCGCGGTTGCCGGAAACCCTTCGCGACATCTTGACGCTCTCGCAGAAAGAGTCGACGAAAAAACTCGCTGGCGATCTCTACAAGACCATTAACGCCGTATGTTAGGTTAGTATGAGAGGGGAGGGAGTGGACGTCGCCTGATGATGGATTTCAGGCGAGAGATTGCAAAACGGCGAGTGCAAAGCACAGAGACAGAGGCTGGAAATATGCACTTCGGCCTCTTGACGAATGCCTACCATCGTTCGTGGCTTGAGAGGGGCGATGGTGAACGAGGTCGTCTTAAGTTCAGCCTACGTTCGCGAGCTGTGGAGCTCGATGGCTATTGTAAAATGTTTAATGCCACATGAAGCTGCAAAAATCCTCGATATTGCTGGAAGTGGATGCCAGACAGAAGCCACTGCACAGCCGTGAACTCCGGACACTGTGCGACCCACCAAAGCACCTCAAGCTGTGTGCCGTCTGGACAATTGCAAGCCTTGCCTACATAGCTGAGTTAGGGAACGCCTTGACGATGCCTTTGCCAACGCTGTGCAAGACGTCGGGTGCCGTCATCGAGCGTTGGTGCTCGTCAAAAGCAAGGGATGAACTGAACACCAAAAGTTAGCCCTTTGCATCAAGCGATTGCGACGTGGCATGGTAACTGACCTGGCTCGCGTCACGAGAGAGCCTCCGTAGCCTGCAAGGAGCAGCGGGTTGCCCGAGAAGTCGACGTTCGAACTGAGTCACAAGACAACAAGACCCCGGTGAGATGAATGATGGTGCGAAGCGATCTAGCCAAGCGACCCCCTCACAGATCAAGGTGCTTTGTCCACGCCGCGAACGTTCCAATGGCCCCCGCCAGCACCTTCACACAGGAACCCAGTGAGTTAGCGACCCAAATCCAATAGACTGAGACACAAATCTAGAGCTTACATCTCCTTGCCCTCCACATCGGCGCGGGCATCCGAATTCATCGTTTGTTATCGCTAGGCAAGTGCAGCACATGCAAGTTAGTGAGTAGTGCAATCGATAACTACGCATCAGCTTCGCCTTACTGATCTTGCCGTCGGAAAATGTATCCACACTGCCCTTTTGAACGACAACTGGGAACCCCAAACTGCACAACAAGACAAAAAGTTCTCAGTCTTAGAGAGAGCTTCAACCACAAAAACCCCTTCTCCAATTGCAGCTTCATACGCCTCACTGAGCTGAGCCGGCGGGATCTTGGCAGCTTGTGCGACGTCAACATTCGGCAGCAGCCGTGTGGTAGCACACAACCGCGCATACTCCATCTACAACACCAAACAGTCAATCCGTAAGCAACCTTGCAATACGCCACCACTCGACAGTTTACCAAGGCCGTACCGCATTCGGCGTGAGGATGGCGTTCTTGTAGCCCTTGATCGTCTCAGGTTCCAGACTCACAAGGAACAGTGCGTCGCCGTCCAGAACCAGCGGCAAGTTGGCCTCCTTGGCCTTGGCAATGATCCTCCGCGTGATCTCCTGCACACTGACGTCTCGGCCCAGTCCAGGCCCAATCACCAGCGTGTCCAGCCTCGGCAGGACCTGCGCGATCTTCTCGACAGCTTCTGTCAGAACAGCAGCGCGCTTGGACGCATCGAACCCCACGAGCGACGCGTCCGAGCGCAGCAGCGGGTGCACAATGAGCTCGGGACTATAACTCTTGATGGGGACGGCGGCCTCCTCCACGCAGAAGAGGTGGCACAGGTCCGCCCCCGTCTTGAGACTCGACACGCCGGCGTAGTACGGAGCCCCCGTGTACTCGAACGAGCCGCCCACCACGCCCACGCGCCCTGCAGCACACAACACATTTAGCATCACCCTAACAATATCTATATAGCGACTATAAGCTGCGTGCCTTGCTGGCCCTTGTGCCAGTGCGCCGCGAGCGGCGGGATCAAGCGCGACACCAGCGAGCGCGCAGACGACATGGCTTCAACTGACAAGCTAAATTTCAGTGACATTGTCATTAAAGCGAGGAAACTCACGTCGGCATCTCCAACAGTTCTCACGTGAGAAAAAACTGACCAATCAGCGCGAGGACGACACATCTCACTTCAACGCCAACTTAGTGCAGCCGTGTGCGGTTGCCGTGGCCCACGGTTGCAACCCCACGGCCCGTGGGGTTGCAACCTGCAACGGCACTTCCGAATCGACGCGCTAGCCGACACACAAGGATCCCTTAGTCGTCTTCCTCCCTTCTCCCATCTTCAGGATGTTGTCCCCGGCGCTGCTCAAGAGCTCGACGCGGCTCAGCGGGCTGCGGCTCGTGACGGCGCGCTCGGCGCTGCCGGCCGTGCAGGTGCTCCACCAGACGCAGACGCGCACGTTCGTGGCCGAGCAGGTGTACAAGCTGGCCAAGCGCGTGATGCCGCGCATGTCGGACACGGAGAAGGCGGCGCTGGACAGCGGCACCGTGGGCTTCGACCGCGACATCTTCTCGGGCTCGCCCAAGCTCTCCACGCTGGACAAGTACTCGGCGCAGCTCAACGCCGAGGAGCAGGCCTTCATGGACAACGAGGTGCAGCAGCTGTGCGAGATGATCGACGACTATGGCGTCACGCGCGACCAGGACCTGCCCCTCAAGGTGTGGCAGTTCATCAAGGAGAAGGGCTTCCTCGGCATGATCATCCCCAAGGAGTACGGCGGCAAGCAGTTCAGCGCGCACGGCCACTCGGTCGTGATCACCAAGATCGCCACTCGAAGCGGCACTGCTGCAGTCACAGTGTGTGTGCCCAACTCGCTGGGACCCGCTGAGCTGCTGCTGCGCTACGGCACGGAGGAGCAGAAGAACTACTTCCTCCCTGGCCTGGCCAACGGCAAGCACCTGCCGTGCTTTGGTCTCACGGGACCGTCGTCGGGATCGGACGCCGCCAACATGCGCGATACGGGCATCGTCTGCGAGCAGGACGGCGTGTTGGGCATCCGCGCGACCTTCAGCAAGCGTTACATCACGCTGGCACCCGTGGCTACGTGTGTAGGCTTGGCTGTGGACGTGAAGGACCCGCACGGTCTGCTGAAGGGCACGGGCCACCCAGGTATCACGGTGGCGCTGCTTGAGCGCAACCACCCTGGTCTTCAGATGGGCAAGCGCCACGACACCATCTCGATCCCGTTCATGAACGGCCCTGTGACGGGTGAGGACGTGTTCATCCCCATGTCGAAGGTCATTGGTGGCCAGACCCGTGTCGGCTACGGCTGGAACATGCTCATGGACTGCCTGGCCGAAGGTCGCTCCATCAGTCTTCCTGCTGCTGCAGTTGCTGGTGCAAAGCTGTCGGTGAACGCTGTTGGCGCCTACGCGCGCGTCCGCAAGCAGTTCAAGGTGCCCATTGCGAGTCTGGAAGGTATCCAGGAGCAGCTTGCTATCATTGCCAGCAACGCCTTCATCATGACGAGCGGCCAGCACATGGTGAACGCCATGATCAACCAGCACGAGCAGCCCGCTGTCATCAGTGGCGTCTGCAAGCAGCAGATCACCGACCGTGGTCGTGACTCTGTCATTCGCGGCATGGACGTCCTGGGTGGCGCCGGTATCTGCAAGGGCCCCAACAACTTCCTGGCGAACATGTACACTACGCTGCCTGTGATCATCACTGTCGAGGGTGCCAATGTCTTGACGCGATCGCTCATCATCTTCGGTCAAGGTCTCACCCGCGCCCACCCTCACCTGTACGAGCTCATCAAGACCATTCAGCACGGTGACGATCTGGAAGGCTTCAAGAAGGAGCTGATCAAGCTGGTACAGCACGGTGTCACCAACACGGCTGGTTCACTGAAGACGGCCGTCACGCGCTCGCGTTTCAAGAAGCAAAGCGCCCTGCTTGAGCACTACGAGTCTCAGATGGACAAGCTCTCGAAGAACTTTGCCATGTGCGCGGACCTCTCGCTGGTGCTTGGCGGCAAGCTCAAGTTTGCTGAAATGATCTCGGGCCGGTTTGCGGACGTGTTCTCGAGCCTGTACCTTGGCTACTCGGCGATGTGGTTCTACAAGAACAACCGCCACGTTGAGGGCATCGACGCCATGTTTGACTACGCCATGACGCAGCTCTGCTACGAAGCACAGCAGGGCATCGTGGGCATCAGCAAGAACTTCCCTGTGCCTGGCGTCGGTCCGCTCATGCGCGGACTGTCGTTCCCGTTCGGCCTGCCGTACGACGCCCCCACGGACAAGCAGCGGCGTCAGATCTCGGACCTGATCTCCACCGACTCGGGTATCCGCAACCTGCTGAGCGACAACGTGTTCGTGTCCGAGAACCCGAACGACCGTGTGGCCCTGCTAAACGCGACGCTGCCCAAGGCTGTGAAGGCTGACAAGACGCTGTCCGCACTACGCAAGCAGAAGCGCAGTGCTACCATTGACGAACAGAAGTTCATTGATGAAGTCGAGGCTGCGCGCGAGGTCATCATCCAGGTGGACAACTTCGACGCCCTGGGCGCGGAGATCGGCAAGCCCAAGGACTACGTGCGTCCGGGCATGGTCGGCAACATCTTCGACAAGAAGAACTAAAATGCAGCCGGCTGATATGAACTAGCGAAGGCCGCGACACCGTGAGATAAGGAACAAACCCTCACGATGGACTCCGTCGGCAGTAGGAAGACACCACATACATTTACCATAATGCAGCACAAATTTACTCGAACCCTTTGCAAATTACGTGCCCTGGAAGTGGCGAGCAGGTTTTTCTTGCTCAAGGCTTTATTACAGCGCCATCTCTCTTCAAATTGATCTCTTCTGGACAGCGCTTGATCGCTAAGGAAGCCCGTCAAGCCACTAGCATAGCATACACACGAGTCCAAGCAAAAAAGAATGCCCACATTCATCATCTTTGTGAGTTATCAAGTCCGCTAGATGATCTGAAACGGGAAGATACTTCAGTTCTCTCCGACGAATTTCTGCAATAAAAAATAAACCACAGCGTTAGCACTAAACGTGCAACTTCAATTCAGCAGATATTCGATGCTGCTGTTCAACGGTTCAACGCACCTCGGTGTTTTGTCGGGCGCACCGCACGAAGGCGTCGGCCACTTCCTTGCACTTCAAGACATCGGTCTTCTTGTCTCTATAGCACTGCAGGCACGCCTCGCGCTCGGTCGAGCACTGCACGTCCCGCAGCGGCGCGCGATACTTCTTCTTGTTGATTTCGGCCACGAGCTGCTCCACGCGCTGGTTCTCGCGCTCCTCCTGCTCCTTGGCGAGCTGCGCCTGCTCCGCCAGACTTGGCGTTCCAGCTGCGGCAGCCTGCTGCTGCTTCTGCTTGAGTTCCACCTGCATCTTCTTCCGGTAGTCATCAGCGCCCTGCACACAAAGTACCGTATCCACCGTAAGGATCACAAGTTGTAGCTCTGAATTGGTCCCTCTCTTGATACGAACGCACCTTGTTGTAAGCCAACTGCAGCTGCTTTTTGAAGACCGCCTGCTGCCTGCAAAGTAGTAATAGCGCCATGCAAATGGTCGCGTTAATAATGCTACCGTAGTAAGAATATTGATGCTACAAGCGCCCGCCCGTACTGCGCGTTGATGCCGCCCGCCGCCTGCTGGGCCTTGGCCGAGGCCTCGTGCGTGCCGTTGATCTGGTCGATGAGCGCCGGCGTGAGGCGAATGGAGGCGCGCGTCTCCCCGTCGTGCTCGTCCTCCGGGCGCAGCTCGGACGCCGCCTCGTTCGCCACCACGCGCGACTGCTTAGCGCCCATGTTGTATCTCGCTCTCCCGATCCCGCTTCACGTCGGGTTTGTTTGCGGCGCGTTTGCGGCCGCACAGCATTTTCGGCCAATGCCCAGGCGTGAAGAGGAGACGTCATTTTGACCAATGTACGCGCGGTCCAATACCGGTACGAGCGGTATGTATCCACTCGTCTGAGATGGCTACACTATGCGACGGTGTTAAACCTCGATTGCCCGTGAGCTCAGCAGCTCAAGAAGTAAGCACCACGTTTTAAGCTATGCATGTTGTCATCGCGCCAACATCCAGAAGGTTCATCGCTTCGCGAGTCCTTTGCTGTTGATCACTTGTCGATCACCCGAAACGGGTCCGTTACGAACTTCAGCTTGGTGCATTGTGCAACGCATTGACAAGCAAAGTGGATGCAGCAGCGTTCTCCTTGTTCGCGTGAGCGCGTGATGTCATTTGACACCACTGCCGAGCGAGACTTGTTGAAGTCGCGGCGATACCGGTAACGAGGTGCCCTTCGAGACCGGCGGCACGGGCTCGGCGTCACTGTGCCAGTGGGGCGGTGCCACCTCACGGCCCTCGTAGGCACGGGGCGGCCCGAGCAAGCAACGGCGACACAGATGGGGCCGTCGCCGGCACTGGCGGTAAGTCAAGTCGAACCCTTGCACGTGCAATGCGCACGTCCGGAGCCCGAAGCGCGGCTGCGAGAGCGCTGATGCTTGCGTGAGTCATGCAGGACGCGCGCCATCAACATGGCAGTCAAGCAGCAGCACGAAGCCGTGAACTGTAGAGCGACTTCACACTCGCCGCGCTCGAGTAAAACAGCCCATGGCCCGGCGTCATGGATCCATTTCGTGCCCTTGTCCGCCTCAGCCCGGCTTGGCGCTTTCAGCGGCCAAAGACCGGTGGTCTACCTCCTATCCGCTATTTTCACAAGTTGCGCAGGCCTCCATAACTGCCGATTCTAGGTCGAAAGCATACAAATAAGTGCCTGTCAAACAACATAAGCCGATCCTCAGCCCCACGATTTCTGCACCAAAAAGCTCCAGGTCCACACGTCAGCAGCCGGCCAAGGCAGCTACAGGAGCAGCGCCGACGTGTCAATGCGCTCAGTCTCCAAGATCCCCTCGACGAAGCAGAGCTCCTCCCGGACCATCACGCCATGTCGGACAAGCAGAAATCCGCTCTGATCGCCGCCTCCGTGGTCACGGGCGCCGCCGTCGGCTCGTACCTGCTGCGGGCGGCCATGCGCCCCGTGCTGCGCGCGCGCGCCGCCACCTTCTTCAAGGGCATGCTGGCGGACGCCGACATCATCGTCGACCGCGACATCCGCGTGCACGACGACGACATCTTCCTGGACTGGGTGAACCGCGGCATGCTGGCCATCGGCGAGTCGTACATGGCCAAGAAGTGGGAGGCCATCCTCCCGCTGGACGAGCTACTCACGCGCCTGCTGTCGCTGCCCGCGGACAAGCGCCGCAAGATCTTCAAGGCCTGGAACGCCAAGTTCATCGCGCTGGGCGGCAAGATCTTCAACTACCAGTCGCCCTCGCGCGCCGGCATCGTGGGCGCGCACCACTACGACCTGGGCAACGACTTCTTCAAGCTCTGGCTCGACCCGTACATGCAGTACTCGTGCGCGTACTGGAAGGGCGTCGAGGACAAGCACGACCTGGACGCCGCGCAGCGCAACAAGCTGCACCTGATCGCCAAGAAGCTCAAGCTCGAGCCGGGCATGCGCGTGCTCGAGATCGGCTGCGGCTGGGGCGGCCTCGGCTGCTTCCTGGCCAAGGAGTACGGCGTGCACGTCACGGGCATCACCATCTCCAACGAGCAGCTCAAGGGCGCTCGCGAGTGGGCCGAGCGCGAGGGCGTGAGCGACCTCACGAGCTTCGAGTACTGCGACTACCGCAAGATGCACGGCCAGTTCGACCGTGTCGTGTCCATCGCCATGATCGAGGCCGTGGGCTTCAAGAACCTGGACGAGTACTACACCGTGATCAAGCGCTGCCTCAAGGACGGCGGCCTCGCGCTGGTGCACGGCATCGCGGCCAACCGCTCCATCGAGGTGCCCGTCCAGCTCTGGATCCTCAAGTACATCTTCCCCAACGGCTTCCTGCCGTCCGTGGCGCAGATGGTCACGTTCTCGGAGCGCAAGCTCATCGTCGAGGACGTGCACAACCTCGGCCCGGACTACGACAAGACGCTCTTGTGCTGGTACGAGCGCTTCCAGGAGCACCTCAAGAAGGGCGACATCGACCGCCCCGAGGTCTTCTGCCGCATGTGGGACTTCTACCTGCAGTACTGCGCCGCCGGCTTCCGCGCGCGCACCATCCAGCTCGTGCAGATCGTCTTCTCCAAGAAGCGCCCGGACCGCTACGACGCCGTGAGATAAACTGGAGGAAATATCAAGCAGGTAGGTGAGCACCAGCAGCTACACGTAGCGAGACGGTGGACGGCGCCTTTGCCTGCGCATAGGACACAACTTAGACAAGAGGTTGACTGTAGCTAGGCAAACTCTCAAGATAATAAACCAAGCAGAAGTTCTGCCGGGAGGTGACGAGTATCATGGCCTAAGGACACGTCATGCTTCTCCAGCGTGCGCTCAGTGTGGCTGCCAAATGAGGCGTCAAGAATCGCTGGAGGGATGAGCCATTCATCGACCTTCTTCTGCCACGTAATGAGCACAATCACATCGGAGCTCTCATGGCGGCAAAGCCCACGCGTAACCCGGCGGCGCCGAGCATCTACCGGCCCGGTCTGTTCAACGGCAAAGTGGTGGGTCAGCTGAGCGTTGCAAGGAGGGGGAGCAGAGGGAGCGTAACCTCTGATTGACGGCGAGTGGACTGTAGGCCATCGTCACTGGGGGTGGAACCGGAATCGGAAAAAGCATCGCGTACGAGCTGGCGTTCCTGGGCTGCACGGTCGTGATCGCGTCTCGGTAAGGTGTCAGAGCTCCCCTGCTCGGTGGCTAGGGCGGTGTATTGAGGCGTGCGTTTGGTGCAGGAACTTGGAGCGTCTTCAAGAAGCGGCCGACAAGATTCAAGCAGACGTGAAGGCTGCGAACCCGACGTCCGAAGGCTCGGTGCATCCTATCGCGTGCAACATCCGCAGCGAGGAGCAGGTGTCGAACCTGGTCGACGAAGCCTTGGCCAAGTTCAAGCGCGTCGACTTCCTCGTGAACAATGGTGAGAGACGGCAGGCGTTTAGCAGCCAGCGTGAGACCGTTTAACTCTGGGTTGTGTGTCATTCATTTCATTAGCTGGCGGCCAGTTCCGGTCACTCCTCGAAGACGTCTCGCTGAAGGGATGGCAGGCTGTCATGGACACCAACCTGTAAGCTTGATGCGTTGTCAATATGAGTGAAAGGAGCAAGCAACTAACCAAAACGTTCCTTTAGAAACGGAACCTTCCTGATGACGAAGAAGGTTTACCACGCCTACATGAAGGAGCACGGTGGCAGCATTGTCAACATCATCATCGTGCTGGATAAGGGCAGTCCGTGCTTGGCACACAGTGCTGCTGCTCGCGCTGGCATCGAAAGTCTGTCCAAGTCGCTGTCGGTGGAGTGGGCGTCCTCCGGCATCACCCTCAACTGCGTTGCTCCGGTACGATAACAAGTCTGTGGTCGCTTACATCTCGATGATCAAATTGTAACGCGACTCTTGTGTCGTACTTCAGGGTATTATCCTATCGAGCGGCGTCGAGAATTATCCCAGTGGCGCGGAGATGTTCGAGTACGCGGCGGAGAAGGCGACGGCGGCGAAGCGAATGGGAAGCGTGGAGGAAGTCTCGGCCAGTGTGCTCTACTACCTGTCCCCTGCAGGTGCCTACGTGACGGGCGACACGATGCACGTGGATGGCGGCTGGCATCTCATGGGGCCTCTTCTCGACGTTCCACAGCACGAAAACAACCACCCCTACGGTACCAGCAAGCTGTAGATCACTGCTGTTGGCCAGCTACTCTACTGTAGCATTCAACTTCTTTAGTTGTCGAGGATCTCGAGCCTGGCTGCACAGGAAGCATAGTTTGTTGACCAATTCAACTTCAACTTTGCAATTCAATTTTGAATTGCTGGTGTTAAACCAGCTGTTGAAGCGTGCACTTTTGATGCATCAACAACGCTTCATCCATTAGATCGCCCGCCACAACCGAATTCGCTTTACTACTGGCCTGCTACCGCTGCACCATGATTCGCGCCTCCAACGCCTCGAGCATCTACCGCCCCGACCTCTTCCAAGGCAAAGTGGTGCGTGCCGTCAATACCCTACCGGTACAGTGTACTGTATCCTCCCAACCGCTAACTGACACCGACCTTGGCAGGCCATCGTGACCGGAGGCGGCACTGGAATCGGCCGTTGCATCGCGCACGAGCTCGCGTCGCTCGGCTGCTCCGTGGTGATTGCCGCTAGGTGAACAGCAATATATGCTAAGAATTACCGGGTAATAATTGACTGCAGCTAACTTGTGTCCTTGTGGAAAACGTCAGGAACGAGGAGCGTCTTCGTGCGGCGGCCGAGACGATCCGCACCCAATTGGACGCCGCCGGCCGCGACCTGAAGGACGTGATTCACCCGATTGTGTGTGACATCCGCAAGGAAGAGCAGGTGAACAACCTGGTGGACGAGACGCTGGCCAAGTACAAGCGCATCGACTTCCTCGTCAACAATGGTGCGGACTGTGTCACTCTAACTACATGCTTTTGTTAGCTGTGGGGCTAATGTATGACTGGATTGCTGCTTGATGTGATTCTAGCGGGCGGGCAATTCCGCGCGCCAATTGAGAAGGTGAACCTCAAGGGCTGGGAGGCCATCATGAAGACGAACTTGTACGTTGGGAGGACGATTTACTGTTTGGAGCCTGGTAATCACGATATCTCACCAGTTGTGGGGGTGATTTTGGCAATAGGAACGGCACGTTCATGGTCACCAAGAAGGCGTACCACGCGTACATGAAGGAGCACGGCGGCAGGATCGTCAACATCATCCTCGTGATCGACAAGGGCTACCCGTTGATGGCGCACAGCGGTGCGGCACGTGCTGCCATCGAGAACCTCAGCAAGTCACTGTCCGTGGAGTGGGCGGCGTCGGGCATCACGCTCAACTGCGTCGCTCCGGTACGCTAAGACCAGTTCCTTGTTGTGAACAACTGATCTAATAATGACGGATGTGGTGGTTGTAGGGTATCATCCTGTCGAGTGGCGTGGACAACTACGAGGGTGGAGCGGAGCAGTTCCACGTGGCAGCGAGAAGCGCCACGGCCGCGAAGCGTGTCGGGAGTGTCGAGGAAGTGTCGGCCGGCGTGCTGTACTACCTGTCCCCCGCTGGAGCGTATGTGACGGGTGACACCATGCACGTTGATGGAGGCTGGCACCTGCTTGGCCCGCTGCTTGCCGTCCCTGCTCACGAGAACAACCTGCCGTACGGCACGGTTGGCGCCAAGTTGTAAAGCAGCTACGATGGCGCAGTAGATGTAGCGGTAATGCGCACAGAAAACACTGAAATGGTCAAAACAATGAGTTACAACCAGGAACCTCTCTTGTTCCTCTTGATACTCAATATTTACGTTACTCCTGGTTGCATACGCGCTGTTTGTGTCGTCCGCCACTCCAGGCAGCCTTTACCTTGATTTTCAAGGAGAACGATTGCAGTTAAGCTGGTGGTGCCGACCACCAGGAGCAGCGTAAACGCCGTGACAAACTTTACACGGGTGCAGATGCACGCAATAACCAGCAAGTGAGCAAAGGCCAAGTAAAACAATGCGATCGCTCGCTGCGCAGTCTCCTCGAACTCGCCGATCGTTTCCGGTTTCATGAGCGGGTCATAGCCTTTCGACCCTGCCAACTCGACGATCTTCTTGTAGCCGTCCACCATTTCCAGCTTCTTCACACTCTTCTCGTGGTTTCATTCACTCCATTCGTCAGCCTCGGCTTGGTATTGAAGGCCCAAGGTGCGGTAAGGCCCCCGCCAGCTCCAGAGCCAAACATCCTTGACAGCATCTGCTTGCTTTTGAGCCGAATCATACTTGTCGAGAGCGTCGTAGACGTCCTGGGACAGCTTCACCTCATTTTCCCATCACCGGTGGGCGGCCTGCATTTCGGAGGCGCTGACACAGTGGACAACACCCTGGCTGTAATCAGTTCAAAGAAAACATACCCCACGCTCGCCAGCAGCAGCCACCGACGCGACCGGCGCAGCCACGTGGTTAAGTCGACGGTAGTCAAGTCCAGTCCTGGGTAGCCGAGCCCCATCAATACAACAAGCACCGCAAATGCTGCGCCGTCGCGAACACGCTGCAGTAAGATCGTGGCACCGGCTAGAGTATCGAATCAGACACAGCAATGCTGCCGTCAGAAATGGAGGCATTCGGGCTCTAATAACATGAGAGAAGCTACCGGTACGCACCACATGACAGGTTTTAGTCATGGGGTACACTAACTCGAAGCATTTCTCAATTGGGCCCAGATGGCTACGATATCGTTCAAGCGCATGAGTTATCTATTCATCAGCAGCCCTGAAAGCTATGGAAACGAATTAATCGAGTGTCCTCTTAAGAGACAACGGATTCGCTGTTTATGCGATCAAGAAATTTGCTGAAAGCTCCACAGCGCTGAACGAGTAAGTCTGGTTGACCCGATATGCGCTTCCCTGTGGATTCATCAAGACTAAGTTGTGCGTTGCTGCGTATTACTTAAGTATACAGATTGGCGATATACTCCAGTTAGACCAACAATTGATGAGGATTATGGCATTATCGAGTAGCCCAGCGACTCGGAAGCTGGCTTGACAGCTCTTCGAGGCTCCACGTACTAAGCCTTGCATCCAACGACTTCGTTCAGCGTAACCACTCGTCATTAATGTTCGACACAAGATCCACCCCAAGTGTATGGCACCTACAAATTATCGTTAAGGTAATGCAACTCGCAGCCCTGGGAAATGCATTGGTGGCAACTTTAGAATTTGTGCAAAACCGCACAAACTCTTGTCGAGGTCACTTGGCTTGGCCACAGGCGCGCAGTTTGGCCTGTAACGGGGGCAATCTTTTGCGTGCACCAAAGAACTGCCGAATTGTCACGAGAGGGCCTCGTCGGTGGGACGAACGATCAGGGGCTTTACAGAACTTCGCACGCAGCTTCTCCCAGAATTTTGCAGGACGAGCTTGATCTGGCATCGCAGTCTCAGGTTAGACACGATCCCAGTTACAGCAGAACTGGCACAAAGTACCTTGGGTGGGGCGGGATCGAGTCAATTTCGGTGGCATGCCCGAAATTGATTTAGATTTCTTCCTTTCGGCTCCTGGCTGATATTGCAAGCATTAGTGCAGACCGTCTTGGTTTCAGAGTAGTGGATGCTACAGTACCTTCATGTTGACTAAGTGAGCCTGATGAATTGTATTTGCAGCATCCCTCGTGTCCATTTGTTCGTTCCGCTTGTGAGAGCAAGTACGGTAGTTATGCTCCCTGTAGTTGATTGGGCTCCATTTAGTAAAAAGAAAAAATGTACCTTGAGACGGACATCGGGATTGAGGAGTTCTTCTCGAAATTTGTGACTTCCTGCATTCTACAGTAAGCAACACAATATGGGTCATCAGTGCATCACGGAATCGCAATTGAGCAGCCCCTGATGACTACCATACCTTCGACCTTCACGTCTGCGTTTGCACCGGACCAAAACGCCAATAAGTGAACAACAACAAACGCCAATGACGGGGAACGTCAACATATCCCATACCTTTACGTTTCGATGGAGCCCACACAATGACATGGATCGGATGGCGTCCGATAGCCACATTATTTGTCGGGAATGTCAGGGGCTTGAGCGATTCCTCCACTTCCACAACTGAATGGCTTGGAACTGGTCGGGGATTTGACCTTCCTTGACCAGCTCGTACTCGGCACTTTCTGCCAGAAGCCACCCAGACGATGTCGCTGTGTGACGAAGCTCTAGTTCGGCGGCATCGTAGTCCGCGAAGAAATGAGAGGCTTGCTTGAAGATGCAGCGCTTGAGTTCTGCTATGGTGGCGACTTCGCGAATTACCGCGACGATGATGAATTCATTTCCACGAATTGCACAGGTCATCTCCCTCGTCGCCATGCTTGCTGTCAGAGGTGGAGGAGAATTGGACGAGGATAGTTCTGCTGCTCGGAAGAAAATGCGCGACTGAGCTCCAACTGACATCGCGCATACATAATATTCCCATCCATCCACGTTTGATTGACACAAAACGAAACAGTTTTTCGTGAATGAATTGCTGCTCTACTGTAGTCTATGGACTTGCCTTTCACACGTTCTAATGCTGCCACGGCGGGGTGCCAACAATGGCGATGCTGAAGCTCTCTTGATGACGCTCGTGCTCGTGCTCTTGGGCCTTTTCCCTGTCTGATCCCATCGTGACCAGCTCCATCCCCCATACGGGGCCATACACCTTCATGTTGTCCGCCGTGCCCTCAATGCGGGGAAACGACGCCTCAGAGATTCCTCTCGGTCGTCGTCGGGTGTGGTCGACGCCATGCGCATGATGTCGCACTGTGAGTTCAATGCTGACTTTGACGGGAGCCAACGAAGACGCCTCCGCTTCGACCAATCGAGTCTCAAACCACTCGCCCAGGCGCTCAGGCACCATCACGACAGGAATGTCTAGCGGCTCATCGGTGGCCTCCGCACTGTTCTCATCGGCACCGCCCATGACCATCACAAGGTCGTCGTCTTCAGTGTTTGCGACGATGACACCGGCAGCTCCCCACTTCGCAGCATTTCGCGCTTTAGTTTCGAAGAAGCACTCGCCTCGTTGGGCCAGCACGATCTTCCCTCGCAGACTTTCCTCTGGCAGGTTGGACACCTCACTGCACGCATCGACAGGGTCAGCGACGACCAGCTCCATGTTGGGGAAGGCACGGGACGCCTTGAAGGTGTTCGTCACTCCAAAGCCAGCACCGACACACGGCACAGTCAACCAAACGGTAGGTTTTCCCTTGCCGCCTCCATCAACGTGTGGGTGCCCCTTTGCGTTGTACTGCGGTTCTCCGGGATGAGGCTTGTAGCCCAGCTGCACACGCAAAGAGCAGCGTTGATCCACCGGTAGTGATAAGTCTTCGTTGACCTTGTACACGTGGTTCCACGCCATGAACGGCGGGTGGTAATCATCACTGGGGACGACCTTCTTGCTTGTTGGTTCCTCGAACGTGTACGAATCGGCGCCAGCGTCGTCGTCGTTGCTGCCATCGTTGAAACCAAGTCCAACAATCATGTGACTTGCATCAACGATACCCGACGCCTCGATCCAATCGCCGGTCTCTTCTCGAGTGACGCGCAAGCGGCCAGGAAGCTGCTCGACGCGGAACTCTCCGAGTTGACTGCCACCGTACAAGTACTGCACCACGTGACCCTGAGCATCCTGTTGCTTCGCAGGTTGGCGTCGTTGATGCGTCGTACCAAGAGACGTTTCTTCCAGTAGCTGCTCGAGCCACTCATCGTTGACATTCTTACCGCCAATCTTTCGGAGTTTCTCCTCGAGCGCCGGCAGCCACTCCTGCAGCACGTCAGATGCTACACTCTCGGTATCAACAGATACCGTCTTCTCCTTAGTCGTAGCTGTTGTCGTCGTAGTGGTTGGTTTTGCTCTTTCGGAGGCACTCTGAGCGATCTTTTCAGCCGCCGATTTGGACGCCTTGATTAGTGCAGCAGGCGACGGCGCCGGAGGCGAGCATCGAGAAGTTCGCGCTACGACTTTGCCTTCGTAATGAACGGAGTAGTTGATCAGATCGAAGAACTTTGGGGCTTCGCACCGCATCACGCGTTCGGGTGAGTATCGGTTATCGTAGGCCACTTCGCTCTTGGTCACGTATGCGTCAGCAGCCTGCAAAATGGGTTCAACGACCTTCGTCGGAAGGATCGGCAGTGGGTGGGCCTCCGTGGTCATCACGTAGTTGCCCTGGCGGAAGAAATGCGTCGTGTTGAAGAGCAAGTACAGGTACTTGCACGTCTCCGAGAGGAAGAACGACGGCATGTAGTCCTCCTGCTTCTTGGACTCAACGTCAGCGATACTCGCGTAACCACACGGGGTCTTGGCGTACTTTTGAAGAGAATGAACCACATGCGCGCCAGCCCGGAGCCACGACGAGTCGTTGGTGGCTTCGTGCATGTAAAACGTCGATTCGATAAGCTCGGGACGAAGCGGATACCTGGCGCCACCTCCACCCCGAGACTTCACAGGCTTCCAGTCCCCCACGTTGAACTGCTCTGACAGAAACCCATAGTCACGCCACACGCGGTAAAACGCGTTCATGGATTCCGCTGCTGTCTTCAGGTCACCAGCAGCGATCTGCATCCCAGGCCAAAACGCTGCCAGACTCTCGAAGACGACAGCCGAGCTCCCACTGTGATGATGACAGCCAGTATACATCGACACGTCGGTGTACCAGTCGCCATGCTTGTTATGAGCCAGCACAGCCGGGTAGACCTGCGCGAACATCTCTAATGACTCGCGATCACCGAAAAGCTCGTACATCTTGAGCAAATACTCGTAGAAACTGTCCGAATTCGACCCCGGGCCTGAAGAAGTCTCAGTCCAGTCGCCAGTCTTCGTGTTGATGTGCTTTCCGAGCAGTCCGAGCTTCGAGCGACGCTGGAAAAGCGCACGCACAGCACCACGCGACGCCGCAGCGTACTTTGGATCTCCAGTCAGAACGCTCAGCATTGTGAACTCAATCGACAGCGACCCAGCACCAGCAGTCGAGGCAATGGGCGTTTCTCCCTTCGGCACACCGTGTTTCAGGTTCACCGTGCCGTACGGAATCCCCGTGACAGTATCAAACGCAGGCATCAGGCGGTCACCGAGATCAACAGCAAGCTGCAACAGGGAGTCATCATAGCCACCTTCCGGGTACAGCTTCAAGTCGGTATTCACCGCGAAGAGGTGGGCCGACAGCAGGCCTCCCAGCAACCGGATCGTCGTCTCAAAGACCGACACTTCCGTATCCAAGGCAAAGTCGGCGTTCTCCACCACAAGCCCCACCGCTCGTCGGAACTCCGTCGCGTCCTCCAGCACAGCCAACGTGTCTAGTGTGTCAACCAGCGTGAGCATAGGCAGTCGGCCGAGCTCAAACTCGCCTCCACGACACGAAAGCGGTAGCAAGTCGTCCTGCGGGAACGCGTGCGTCAAGTAGCCGTTGTAGGCGTGGTAGAACATGTCTCTCACAGTCTTGGTCAGTGCTTGGCGCTCCTCCTCCTCCATGTGTGTCGGTGCCGTCAGCACGAACTGGTCGCGCTGCATCAGTCCGCACGCCACGGGCGAGCACACGTTCATCTCGTACTCACACGGAGCCCGCTCCTCCACCGAGTCCACGTACGTCTCATTGTCGTGGAAGGCGCAGCACTTGACCTGAAGCTTCACCGACCGCTTCGCTCGTCTCTCTTCACAGTAGTCGCCCGAGCCGTAGACTTGCTGCGCCATGTAGCCCATGCGGTCCGGGTCCGAGAGTCTGGCCAGGTTGTCCACCGCCAAGACGCGCAGCGGCTGCGGCTTCTCTGCATTGTATGCACCCAGTAGTATGCTCTGCTCCTTGGGCTTCTGGACCCTGGGCCCGGCGGGCTGCGGGTGGAACTGCCGCACGTGTCGGTCGAAGCACCACTCGTAGTGCCACCAGGCCCCAGCCACGTGATAGCGCAGACAGGACTCGCCGCGCATCTGCCGCTTCAGGCGGTTCTTGAAGGCGCGGTAGCTGGCGCCCGACAGCGTGTGCAGCCCATTGAAGTGCGAGAGCGCGGAGGACTTGGACCCGACGTCGCGTTTGGCGCCGTTCTCGGCTTGTACGGCGCGGACGGAGATGAAAAGCAGTGCAAAACACAGAAGAAACGCCCAGCTATACGCACGCGTGATGGCAGCTCCCAACGCTTGGAGGGGGCTGCGGTATGCGCTGGCGCGTCCGCTGCCATGGCGCGCTTGATGCTGACGCGGCACCATCTGAGACTGTGAGCCAAAGTGGCCGATTCTGCATCGGATCAAACAGCTGTTTGGTGCTTTGTGTAACCGTGTTTAATTCTAACGGATCGATCTTTCAGTTACGAACCAACTTCTCGACGTGCAGCTCCATGGCGAGGGCGTCGGCGCGCTGCGCAAGCTCCTGGCGACACGTCTGGACCCTGAGCAGCTCAACCGAGCGGACATGAAGCAGCTACTGCAGGATAAGTCAAAGGGCGCGCTGACGATGGCCGAGTTCCGCCTCATATCGGACCTTTTGAGGGAATTGCGTGCCTCGGACCCGTCGACGCCCAGTCTGGCGTCGCTACTGCGCCAGTGCAGCGGCGTTCAGGCACGCGCAGTGTCCACAGAGCAGCAGGACGACGAGCAGGACGAGAAAAGCAAGGAGAAGAGGGCCAAGTACCTGGCCAGACGCCGCGAGAAGCTGCTGCGCCTGGACGAGGAGATGCGTTACGGCAGCATGGTGCGCAACGTCAAGACGCAGACGGCGGCTCGAGAGCTGGCCAGCCACCAGACCAGCGTGCGGCAGCATCTGTCCATTGGCGCCAACATGGTGATGGCCAGGATCACGGCGTTCATCGCCGTGTACTTCGTGGCGAGGAACCTCTCGGAGAACGAGACGACGGTGAGGCGGTGGATTTGGGGGCTGCGGAGCTCCTCGTGTGATGTTGATTTTGCTGACGAGGTGTATATGGCGTTCGTTGCTTGCAATAGAGAATGGTCGCTGGCCTCGGTGGTGCCATCGTCATGATGGTCATCGAGATGGTGCTCTTCATCACGCGAGCTGCTAAGTTTGAGAGCATCGAGCAAGACCAGAGGAAACTGGGTGTCTATATGCATCGTAGTGCACCATTCCTTTCGCGACCAGAGAGGCGCGCCACCTTTTCCGACAAAACTGCAGCACCCACTTCAATTTCTGGGTCGCGTTATCCATACATGTACTAGTAGGGAAGGATCGGATTGCGGCGGAAATTAACCTCCGGTGCATAGCGAGGTTATTGCGTCCCAGATCTCTGGGTCGGATGGATGGACACAGGCTCCTGAAGGTGCCAGACTGTTCTCACTTCTGGATTTGAATCCTCAAGACCACTGCTCCAGAAATGACTGCCACAACCGTCGCCTGCATATTCATTGGTACCCCTGATGCCAGTGCGAACGACTTGATCGAGTGCCTTCGAGAGAGACAAAGGCTCAACGACTTGGCAGTCATGCAAGAGTGCTCGTCTCGACTGCGTGGTGGAGGCCTTGTAAGGTCACCCGAGTGGAACCAGTTCCGAGTCAGATATGGATCCGAGCCTGAATTTACCCCGCACACAGTGAACTACGTGAACACTCCGGTCGACCCTCGAACTGCGGACGACCCGGCACGCACGATCATTCACGCTCTGGAGCAAGCGGAGAAGCACAAGTTGATCTTTATGGTTCGACTACAATGTGGCCGTGTGGTTTCGGAAGACATCGCTACCATCGCCACTGTGGTGGAGTCCATCCACCAGAACGAGGTTCCGTTCTCGGTCGTCGTCTACGAAATTGGGACGCTTCACCGCGTTAACGTGATGGTTACGGGTGAGGTATCGAAGAAAGTGGAGGAGGCGATGAAGTACACCAAGTTCAAGCCCAATTCCGTCCTGTTCGTCCCCGAAGCGCTAAGGCGCAGTGAAGTGAAGAGGGAAGACATTTGCCCCATGCGTGGAGTTGCGGAATTCATCAAAAGCAAAACTCCAACAGTCCAGATTAGTCCGACGTGTGTGAAGGCGATGGATATGGCGACGTTCGAGACGACGCACAAAGCTCTTCGAAAGCGGCAACGGTGTCTTCCTACCGAAAAAGTTCCCGAAATGAGAGTGGGGGCTTCCGTCCGCAAGTTCGAGTCTAGCGCGTCTGCGGAAGTGGTTTTCCTCACTCTCATCGAGGCTTTGAGCTTTATGGACGCCGAGTTCACATGCCTCCCTAACTGGATTGTAAGTATTCTGGAACTAGACTGTTTAAGAGGTTCTCTCGCTCACGCACTGTGTGTTCAACCTTTTCTTTTTGAATACCTAGATTGACGGCCACGCACTGATCAGTGCCGAGCAGGTGTTCATCCGGATTTATATCTTTCGCTCCACAGTCACGAACGCAATCGAAGCGCTCTTCTGGTCTCCCGTGCGACCGGTCGGTTTGCATTCAGTCATCGCCCCTATCTGTTTCCATGTATGTTTGGCGTGTGATCTAACTTCGCTTCCTTCCTCAACGAAGCAGATGTTCCAGAAAGAACGCAAGTTCACGGAGCTGATTAGCAGAGTTCTTGAATACTGCGCATCGGTTGACGCCGACATCTTCGCGAAAGCAAGGTTTGTCGTTGTTGACCATTTACCAGGTACTAGCACCGCTTTTCTGACCTTCTATCGTTGCTGTCCTTTGTCAGGAGACTCGCGGGACAGTATTACGCTGCGCCAGGCGAACGTAGCCCTGCGTAATGCGCCCGAATGATCTCTCGCTGATACTATCGACCGCCAAGTCGTCGCACCAAGTAGAGCGGTTTCAAGCAGCGATGTGGCTGAAGGACGCGTGTCGAGACGAGGTAAATCGCCGCACACTGTTGGCGGTGTTCAAGGAAGAGCTAGCTGGCGTCTTGTGTGAACTGCTGCAAGACATTGACCAAACGACCGTGCGATTCGCCGTTTATGCGATCAAGAAGTTCGCCGAGAGCCCCGCAGATCTCAACGAGTAAGTGTTGGCAGTTCAAGTCAACCTTTAGCCCCCGTCGACTAAGGTTTTGTGTTGATGTGTAACATGCAGGTTGGCACTTCCCCAGCTACACCAAACATTGAAGAGCATCATGACACTCCCGAGCGAGTCATCGACTCGGAAGCTAGCTTGGCAGTTGTATGCGGCTACGGTGGACGAGTTGGGAGAGTGAAACAAGTCACGATCATGTCGATGCTCAAATTTGTCATTCTTTGTTAGCCAATCTCCACGGTAGGTTTGCGCTAAAAGTTTTATATCTAAACTAACACGTATTAGTGTCTGCTTGCTTGCTAGCAGACACAACATCCATCTTTGTTCTTACTTACGGACAACTTGCGCATTGGTCGAGGTGGCAACGAAGTGAGGCGGGTCTTATTGCTGCATGAATTCGTCGATCGATGGGAGACCAGGATCGATTGGAGTTTCCGGGCTTCCCAGGAAGCGCAGCTCAAGGTTATTGACAGGAGGGCCGAGCAGATCTGACGCAGCTCGGGCGCCGAGCAGGAATATCCTGGAGAAGGCCATAGAAGATTTGGTGGGAGACAGATCTTGAATCGGCAAAATGAGGCACGGTCCTCGCGCCCAAGCTTGACAAATAATCAAACCTGAAAATGCTCAGCTACCCAGACGGTCCTGGCACAAGTTGCAGCTTCGAGCACGGTGGGTTGCCTGCGTGGTTGACGAGGGCGAGTAGATTGGCCAGCCACAAACCGCTAGCATCGTCAACTCTGTAGGGATAGAGCAAAAGTTGGTACTACTGCTCTACCAACTTGGTAGAGCTACCGCGTAGACACGGGAGATGCAGGCTCAGTCAGCGTCCAGCACACACATGCATCAGCAATTTGCAATGCTTATTGTACAGGCCAAAATACTTCGGACCAAGATTTGTCGTCCAATTACTCCTTTAAGATGATAATTTTCCATATACGATATTTAGATATAAGGGTATTTTTCGTCCGTAGATTCCGATTTTGAGGTCAGATTTGCCGAATTCGGCGTCGGTTTTAAGATATAGACCGTTTAAAAAGCGCTCTCGAAAGCTTAAAAGTTTGGAGAAAGGGTTCCATTAGGGTTAGCTGATCATTCATCAAAATAAAAGTATTCTATTGGCTCATTCGGGAAAAAATACGCCCAAACACACGTTTTCATGGGAAAGGACATCTCGATGCATGATTTGATTATTTTAACATTCCTGCATCCTGGCAAATCTATCTTATCAAATCATACCGGTTTTTTTTACATATCAACGTATCAGAATATTCTGGACCGAAATAAAATATAAAAATATATTAGGTGCTACAGTTGTAACAGAGCATATCGTTAAGCAGGCGTCGACCTGTTTTCTTGCTGGTCAAACTATTCTCCTGGTGTCAATACTTGCCCAAACACAGCAAACAATGGAGAATTCTAAAGCTAAAATACTGCTCTTTCGTACTGCACAGTCAGCTTTGCACTGAGTTGTCTGGTAGCACCCCTGTTGGTGCCGTTTTGGTAGTGGTGCGGCCCATGATGGATTTGCTACCCAACATATCTTGGTCTCTGTACTCCACCTAAAAAGCTTGCAGGTGTAGATGCTTAGGAGAAATTAAAGCTGCGTAAGATTATTTTGCGGGTCGAAACACTATCATTGAAAAAGTATTGATGGAGCTACGGGTGAAAAAAACTACCAGTGTTACAAATCTTGGTCCGAAGTATTTTTGCCAGTACAATACGTACCAGTACCCCTGCAGCCCACATGTCGGCCGGTGCCCCGAGGACAGCTTGCTCCCGGTTCTGCGGTAGCTGCCGCAGCTCTGGGGCAGCGTACACGGGATCATCAAGTTCGATGGCTGCAAGCTCAGCTCGCCCGTTGATCATGGCCTTCGCCTTGTGGAATCGAACCAAGAACGGCTGGCATTGCGGACTCATCACGACGTTGTTGACATTGATGCCAAGGTGACAGACGTCACGGTTGTGCATGAACGCCAAACGCTCCAAAAACACCATGGAAGATGCGAAGAACCTCCTTCATCCAGACATGCGCAACCATACTTGTGACAGCAGACTCCAGCTCCGCTGGTTGGAACATCCGCACCCGCTGGATCATTGTGGAGAAGTGCCCCGTGAAGAAAATGAATACCCCGACGCCGGCGAGGAGATGCGCCGAGATGGATGTCTGCAGACTAGAATGACGCGTCGGAAAGCCGGCAGGGGGATGGGCTATGGGACACGGCACGGAAGTCTGATACGTCGCGGAATCAGCTGGACTCGACTGGTCGGCCGGGCCGCCTGTCTATGCAGAATGCGCCGAGTCGGAATGCGCCGAGCCAGAATGCGCCGAGTCAGAATGCGCCGAGTCGGAATGCGCCGAGTCGAAATGCGCCGAGTCGAAAGTGCGACGACCCTAACCCCGTCGACCGAAAGGCGCTAGGGTAAAATCTTGATTACGTTACGCAAATCAGGTTGAAGAACGGTAGTGCAAGCACGACAGACGCAAGGATAGGCGTAGGGTGGTAGGCTTAGCAAGCACGAAGTAGGGAGTAGCCCGTAGCAAGGACATAGGATAGGGTAAGGACTCAGTCCCGAAACTTCTCTGAACCACAAAGACCTCCGGTCTTCCCTCCGGTTCCAGGGGAACCGCCAAGCGCCGGCAAGCAGAGCCGCCCCGATATCGCGGCCCCCCGTCGTTTGTTGGTTCGGGTGCTCAACCCCCCACAGACCCGTGCTGAGATAAAGGCACGTTAAACGTATACCGTTTAGGGGCGCCCGATAACGCGCTGCTAGGCGAAGGACGCACTGGCCCGATAACCGCCGTGCACAAGACCCCCCAGTGTAGGCCCGATAACGCCACACAAGCCCCAGGAAACGCCGGCCTGATAACGCCGCACGCCCGACGGGAACGCCAAGGAAACGCCGGCCCGATAACGCCGTACGCCCAAGGCTCGATGCCCTACGACAAGGAACAAGCGTCAACCAAGAACCCCCAACTCTGAAGCCTGCGAAGACTTGGGCTCTATATTCGAAGATACGCTACTCCAACAACCGGGAAATTAATTGCTCGGCGCGACCGCGATCCAGACGCGCCGAGTTTGTGCGAGACCGGCTCCGCGAGATTTCTGCGAGGCCGCTACTCCACAATGGTGCCGCGACCCGGGAGTACTACTTCGAATGACGGGCCATCGATCCAAGAGGCATCGGAGGCAGGTGCGCCGTCGGTTGGAAGGTCGCCGACGACAAGAGAGCACGGAGAAGGACCTGTCGCGTCGTGGAGCTCTGAGGGAACCTTCACGACAGGCCATGGGGCCAGCGACGATCAGGAGGGCTACGAAGAACAGTTTGCCGTTCCCGATGTGGCTCCCGACGAGGGAGCCACGAAGGGCCGCGACGCAAGTCGCGGTCCTACCGGTCGGAAGCCTGCGAATGCTGAAGACCAACAATCACCCACCGCCAAGCCAGCCACCAAGCGCAAGTCGTCCAAGAAGAAGAAGAAGAAGAAGAAGTTGCGCGCGCCGGACTCGGCGGACGAGTCGCTGTCCAAGCCGCAAGGCAAGGACACGGGACGCCAGTACACCGTCGAGGAAGTGCGATACGTCGTGGCCCGCACAGAGCTCTTCCGGCTGCTAGAGCAAGATCCCATTCTGGTCTTCCTCAAGCCCATGTTGATGAGCAACTTCACGGGCCCCTTCATAGCGCTGGACTACGACAAGATCACCAGCGTCGCTCACGCCGCGCCGACACTCTTCCAGATGTTGCGTGACTCAGGATTCGTCCTGGGGGCCTTTGAAATGGAAAGGCTCTGTGACTGGGACCTCAAGTCTTGGCTACGTGCGATCCGCGTCGTGCAAGAGCCCTTGACGATTCTGGCAGGATCCACCAAGCAAGATACGACGACCTCCACGTCGGATCAAGACGCAACGAGTCCGGCAACGGGCTTAGGACAGACTTCGACGACAACGCCGTCGCCTCCGCCTCGATACCAGTCGAGTGTGGACTCCGACAGCAGCTTTGAGTCGCCCAAGCGTAGGCCCATGGACCGGCCGCCGCGCGTCATACAGATCTCCGCTGCGCCGGCACCTCCGCGCGCCGAAGTCGCGAAGCCCGCCGAGGGCGCGATCCCTAAGGCCCTGGAAGAGTCTCTCGTTAGACTGATGCAGACGACGATAATGCGCACACCGCGCGCCGAAACACCGGCCGCCCAGGCAGAGCCAGAGCGCTCAGCGACGACGACGACGCGTCCCCAGGAGACAGCCGATGTCGCGATGGAGTCTGTGAGTTCACGCTCTTCGTCGAAGTCTAGACCTCGACGCGATGTGGACGAGGACCCCGATGATCTGTTTGACTTGGACGTCGGGACGCCGAGGGCTGCAGCTGCGGTCTCTACGGCGACAGCCGGCGTCGGGCTCACGAGAGTTCGTCTCTCTGCTTCATCGGAGCTGAAGGAATTCTCGGGACGTGACGCTGGCGAGGAGAAGGCTAGGCTGTGGCTCAACCGTTTGAAGTCCGCCGCGCGGCGCGATGGGATGACCGGTGAAGAAGTGTGCGGCTTGTTCAGCGATCTGATGAGCGGCCCTGCACGCCAATGGTACCTCCAACTCCCCAAGAAGGTGAAGAAGTCATGGACCGAGCTAATGGAGCAGTTCTGCATCCAATACTGCGGCAAGGGTGTGTCGATGGCCAGCCGCTACTACCATGCGGCGCAACGCCCCGACGAGACCCCACTTGACTACTTGTACCGGCTCAATGTGGCAGGCCTCAGGGCGAACATCCCGTACGCCGAGGGCACGACCGAAGAAAAGCGTGAACACATCGAACACTTCATCCGGACGCTGAATACTCAGGAGGCCGAACTCGCCTCGCGCCTCACTCTGATGGAGGTCGCCGACTCCGAGGCGCTGGAGAAGAAACTACGCGCCCGACAGCGTGGTCTGGCCCACCAGAAGAAGGCCCTCTTCGGTTCGAACAAGTTCCGTCAAAAGGTGCCGACCCCGCCGGCTCAGCCGGCGCGCGCCGTTCACGCGATTCACGTCGCGACGGACGAATACGACTCGGGACGCGAAAGTCACGACAGCGACGACCGCCAGTACGACCAAGATGAGGAAGACGAAGAACGCGCCAAGTTGTTCGTCGCAGGCCAAGCCCCGCCGGGGGAATCGGCGCGTCGCAATTTCGACCCCGACGACTCGGGACGCGACCGCCCGCGGTGCCGCCACTGCGGTTCACGTCGCCACGCCGAAGGAGACTGCTGGAAGTTGTTGACGTGCCAGAAGTGCGGTGGCCAACATCCGACGGAGCGATGCTTGAGGGTGTGCAAGGCCTGCGGAGATGTGCATGAAGCTGGAGCTGCCCGATGGAGGAGTTCTTCAACCAATTGCGCCAGTGGTTCGACCCGCACAAGCACGCGGGAATGCTGCCGCCGGCCGCCGAAAAGATGTTAAACTAGGTCGCTCGCTGGCTTGGAAACCAGTACGAGACGAGCGACCTGTTTCCGTCTATGCATATGTGACCAAGAAGTCGCGAGAGGTGGTTAGTGAGATTCCGACTTCCCTGAATGATAATACATGTGAATCCAACCTGGAACGTACCACGCGAGAAAACGCGCCGCGAATCTCGGCGGTCCGACGTTCGACGGACGACGAGTTTGCACGCGAACCACCCCTGGACGAGATCAACTTGCAACCGGGAGAGCGACGCGGATACTGGAAACAATACGCGCCGCACTAGTGGTACAAGCAGGTCAAGATTCATGGGAAGCTGAACAACCGCCGTGCTGTGTTACTGCTCGACACAGGTGCCGAGGTGTCCATCTTGGACACCACCTTTGCTCGTGAGGTAGGCTGCCTGATCGACACGGAGATCACGCAAGAGTGTGTGGGAATTCGTGATGAGACATATTACACGGTGGGGAGAACCAGAGTCAAGATTACCTTGGCTGGGAACTTGGTGTACTACATGCACCTGTGGGTCGGCGACTTGGTCGGCCAGCACGCGATCTTAGGGATGAACTTCATGGTGCCTGCAGGAGTGCGCATCGACACAGCGGACGGCACGGCGTGTCTCCCCGACGAGGTTCACATCCAGATGATCGGTCGAAGACCGCTGTACGGGCGCGGATGCACCCAGTGAACTTGAAGGCGCCCGTGCAACTGGAGCCAGGAGACACACATGAAGTCCCGCTGAGGCCAGACCGGAATGCGCCGTTCCTGTGGGTAACACGAGCAGAGTCATGGGTGACTACCTATGTCAAAGGGAAGTTCGGAAGGAAGACTTACCTGCGCGTCACGAATGTCGGAGACGCAACGATAACCCTCGATGCGCATGAGACGCTTGGGTGGTGGACGCCGGCAGACGGCCAGCCCCGGAGCCGCGGGTTTGTCCGACTGGGTTCCACCCGGTACCAGCAGTGGCAAAACCTGGCCTACGGCGCGACGCGCGACGCGGAGGAGAACTGGATCCCCGCCGAGTTCGACGGACCGATGACAGACCGGTTCTCGTACCCAACGCCTAGGGCGATTCTGCGCCCGAAACCGAAGCAGCCTGAAGTGCGACGCGCTGTGACCCCGGTGGTAGCAGCGATCGCGGAAGCGCAAAAGGGAAGCGGGGAAGAGGCGGTGAGAGCCGAACCCGGCGCGCTACCGGTGGCAGCTGGAGATACAGCGGGAGAAGCTCCAGAATCAGGACTCGACGAGCCGAAATGCGACGAGCCAAACCTCGACGCGCCGAGACTCGACGAGTCGAAGCCAGATGAACAGGAAGAAGACGACGCGGTCCAAGAAGACGACGCGGTCCTTATCCATGAGGGATCAGACCTCTTCGCCGAGGATCTCGAATCCGAGATGGCCGTGCTGCCGGATCTCTCGCTGACCGCCGAGGTGAAAATCGAAGACTTGAAGGTTGGCGCGCCGACTGGACTCCCACCCGAAGAAGCTGCAAGACAATAGTCGCGGTTACGCCAAATCATCTGGAAGCGACGGAAGTGGTTGATCGGCAAGGGCAACGCGCTGCCACCGGCCGCCCTGGGAGTGGTCTGCGACATTGACGTAGGAGACGCAAAACCCGTCGCGCAGCGCGTCCGAAAAATCCCGCCGCAATTCCGAGAGAAGGTCGCCGACCTGATCAAGGGGCTACTGAGCGCGAGAATGATCCAGAAATCGAAGTCGCCGTGGGCGTCGCCCATCGTCGTGATCATAAAGAAAAACGGCGTGGACATCCGACTCTGCATCGATTACAGGCTCATCAACGGGCTGACGCAGCTGATGGTATACCCCATGCCACTCGTCAATGACTTGCTGGAGGACTTGGACGCGTACCTGTGGTACTGCTCCCTCGACATAGCAAGCGGTTTCTGGGTTGTCCCCATGACAGACCGGGCCCGTCTCTTCTCAGCCTTCATCACGCCGATGGGCCTGTTCGAATGGCTGCGTATGCCGTTTGGCCTGTGCAATGCGCCGCAGATTTACCAGCGCTTGATCGACAACGCACTCTACGGATTCCTGAAGCTGTCTCCGGATGGCAGCACGCGGGACGTCTTTGAGGACGGCGAGCCGGTGAAGCCAGGTGTCCACTCCGTTCTGGGACGGAGGTCGTACATCGACGACATCCTCATTGGAGGCACGTCGTGGGATGATCTGTGCGAGAAGGTCGAGCGCTTGTTGGATGTCTGTGAACAGTGGCACTTGTCCATCAGTGTCGAGAAGAGCGAGTGGGGCATGTCCAAGGTCGACTACCTGGGCCATCGGGTCTCGGGACGAGGGCTTGAAGCGAAGCCGAAGAATCTGGAATCGCTGGTCGCGCTCGAGTTCCCGCGCACACTCAAAGGCCTGCAATCGTTCTTGGGTAGCCTTAACTACTACCACCGGTTCATCGCCGACTTCGCCGTGTACGCGACCGCGCTGTACTCGCTGACGGAGGCCGACTTCGACGAGTACGTCACACGACCAGGAGTCCGCGAGCAAGAGAAGTGGGTCCACGCGACACGCGCCTTCGACACGCTCAAGGCAAAATTCGCCGAGACCCCGATGTTGAAGCACTTCGACGCGAATCGAGAGTCCGTCGTAATCGTGTATGCCAGCGACTGGGCTATCTCAGGGGTGCTTACACAAGCCCACGCTGGAGTGCACATGCCAGTGAAGTTCACCAGTCGCACGTTGAAGCCCAACGAGCTGAATTACAATGTCGTTGAGAAAGAGATCTTGGCCTTGTTGCGCGTCTTGAACGAGTGCTACACGATGCTAGCGGGGAGACCAGTCCGCGTCCTGACGCGCCACACGACACTCGCATGGCTGCTCCGATCCAAGGGACTGCAAGGCCGACTGTCGCAGTGGGCCGCGATTCTTTCGCCGTCGAAGCTGGAGGTCTGCAGATCCATGAAGGGGGAGGAGGAGCTCCTCGGCGCACTGGCCGCGAGCATCACACCGCGGGCTTTCGTCGACGCAGCGCTGGAAGAGATCGCGCCACGGAAGCGGGCAGCAAGAATCGCCGTCATACCCATCCCCGACGTGACGTCCGACGAAGTCTTGCAGTCTTGAGCTTCGATGGATCCGCTAAGGCGAGGCGAGAGGGCGGTGCATACAGTGCGGTCGTCTGGAAGCTGCCTGGCTGGGAGATCGAACGCGCCGCATCAGGCTACGCGACGGACCTTACGGTCAACGAGGCAGAATACCGAGGGCTGCTGCTAGGCTGCTCCCTTCTCGAAGAGCTTGAAGACGTCACGCGACTGATAGTGTGTGGAGACTCTAATCTCGTGGTCAGGCAAATGCGAGACGAGATGGACTGCAAGTCACCCGGGCTGAAGCTGCTGCGGCAAAAGACTCGGAATGCGCTCCAGACATGGCCACGCCACGAACTCTTCCATGTGCGACGAGACTGGAATGCGAGCGCCGACATGTTGGCGGGGCAGGCCCTGCAACGTCAGGGAGGCCACAGCGTACACAGCCCCGAGGAGATCCGAGACCTGAAGACGCTGAATCGCTTGGAAGAGATCATCCGACCGCGGGCAGCAAGTCCCGCTGCAGAGCCCTCGATGGGCCTCGACTCGGAACACCTCGACGCGAAAAAACTCGACGCGAAAATTCTCGACGCGAAAAAACTCGACGCGAAAATTCCCGACGAGGGGAACAGCGACGCGAAGAAGTGCGACGCGGACGACCCTGCCGGAGAAGTCAGGGACGCGGGACGCGAGATAGTACAAGTCCTCGCCGTTACGACGCGTTCGGCCGCCGCGCGCTCCGCCGCACGTAGAGGCCGATCTCCGGAAGTCCTGGAAGAGCTGGTCGTACAGCGGCTACGCCTAGACCGTATCCGCATCGCCCAAGACGAAGAAGTCTGGATCGCCAACCTCAAGAAGTATCTCCGGGGCGATGTCGGAGAGCTATCTCGACGCGAAGTGAAGAGCTGTCAGAAGCTGGCGCCGCAGTACGAGGAAGGCGAGGGTGGTCTGCTGTACTACCAGTCGAGAAGCGACGAGTCCGCCGAGGATCGCGACGTGCTGATGAAATTGGTGATCCCGGAGACCCTCCGAGAAGATGTGCTCCACCACTATCACTCGAGCTTGGAAGGCGGACATCAGGGAGTAGGCCGCACGTACCAACGCGTAAGACGACACTTCCACTGGCCGGGGATCTTCAAGATCGTCCAGCGCTACGTCGGCGAATGCACCGACTGCGAGACGGGGAAGGGTCGGCCAACCATCCCAGGCGAGTCGCCGGGCAACATAATCGCGACGTACCCCTTCCAGGTCATCGCAATGGACCACATCCCGTCGCTACCAGCGTCCTACAAAGGCAACACGGAGCTGTTAGTCTGGGTGGACCTCTTCACAGGGTTCGTCATAGTTAAAGCGAACGCGTCACGAACCGCGCAAACGGTGGCAGAGGCATACGAGGAGGCCGTGTTCCGGCGCTTCGGCGCGAGCGAGGCCATCCGCCACGATCGCGAGCCCGGTTTCATGTCCGATTTCTTCAAGGCGTTCAACAAGCTCATGGGCCAGCGTCAGCGGGCGACGCTCGCCTACCGTCCTCAGGCGAATGGCGCTGCAGAACGCATGGTGCAGACAGTCACAAGAGCGATTAAGATGTACATCGCGGACGTAGATCAACGCGACTGGGATGAGTACGCCGAGCGTCTTACCTTCGCGCTAAACACGTCGCGTGACCGGACGAGGAACGAGACCCCGTTTTTCTTGGTGCACGGCTGGGACCCCAGGTCGACGCTAGAAGCGACACTGGCCATCGGGAACACGTCGACCCGAGACGCCGAGGCAAGACGCTGGAGGCTCCGCATCCAGCGACACTACAAAGTGGCAAGGGCACAAGCATTGGAGTTAATACGTGAAGCCGTCGAGGAGAGAGCACGTCGGCAGAATGAAACCGCAACGCAACACGAGATCGCGACGGGCTCACAGGTGTGGCTGTACCTGGACAGGGTGAAGCCGGGCTACGCGCGCAAGCTTGCGCACATGTGGCACGGCCCCTTCCGCGTCGCCGAGATGGTCGGCGCGTACGCAGCCCGCCTCGAGACGACGGGCACGCCCTATCAGCTCTACCCCGTCGTCCACATCTCCAAGCTGAAACCTGTCCGGGAATTCCCGTCGCGTTCTGCGACGCAGTTGACGGTGCCAGCAGAGGAGCGCTTCGACTTTGACGAGGAGCTCTTGCCAGCGGACAGCTGGGAAGCCACGCGCGAGCTGGACGACGACATCTACGAGGTCGAGAAGCTCGTGAACGTGCGCGAAGGCCGCGCCACCCGATACGGCCGGACGCGACGCGAGTTCGAGGTGAAGTGGAAGGGGTACCCGGACACGACGTGGGTCGACGAGCTCGACCTCAACTGCGGCGGACTCCTGTACGACTTCCTGCGAGAGCGCACGGGACGCAACCGGTTCGAGGCGATGCAGTCGCACGAGAACGCGGAGGCGGCGGACTCAGGAGGGTGAGCGCCCATGGGTGTGACTAAGTCGGCAAGGGGGCTGCCGACGGGTGGATTGGTGGAGAACCCCGACTCTGGGAATGGCCGGCGCGGGAGGATTGGATGAGGGAAGTTCGGGGGACCAGCCTGTTGCTGAAGATGGGACGACGGAGGGTCGTCTCATAAAAAAGATGTGAAGAGGTGGTAAGAAACGAGGGAAAATCAAAGGGCTACCTGTTGACGTTATGGCTACGACAACTACGGCTAGGACGACTGCGCGCTACGGAGGCTACCAACCAAGACGGCCGACTGGGCTCACACTTGCGGGATGAACTTACCGGCGAGACGAGGAACTCGGTACGCAGGGTGACTGCGCGCGACGCGACAGCGCACGTTAGCGTCCATCTCTGCCACGGTGAGCGGCGTCCTGAAGAAGCGACGCCAAGGCTCCTGCGCGTCGACGTCGTCGAGCGCTGCTTGAAGCGTCGCATGGTGGAAGCCTGGATACCAGCGTCCGATCCGTGAATGCGCCGGCGGGAAGTGGAGTATCATGGGGTCCAGCTGGAGATCGGCGTCGGCGAGCCCACGCCGGAACAGCTCGACAGCCAACTGCAACACACTGTTCAGGTGCGTGCCGGCGTGAGAGCGACGGGAATTGCGTGCAGTGCGCCATCGACTCCATGCTGCGCCTTGCACGAAGAGCTCATGAGTAGACTCCCAATAGGCTTGGGCCCAACTCTCCACGTGACGGCGGAGCCGGCGCAGAAACGGTCGGAACGCCACGTTGTCCGGCGCGAAGAGGAGCGCCTCGACAGTCTGGGCCAGATAGCGCCACGGCCGGGTCGCGTACAGCGCCTCGACGTTGGCCGGGGTGACCAACGCCTGATTCCACTGCGCGGGCTCGGGGGAAGGATGCCGAGGGAAGATCCAGCCACGCGGGGGTAGGAACAGATTCCGCAATTCCTGCGCCGTGACCAAGTGGAGGCGGAAGCGCCGAATCCGTCGGGGCCATGGGGCATAGCGAGATTGCTGCCATCCAGACGGCGATCCGGCGGGCGGGATCGCTGGACCGAAGAATGGCGTCGTGGGAATATTCCCCGCTGGGCCGCTGGATGTGGAACTGGATGCCGAGCTCCGAGACGAGGTCGAGGAGGACGATTCGTCGCCGCTGGAGCTGTCTGAGTCACCCGGACCACGCCCCGACTGCGTTACAGACGCCGAACTCCCGGGAGGTGGCGAACTGGTCGATCGGGTAGATCGCGCCGAGCGGCGTGAAACTGAAGACCCAGATGAACGCGTTGACGACGCCGATGGCGAACGTGAACGCCGCGGAGAAGGTGCTGGAGAAGGCGAACGAGAGCGAGTCAGAGAGCGCGATCGCGAACGTCGAGGAGAGTGCGCCGATGAGAGGGAGCGCGTTCCGTGACGCCGCAAACGCCGACGCTTGGCCTTCGGCCGCGGAACCGGGGAGTCGCTATCAGACGACTCTGACCCGAAGAGTGCTGCATCCGCGCGCGCCTGCGCCGCGGCGGCCGCCGCGGCTGACGAAGATGTAGCCGGCGACGTCTGAGCAGCCGCGCTATCCGACGCGGCCGTGTCGGCCACAGTAGAGGGCCGTTGACTGCGACGCCGAGGCGTGGAAGGTGTCGACGGGACAGAGGTCGTCGCAGGGGAGCCCGAAGAACGAGACGGAGAGCTGGAACCACCAGATTTACCGCCTCGTGGACGGCGGCGACCTGAAGCAGAAGGCACGGAAGACGCCGGAACCGAAGAAGCCCCTGTCGGAGGCGAGGACGCACTGGAAGTAGCCGGACGCGTTCCTGCGCCTGAGGGTGAACCGGCTGGGACAGATGCAGGAGGCGCGGCGGCAGACACCGTTGGGCCAGGGACAGCTGGAGGCAGAGGGACGGCGGCGTTCACCTCTGCAGTGAACGTTGCCTCGAGGCGGCGAACCAAGTCGGCGGTATTGATCTGCCCGCCAACCGACGCGACGATGCCGGCAAGACGACCGGCGAGCTCGTCGCGCACGCGTATGGCCACCTCCCGGCCCCGACGCGCGTCTCGAAGCATACGGCGCCAAGCCACGGCGCGTTCGTCCCGTTCGCGCACGGCCAAGTCGCGCTCCTCTTCCAACTCGGCGATCCGAACACTAAGCCGACGGGCACGAGCGGCGGCGGCTTCTCGACGTTGCCCAGACGCCATGCGCATCTGCAGCCATCCCGCCCGATACAGCGACGAACGCGAAGTGGCCTGTAGCTCGCCGGCCTGGGCTCGCGACATCTCCGACTCGCCGGCGACACGCAGAGCAGAAGCCGTAGCCACCGACCCCTCTAGCTCGCGGACACGCGTGGCGCCTCGTTTGAGCTCCTCGGCGTGAGCGACCAACAGCGCGTTCACACGCCGGAGATCGTTCTGCAGCGGAGCGTTCAGGCGCTGAGCCGACTCTGCTTCTGTGCGGCTCTGCGAAAGTGAGCCACGGGCCACGCGGAGCTCCTCGACGACAGCAGCGTGTCGCTGTTCAAGAGCAGCCGACGCCTGACGGGCCTGGTCTCTCTCTGCGACCGCCGCATCTCGCTGACGCTTCAAGGCAGCTGAAGCTCGAAGGGCCTGGTCCCGCATGTCACGGGCACCATCGCGCTCTCACTCGACGACTGCCAGGGTGCGGCGACCCTGATCGCGCTCTGCGAGAGCATCGTCGCGCTGGCTCCCGGCAAGAACGGCCGCCTACCGCAACGAGTCTCTCTCAGCGGCAACGACACCTAGACGCGCTTGGACAGGAGGGAGTGCAGCTTGGGCGTCCGCTAGCCGGGCACGTAGGTCGTCGCGTTCGGCGCGTAAGTCGTCGCGCTCGGCGCGGCGCCGGTTAAAACGTCCCTAAAAAGTGTTCTAATACTGCTCTAAACGCACTAATACAGCTACAATCTTTTCAGGAAACTTGCAGTTATTAGATCGGTAATTAGAACAGAAGAAACACTGTGAAGACAATTAGAGCAGCCGCATCCGATCAATTAGGGCAGTTCCAATTAGGAGAATTAGAGCAGAGCTAATTAGGACAATCCGGGCGGGGTGAGCGGGGTATCACTCAAACTGTTCAAACTCAGCAGGGATGTGGGGCTCCACGTACTGAGCATGCTGAGGAGGTTCACGGCGGTTCTGCTTCACGTCCTCAATCAGCTGCACGAAGCGACGCCCTTCTTCCTTGGCGGTCTCGACGAAGGACAGCAGGCTCGGGTGCTTGACCGAGAAGCGGTCGCCAAAAGCTCTATTGTAGCTTTCTAGCGGGTTGTTCGTACGATTCTGCAGGTCGACGCCAGATGCGACCATGCTGTCGACGTTCCAGAGATCAGCTCCGTAAGATTGCATCCAAGTGTTACGGAAGTAACGCCAGAACGAATCCCACTTCGTCTTGGCGCTGGTCTCAACAATCCGGCTGCGCACGAATCTGATACCCTAAACAAAAAATAAAATTTAGAACTCCAAAAACTAAATCCCAAATCATGTAACAGGAAATCAGTACCTTGTCAGCGATTTGGTCCACAGGAATGATGGTCAGGATATCGAGGACATTCGGGGCGAGGGCAGCGGCGATCTGGGACTGAGGGATCCGAAGCTCGATCATCTTCCGACGAAGTGCCTGCTTCCAGTGGAAGAGGCACCCGACGATCTTGACAAGCGGGAACTGGTCCGTCACCGCGTTCATAAGACCGCGTTCAAAGTCGCAGGTGACGGTCGCTGGCTCCAACAGGCGACCTGTCTGGATGATCACGTAGTTGAGAGCGTTCCAGTACACCTCCTGCTGTTTGGAATCGAGCAGTACATACATAGCGGGTACGTCCACGTCCACACCTGGGTCCTTGACCATCACAATCAAGCACTGCGTGAAGGGCCGAGGCACCATCTTGAACGTGCCGTCGATGTAGAGCGCGGAGCTAGAGTAGCGCAGCAATCGGACGAGGTCTGGGTGACCAAATCCGAGGTATCGGTGTTGTCCACACCCAACGGTGTGGACCACACTGAACTGCAGGAAAGGCCGAGTGTCATCTTCAGCAACGTTCCTGGTCGGAACGCTCTCAATGGCGCGGAACGCGTCGCTTCCCGTAGCTTGCGCCCTCGTGTACTTGATGATGGAGATGCTGGGCAGCCTCGGGATCGTGTTCAGCGTTTCTCTTGGGTAGGCATCGCGAAAGGAGCGCATGACGCGCTCCCAAATCAGGCTGGGCGGAAGGGAAAGATTGGCGAGGCTTGCTTCTTGGAGAGCGGTCCTCATCTCAGCCCGCACATCGGTGATAGCAGAGTCTTCTTGAGTCACCTTTACCACCTCGTCGCAGGTGTGGTCGTTGCGTGCCCTCACAGCATTGTCCCGGACAATAAGACGAGCCTTACAACCAGCCCGGTAACGGGAGCAAATGTAGTAGGTAGTGCCGGTCTCTTCGACGACGCGCTGGCGGTAGAAGCTGTAGCCTTCGTGCTCCATGGTGAAACTGGGACTGTGGTGGCAGGGATAGCTTCGATTTGGCTGCGCACCAAGTTTCTAATTGACTGGCGCAGCAGTGCTAGAGCTAATGACTTGATTTCAGTATATTTGTAAATTTCACTGGCTCCGGTAATTTATTGCAATTTTAGATCAATTTCTCGGAAACGCTTGTAATTTCGTATTTTACTTTAGAACTTTTAGATCAGTTTAGATCAGTATTAAGTACGTTTTTTCAGGCCCCCTCGGCGCGAGCATCATCGCGCTCGCCTTGAGCGGCGAACAGCTGCGCCAGTGGGACCGAAGACGCCGAGGGAGGATCAGGAGATGCCGATACAGGGGCCGAGGGACGCTGTGCGGTTAAGGCCGCCACCTGGGCCCGTGCTGCGGCAAGCTGGTCTTGCAGGTCGTGGCAATACTCGGCCGCCGCAGCTTCCGACGTCCGGCTAAGCGTCTCGGCCGCGTCGGCACGGTCAGCGCGATCACGCAGGCCAGCGACACGATCCCACAGCTCAACGTTTTCCTGCTCGACGCGTTCCCGAGACAAGAGGGTACGCTCCAGCATCACCATCATTGTAGCAGGCGCGGGCCCGACGCAAGAACGCGAGATTGCGGTCATGCAACACCGACGCGTGCGTGGCCAAACCAGCGTTGTATACGGAGACGAGCTCGTACTGGGCGCGGAGGGCCTGATTCTCGCGCTCGAGCGTACGCGCATCGGCGGCAAGGCCCTCGACCGAGGTAATCGGAGCACCAGGAGCCGGAATGGAAACGGGAGGGGGATCCGGGAGACGTGGGCGGCGCGCTCCGCTCGCGCAGACAGCGCAGCCGTCGGCCTCGATATCGTTCGTCTCGAGTCCATACTCGACGACGGTGATGTCCTCGGCGTGAACCATGGAGCCAGACGATGACGACGGGATGAACTGGAAGGAAAAGGATGAGACGAGTGAGAACGCAATGATCGCACAGGGCACGGTCTGCAACAGCGCACCCACCTGGGGAGTGCGCGCGCGTGGCAGCGGGACGGTTGTGGAGAAGTGCCCCGTGAAGAAAATGAATACCCCGACGCCGGCGAGGAGATGCGCCGAGATGGATGTCTGCAGACTAGAATGACGCGTCGGAAAGCCGGCAGGGGGATGGGCTATGGGACACGGCACGGAAGTCTGATACGTCGCGGAATCAGCTGGACTCGACTGGTCGGCCGGGCCGCCTGTCTATGCAGAATGCGCCGAGTCGGAATGCGCCGAGCCAGAATGCGCCGAGTCGGAATGCGCCGAGCCAGAATGCGCCGAGTCAGAATGCGCCGAGTCGGAATGCGCCGAGTCGAAATGCGCCGAGTCGAAAGTGCGACGACCCTAACCCCGTCGACCGAAAGGCGCTAGGGTAAGATCTTGATTACGTTACGCAAATCAGGTTGAAGAACGGTAGTGCAAGCACGACAGACGCAAGGATAGGCGTAGGGTGGTAGGCTTAGCAAGCACGAAGTAGGGAGTAGCCCGTAGCAAGGACATAGGATAGGGTAAGGACTCAGTCCCGAAACTTCTCTGAACCACAAAGACCTCCGGTCTTCCCTCCGGTTCCAGGGGAACTGCCAAGCGCCGGCAAGCAGAGCCGCCCCGATATCGCGGCCCCCCGTCGTTTGTTGGTTCGGGTGCTCAACCCCCCACAGACCCGTGCTGAGATAAAGGCACGTTAAACGTATACCGTTTAGGTGCGCCCGATAACGCGCTGCTAGGCGAAGGACGCACTGGTCCGATAACCGCCGTGCACAAGACCCCCCAGTGTAAGCCCGATAACGCCACACAAGCCCCAGGAAACGCCGGCCTGATAACGCCGCACGCCCGACGGGAACGCCAAGGAAACGCCGGCCCGATAACGCCGTACGCCCAAGGCTCGACGCCCTACGACAAGGAACAAGCGTCAGCCAAGAAC